>CM076581.1:1516574498-1516672209 GCA_034641835.2 Pinus albicaulis
AGTACCTTGATCTGGTGTACTCTCAGTTTGGCACACTTTATGATATTTTGACTGATGCTCCGCTACTGGGAACCTCTAAAGCACCACCTACCCCAACAGTGGATGGTGTTATTAGTTTCGTTTCTCAAAATTCTCTGAAATATTTGAATGGGAAGCGGAATTCAAATTCTTCCAATCATTATGCTCTTCCTGCCCCTCTAGATTCTGGAAAGACTGCAAAGGTCAACGCCGTTCAGGCTAATCCTACGGAAAATTCCTCCAAAGGAAAGAAGAAGGGCAAAGGAAAATCCAAACCCGATGCCCCAAAACTAGAGTCCTCTAAACCTCTTACTGATGATGGTTCCCAACGTAAACCGAAGTACCCATGCCTTATTTGTGAAGGAGATCATTATACCAAAGATTGTCCCCGACGATCTGAAGTTAGTCAACTTCTGAAAGGCTCTAAAGGGACTTCGGCAGTTCTCAAAGAACCGTTCCCGTATCAACAGACCCAGATGGTTGAGCAACCTTCACCATCTGTACCATTTGGGTCCCAGGTCTTTATGATGAATGCCGCTGCACCTGTCTCAATTGCTACGCGTTCGAAGGATTATGCTAGATCATGCCAGGTGGCTGGGAAGGAAGTCGTGGATGGAACACCTCCCCCACCTATCTCTGGTCCTTTAGAAATTGAGAAGCCTAACGCTGAACCTGTTGTGAGGCCACCTTCTAAAGGTGTTCTGTGAAAATATTCCTACAACCCAAATGCCCATGCCTCTCAGAACTACAGTATTGTTGAGGATTTGGCACAGGCACCTTCTGCAATGTCTGCATTGGAATTGCTTCAAAGTTTCCCATCACAACGGAAATATTTGTTGTCTGCAATTGGTGGAATCAATCCCGTCGATTCTAATCTTCTCACCTTCGACCTAGAAAATTTTGTTCCCCGACTTCCACATCAAATTTCTCTTGTTATTCAAGTCGGGATCAATGACCTCAACATCCATAGGGCCGTTGTGGATGAAGGTGCTTCCACCTATGTTATGTCATCCGCCTGTTGGAAGGCCATTGGCTCTCCGGCTCTTACATCGTCTCCCAATGCCTTAGAGGCATTCGATGGTCGGGAATCAAAACCCCTGGGTGTTCTCAAGAGTTTTACGATCACGTTACAGGGGAAGACAATCAATGTAGAAGTAGAAGTGGTTAACGCCAAGCTTAACTACAATCTTCTTCTTGGCTACAGTTGGACTCATGCCATGCTATGCATGCCGTCCACCCTCTTCCGACTTCTCAAGTTCCCTCATGAGGGAAAAATCTCCACTGTGGATCAGTTGTCTTTCTTCACCTCATCCTCTGAGAACAACGTTCCTTACATGGATCAGATCCCCAATCCCCCTGACAGTGTAGGATCCGGTCCCTTCAAAGACCCTGTCCTCATGGGCATTTTTCCCATGCCACCACCGCACACCGTTCAAGTTAATATGGTCTCTAGGTTCGACGACCCTTGGATCATCCCTTCGCCTGAACAGGTGACCTCTTTCAGAAAATTGATGCCATTAACTCTAGTTGAGATTAATTATTGCGAAATCATTGCTGCATCTGATCCTCCTCCTGAACATGCTCCTTCGAGCATGGATCTGGATATATATTCTCAATCCCCCTGGCTTGGAGATGCAGATTCGCCTGACCCTTTAAGATAAGTTTTCCCTTCCGATGAAGCTATTGTTGAAACCATGTCTCTTGAAGATCTTCCGTGGAGCGATGGACATCATCGTTCCTCATTCATGCCTGGCCTAGGGGCAATGTCTGATTATCTAGAGCGCTTCGCATCTCAAGTTCCCATTCCACCTCTTCAAACACTGATATTGACTCATGAGGTCCTTTCGGAGGGAAACCCGAGTAATATTACTCAAACTATGTCGATCAACATCTCCATCAAACCGGGGGTATTCGATAATATTCATGTGGGAGTGACTTATTCTCCTGAAGATATACAAGTTTATATGAACCTTTTTCGCGAATTCAGAGATGTTTTTGTGTGGTCCTATGAAGAGATGCCTGGGATTGATCCCAGCATAGTCGTGCTCGAGATTCCTACCTATCCGGGTGTGAAACCAGTGCGTCAACGCCTATGCCCAGTGCATCCCCGAAAAGCTGCAACTATTAAGGCAGAAGTTGAAAAACTTCTTAACGCAGGCTTTATCTATCCTATTCCCCTCACAGAATGGGTTTCAAATATTGTCCCTGTAGATAAGAAGCAGGGCACTATATGCGTCTGTGTTGATTACCGAGACATCAATCGGGCTTGTCCTAAGGAAAATTACCCCACTCCCTTTACATATCAAATTATTGATGAATGTGTGGGGAGTGAGATTTATTCCCTTATGGATGGTTTCTTTGGGTACAATCAAATCAATATTTTACCCGTTGATCAACACAAGACTGCCTTTATCTATCCATGGGGAACCTTCGCTTACAAAAAGCTCCCATTCGGTTTAAAAAACACTTGGGCTACCTTCCAGCGTGCTATGTCTTATGCTTTCCATGACATATGCCATATTTTTCAGACATATCTGGACGATTTGTCGGCCCATTCAGCTCGGCATGAGGACCACCCCGAACATCTCTGCCAGATTTTCCTCCGTTGTAGACACTACAATATTAGGCTCAATCCTCATAAGTGCATCTTCTGCGTGGATTCTGGCCGTCTTTTGGGATTCATCATCTCTAAAGACGGAATTCTCCTTGACCCTCTCAAGGTCGAGGCCATCGTTAGCCTCCCATCCCCTTCCTCGTTACATCAACTACAAAGTCTGCAGGGGAAAGCTAACTTCCTATGACGCTTCATTCCGAATTATGCGAAAGTGGCCAAGGGCTGTACGCGACTTTTGAAACATGATGTTCCCTTCCATTGGGACGAGATTGCCCAACAATATTTTGATAAGCTTAAAACGTTGCTCGTCAACGCTTCACTGATACATCCTCCCAACTATCATCGTGATTTCACCCTTTATATGGTCGCTGCGTTTAGGACGATAGATATGGTTTTAGTACAGGATGACGACGATGGAAATGAACACGTAGTTTATTATCTATCTCGGAATCTTCTCGACACGGAAACACGCTATGCTTGTGTCAAGAAGTTGGCACTCGCCGTGGTTCAAGTCATTCAACGATTCCGCCATTACATCCTGTTGCGTACTGTAATCGTGGTTTCTGACTGCAACCCTATGACGTATATCTTGTCTCGACAATTACTGGGGGGAAAGTACTCCAAGTGGATTGTAATCCTTTAGGAGTTTGATTTAGAGTTCACCACTGCTAAGTTGACAAAATCATTGGTTTTCGCTAATATGATTTGCTCTCTCCCGACAGAATCCGTTCAATCGAGATCTGAGGATCATATCCCGGATGAAATGCTCTTTCTTATCAGCACTCGTGACCCATGGTATGGTGAAATTATCATGTATCTTCAAACATCCACGTTCCTGTCTGAATTGATAAAGGATGCTCGACGTCGAATTTGACATCAATCTCAACCATACCGCATTGTAGGAGATACCTTGTACCGTGTCGGAGTTGATTCTGTGCTCCGCTGGTGCTTTACCCTTGAAGAGGCTGAAAGAGTCTTGAATGACTGTCACAGTGGCACCTGTGGCAGTCACATGTCCAGATATACCACCGCCCAGAAGATTCTACGTGCGGGTTACTTCTGGCCATCTATATTCAAAGATTGTATTGTTGTAGTCCGAAAATGTCATGCATGCCAGGTCTTTCAGCTAAAGGTGCACGCGCCACCCCTACCCTTGCATCCTGTCATTACCATGGGCCCTTTTTCTAAATGGGGCGTAGATTTTATGACATGTAACCCTCACTCGGCCGGGGGGGCATGCTTATATAATCGTTTCCGTAGACTACTTCACTAAGTGGGCCGAAGCGATGCCTACATTAGTTGCCGACGGTAAGACAACTGCCCAATTCCTTTTCAACCATGTTATTATGCGTTTCGGAGTCCCTCAGGCCATTTTTACCGATCATGGCACCCATTTTCTGGATTACATGATGACTGAGCTGACATCAAAGTTGGGCTTACACCATGATAGCTCAACGCCATACTACCCCCAGGCGAATGGCCAAGTTGAGGCCGTGAACAAGGTTTTGGTCACAATGCTTCAACGGACGATTGGTATCCACAAATCCAACTGGCATCTCCAATTTTTCTCAGCTCTCTGGGCTTATCGAACGTCTGTAAAGAGCGCAACCGAATTCACACCTTTTCAATTGGTGTATGATTTGGAAGCGACTCTCCCGGTTGAATGTGAAATTCCTTCCCTAAAGTTGGTTGTGGAACTATTGCCTAACACTTCTTTGGAGGAAGAACATCTCTTGTATTTGGAATGACTGGATGAAACCCATCGCTTAGCTGCCTTGGTCATTGAGGCACAGAAAAAGCGGGTCAAAGCCCACTTCGATCAATCGGTTTCTCCACGTTCTTTCATTGAAGGGGACCTCGTCCTCCTATATGACCAAGCACATGATAAACTTGGAGCAGGAAAATTATATCCCATGTGGCATGGGCCCTATATAGTTAAACGAGTATTAAAAAATGGGGCCTATGAGCTTATCGACTACAAAGGAGTTCCCCTGGCATAGCCTAGGAATGGGCTGTACCTTAAAAAGTACTACGCTTGAGTTATTCTTGTGTGGTGTGTGTGTACATAAGTGAGTTTTTTCATTTTTTGTGCATGTGTGGTGTGGTGTGCTTTGTAAGCGTCTTTCTGCTGATTGGGTCTTCCTGATTGTGCAGATGTCTATTACTCCTTTTTTCGGTTTCGCGGATGGTGCCTCCCACAGTACCAGGAATCTGTCTTCGGCAGCCTGGGTAATCTACAATCCTGCTGGTGAGTTGGTTAATTTTCAAGGTGTTTGTCTAGGGCCTACCACAAATAATGTCGTGGAGTATAGTGCCATTTTAGAATTATTAAACGAGGCTATTAACCTCGGTATTTGTGCATTACTTGTGTATCTGGACTCGCAACTTGTAGTACTACAACTTAACGGTCATTATTCAGTTAGAAACCCATCCATTTTACGTCTGTATCTACTTATTCATTTACTGGAAAGAAATTTTGATTACATTACATATCAACATATACCTAGACATATGAATGCGTTAACAGATGCAGTAGCTAATTTGGTTTTAGATAGACATTTGCGCAACTTGTAAAAAACATCATCACATGTAAAAAGATCCATCCAGAAATAGATATATATATATACATATATACATATATACATATATATATATATATATATATATATATATATATATATATATATATATATATATATATATATATATATATATATATATATATATATATATGTCGAATAGTTTGCAGTTTGTGTACATCACATAAAATAAAAAAATATACATGTCTGTTTACTAATAGCCGAAGACAACACGTCTCTCAAAATATGCATATAAAAGCCCTAGATGGCTAATCAGCGTGGTGCTCATGGTAGCATGTCACCGCGTGCACCAATCGCCTCAGAAATCGATGGAAGCGACTAGGCACCCCCACAGTGTGTCACTGGTAAGCCATCGGGACGTCTGCTAGTCGTGCATAGTCCGAGATTCCTCGGGAAATACCCTCCAGGTTCTGGATTAGCTCACTCCCTTCGCCACCCTCAGCTTGAGGGTCATGTGTGAGAGGGGTCCTCCGTGCAATAGGCGACATGCCCGCGGACCTCTCTGGGACAACATCTGCATACACATAAAACTGTTGTTAGAATAGGCATGTATCACAAAAAAAATCATAAATACATAAAAAATCAAAAAGAGTCATACACAACTCCTCCTCCCATTCCTCCCCCTCCGGGAGTGGAATATCTGGTCTCCTGTAAAATCGGTACTAGCGTAGGGCCAATCCTCAACTACAATCAACTGACGCCATAGCCATACAAAAAACTCGGGCCTCCAGGACATCTGCTGGCCCCCTCCTGATCTGGGCATGAGTGCTGCCCATCGAGCCATCCTCAGCTCCCTCAATGACGGTTCAGCGACTATCGCCCCTTGGAACTGGAAAATTGGTAATCGTTCCAGAATGAATGACACCAGGATGGAACCATACCCAAACTGTTTCAGTTTTTCCTTCTTGCACTTTGTCAGCTGCCGTTTGATGTTTGCTGTCACGGCAGTGGCCCAATCAAAAAGTGTAGGATTCATGCATTCAGAGGCTAGTAGGAGCTGTGCTTTGGTTGCCTCCTATGGTGCTTGCGACCCCGCAACCCGCGTAATGGTGTGAAGCACTACTCAGAGTGCTAGATTGCGAACTGTGTGGATGTCTACTTTCCCACTGCCAGATCCTGTTTGTGCCCCTGGGCACACTCTCGCCATTACCATCTCCATTTTTTCTCCAGAAGGTCTACTGCCTGTCATGATTGGCACTGGGCCTCTGCGTGACAATCCGGTTATGAAATAAACATCAGAGACCTCAAGTGCTAGTACTTGGTCTCGGAGCTTGAACACTTCTTCATTCTCATCCCATATGCTAACCAAATATTGCAATAGCTCGGGTTGAGCTCTCAAACATGGTGTGAGGAAGAACTTCTTGAGACCACAGTCCCAGAGGGTAGTCATGCAAGCCTCGTTGTGCATGGCCATTTCTTCTTCTTCCCCATGTTCCCTCTCCTTCCACTCAATCACCATTGTGGTTGGATATCTGCACCAACATGGTCAAAAATACCTTATTAGATCTCTGCAACACTTAGAAATTCATTTGAGTGGCTAACATTTTGATAAACTAAGGCAGAAATTTGAGTTGCACCATTGGCGCGACCCCTTTGCAAAAAGGAGCCAATTGGCGCGGGTCCGTGCCCGATACCCGCGCCAATTTGCCGAGCCTTAATTTTGCAAAGGGTTTCCCTAGAGATCAAACACATAATGGAAATTTACAAAAAATGAATCAAAACAAAGCTAAGGGGAGTGCCTCTTACCTGGAGCGAACAAGAACCGGAATGATGTACTAGATTGGTCGCAATCGCCGCCGCAAGTTCGCACACCAAAAGCTCACTGTTGCTCTCCAAATGAGGTAAAAAGTAAAAGTGAATATGTTTTACTATTTTTGGCATATTTATAGCTTGTCAAAGCCAAATTAGGTTTTGAAAGCATTTTTCCCAATATTTTAATATATTTTGTCGAAAAATGGATTTTACGCTCACTTTCATGTGTAGAAATAGGTTTTTACGCAGCTTGGATGGTGATACGAGTTGTATTTTATACTTTTTCGGACTCGGTAAAAACACGAAAAAGTCATTTCTAGAGTCATCTTTCAGCTCTTTTCTGACTCTCTAAACATGAAAAGATTGCTGAGTCGCTTGTCGTTTTGATCTTGTTAAAGTGGCTGTGAAACGACATCTACCCATTATACGTTTACCCCTTTTTCGGGTTGGGATAGATTATTTACGAAAAAGGAATACCCTAGCATATCGCGACTAGGAGTTTTTCTCAGACATAGTTTTCTACCTTTTCGGATCTGAGGGACTATTTACGAAAAGGGACTACTGGAGTTTACTTTTCTACTGTCTTTTCAAACTCTCTAAACATGAAAAGACGTCGAGTTCTTCCTTTGTCAGACTCGTTAA
Source organism: Pinus albicaulis (assembly GCA_034641835.2). Classification (NCBI taxonomy): domain Eukaryota; kingdom Viridiplantae; phylum Streptophyta; class Pinopsida; order Pinales; family Pinaceae; genus Pinus; species Pinus albicaulis. The sequence goes on from CM076581.1 coordinate 1,516,582,125, forward strand.
ACCCTGATGACATCGGATTCAATCGTAATGATGATATTCGAGTTCCTCCTTCCTAGGGCTCGTTAAATGTACTAGGATGGATTCGTCCGAAAGATGAACTTATATTACAAGCATATGCTATCCCCTTCAAGGTTGTCTTCAAAAATAATTGGGGTACTCGCCAGAAATGGTGGGGAAAAATGGAGCCAGTATCATCGTCGTGTCGACAGTATGTCGCTCTTGAACATGGCACTTGTCTGCATTCGTGTCGAGTTGGGGACATTTCATCTCATTCTCTGTTTGCCTCCGTGCGTTTGGTTAATCCTTTTTGACCTCTCAACTGCTCTTTGCCTTGTCGTCATGACCTCTGATCTTTTGATGTCAAATACTGCCAAATCTACTATCATGTCGCCAGTATGTTCAAGAAAAGTTGACCTCTGCAAGTTTCAACCTTCCTCTGATTCTCATCTGATCCTGATTCACAAACATTATATTCCTCTGTCTCGCGTCGATGATGTGGGAAAGACTATGGCCCACCTTCGATCAAAGTCACTTCCTGTCGAATTCAACTCATTATCCAAGAAGCTGATCTAGAGACTCCCTTCCGGTACCTTGGAGCCTGCATGCCTCAATGGCAGGTTCTTCGCATTCGATGCAAGGTTTTCATCATTGACCTTCGATCAGATGATTCTGCGGGTGTTCGACGTCAACTCACTATTCACATTTCGTGGATTGTACCTATAGTACCTTGAGGGCCATTGTCATTATGGGTGGTTCCTCTCGCGTCTGTTAACAGCTTTCATCATTGGCTAGTAATCAGACGATGTTCTTGCATGTTCGAATTCAGCTCACTTATTCACATGCTTGAACTTGTACTTTGTTCAAGTCGAGATGGAGCGCAAGACCCTAGATTTTTTCTGTTAGGATCCAGGCTACGATTTTGTGGATTATTCTGATTGGTTACATGAATGATTGATTGGATGGTTGCGACCATACCTGAGTCTATTTATCGATCCGTACTGGATGGCTGCGTCCATGCCTTGGATCTGGATTATTGTATACTCTGTTATGGATGGCTGCGCCCATACCACGTATATATCATGTATTTGAGATATCAGTTGTACTTGTCTACGTAGGTTTTCCGACGACAGTGTTTTCAATTGGGCGCGTTCTCGTAAAGCATTTCACCTCTCTCTCTCTCTCTCTCTCGGGTGTCATGCTTTAGGGGGCATCTGTTACACAGTAATTTGTCACCGTCCCTACAATCCCCCGTCCCGCACATTAGAGGGCTTAGTCTATGACCTGTGAGCAGTGACATGACCTGAAACCACTTTCATGGCATCCCCCTTGACAAAGACAATAATTCCCCTGAAGACAATTTCCTATGAAAAGCCCTTAAAATAGCCCTTTTGGCCTTAGCGCGACTAGCCAGTTTAGCCCTCGCGCCAATGGGGGAAATCCACCAAAGAGGGCGCGCCAACTGGCGCTTTGTCCCAGTGTATCACCCACGCTAGGCTTAATAAGGATTGTTTTTTAAAAATAAACGACGGAATTTTGATTCCAACCAACTCCTGAACGAGTCTCTAAAATGAGTTGGGAGGTTTGGCTCCAGATATCCATGCAGGGGAAGTGGTTTTCCACCTATCATGGAAGATTCCTTGAGGATAGGGCCAATCCCACTATTGTAGGGATTCCAACTCCCCTTCCACCATCTATATAAGCTTGTCATTTTCCCTTTGCAAGCTAGCCTGAATAAAGCTGAATCAATAATAAGGAGATTATCTTCAGACAACTGAAGAGAGAGAGAGTTGTCCTTTTCCCGACGAGCTTTATCGAGACGTACTCCTCTGTCAACCCGCCGAAGGAAGATCCAGCGTCAGAGCTCAGGTTGTATATTTATTTGTTCTAATTAATAATAAACAACTTCGATTATGGTTCCACTCAGATGTTTATGTTTTATGTTATGAGTTGTATCTTCTCTGACTGATACATAATTGTATGTATTAGGTTTTACGCTCATGTGTTTGTTGTTTCTTCTCGTATGTGCAGGTGTTCGAATGTGCTAAGTGGGAGAATTGTGATATGCCATAGCAAAGGATGGAAGCGCCATATTCTCCACAAACGACAGCAGCGTAAGACTCAAGGTAGGCCTCTTGTCGCATCTTGATCTTTTGCAATTAGGAACTTGCGTCTTAGTGTGAATCGGTTGTTGCTAGACCTGATCTGGGATAGTAGGGATCGCCTCTGTTTGCATAGGGGATTTACCTCTCCAACACCTATCCTCCCTCTGGAAGTCAAGGACGTACAAAAAATCTATAGGTATAAGAAACACACTGGTAGGGAGATGTGGTTGACTGCGCAGATCGGTGATTATGAGATGGATCAGGTTATTTTGGACCTAGGGTCAAATGTGAATGTACTACCTAAACAGACTTGGCAACGAATGGGGGAACCTAAGTTGGAATGGTCCACTATCCAGCTGCGTATGGCTAATCAACAGAAGATCATTCCATTGGGCATACTATCGAAGATTGTCGTGGATATCACAAAGGTTAAGGTACGAGCTGACTTTTAAGTGATCCAGATTGTCGAAGATGCGGACCCCTACCCTATGCTCCTAGGCTTGGATTGGGCCATCAATATGGGAGGCATCATTAACCTAAAGAAGAGAAGCATGGTATTCGAGAATAACGGTACAAGGGCAATAGTACCTTTAGACCCGGCGAAAGGCGAACAATACATAGAACCAGTGCGTGACGAAGAGGATGTGGATCATATCTATAAGTTGACTGCGCAAGATGAAGATTGGATCAACCCCACGGTGGAGGGGGTACTCTGCTGGGAAAAGGACAATGAATGTTTCTTCAACTCTGATGGGGAGATAGAGAATTGGAAAAATCAGTTACATGATTTCTCCACACTGCGATGTCTTCGGATCATGAAGAAATTTCGATGCATCTCCTCAGAGGTAAGAGATATACCTTATTTCGATGGTTCTGGTAATTTTAGTGCCTTTTTGCGGGCATTCTAAGCCGAGGTTCCCCAGGAACGACGACTATGGGCCTGTAAGCTGGTCATGCGTGGATCACCTGCGCAATGGTGGGTAATGCATGAGGAGGCGTTCCAGGATTGGGAGGATTGTTGGAATATGATGATCCTACGCTTTGAGGCCCCATCCGACGTGAAAATTAAAACGTTCCTTGGACCCGAAGATCCACGCGAATATCTGTTCGCTTGGATAAAACAATGGTGCAATAGAACTGCCCAAGGGTGGGTTCATCTGCTTATTCATGCCCTGGGACCAATTCCCATTGCATGGTACTTAGATGCGGAGCTCCATTGGCGCACCCACCACTGGGAGATTTTGAGGGATGAATTTTTGGGAACATTTGGATTAATAGGCAGAATAGAGGTGCTTGACATAGCTCTGCAGAACATTGACACTGTAGCATGGGGTGAATCGCACCTGTGTGTCGCACCTGAAATACCCAATTGGGAGCCGCGAACACCAAGCATGATCAAATATTGCAGCCTAGCTCTAAAATAAGGTAAGAATGATCCACAAGAGGGTCCAAGCTCAGAGTCGAACAAGGTGTGCACGATTACGGGACCACTTGGGCTACAAATGGATATCAATGAGATGCACCCCACGGTGGAAAAAATTGGGGATGTGAATATTATATATCCGCCAGATCCCACAAAAAAGGGGCAACCATGCTCAATTCTCGACCACGTAGGTTATTACAGAAATTTTGTTCAAAAATATGCAATAAACCTAGCACCGTTGAAATATTTTCTCACGAAGGCGGCCCGGTTCTATTGTGATGACACAAGTCGAGCAAACATACCTTTGGGTTTGAAGTACTTAGGGCTTAAGCCTATGTTGGGGGAAGATGCGTAGGAGGCGTAGGTATTTGAGCCAAGCATAGCAGGAATGCCAAGTGCACAGGAGGTGTGAAAAATAGCCGTTGGCACAGTAACCTTTGGTAAAAAGCAAAAGTTATCGTTAAAAGGAGCGGGCCAATGGCATTTAATGAGGCATATTTTGAGGATTTTTTACCGTTTACCTGATGGTAAGTTCCAAGTCAAGTTTACCCTACCATTGGATGCCCACAGATGCTATAAAAAGGGTCGAATAACTCAAACAAGGGTTCTGTCTCACTTGCATAACTTGCCCCTATCCTCTTTACCCCATGCGAGCCTGAGCTGTAAGATTTCTCGGGTCTGCACTATCCCTCTCATGTCAAATCAACCTCCCCCTACTGATAGTGGCCACCCAGAGTCAGGATTCATTTTCCGTGCTAGGATGACAACCACTAACCCAACTAAGCCCTCGGCACTTACTGCCCCAGAAGTTGAGGAAGTAATGGAGATCGGGTCTGAGGAGGAAGAAGTGCCCTCAATGCCGGTCACCAGGAAGGGAAAAGAGCAAGCACAGGGCTCATGGAAGCCCCCCAAAGCTGCAAAATGGGCTTCAAGGAAGCCTAAGACCTCCCCAAGGCATGCCAAGTCCCCGCGAGCAACGCCCCAGGCCCAGGCTGCGTAGGAAGAAGCCCTGCCTGCCAATCCGATCAATTGGTTACCTCCCTTCATCCACTCGCGCAGGCCCTCAACGCGCACACCAAGGAACCTTGATGGCCTGGTTACCTATCTATAGACACCGCTAACCCCGAGGGAAGTCCCTATCCTAAGTGACCCTTGTGGGAAGCTCCATGAAGTTAAATTCGATGATCATGACTTGGCGAATTACGAAGCCTTCCCTGAGCTGACCCCCGCACTGTACTTCGACACAATTTACGTGGACGATGGGGTCACAGTCATTCCTCAGCACTGGGTAAGCAAATTGGCTAGATCTGGGCTCTTAAACCTACTGCGTATGCCCCACTTTGGCCATTACAACGTCACAGATCGACTGGCCTGACAGCTGCCCGCCCTAATTCACAATGGCTGCCTGTGGATTCGAGATAGGGTCCCCATAGATGTTGCATTGATTCATAGAATCACGGGCCTTCCCATGAATGGGCCACACCCTCTGGAGCGTGTGGGCAAGAAATATGAAGGGGACACTGCTGAATATATGCGTAAGACCTACCATGTGGAAAGGAATACGCGGGGCTTCGTTATAAAATCCATCAGCGACCTGGCTATGAAAATGGGTACTATATCACTAGCTTGCAAGCTAATGCGGAAGTGCCAGGTCGCAACCGTCCCTGCCTATGTCATTCAGCTAGCCGGTCAATGTGCGAAGGGGGTCTGCCTCAATTGGGCCCAATACTTTTGCGACAAGTTCTTAGCCAATGTCCGCGAATCGCAGGAGCAGGGGAAAGCCTTTTGTTATGCTTGACTACTATTTCTTATAGCCCTTGTTTCCTGGGAAATCCCTGCGGAGTCGGTCCTCCCCGAGCCCCCTCCAGATATGTGTGAAGGGGCCCGGTATGCCCATTTGTGGGATTCCAAGGATGTGTAGCGCATAGAAGATAACCAAGTCTTCTGGGTCCTCTTCCAGAGTAGCATGGCTGCAGCCATCAATTCTCGACCTCGGATATCCCCCACAGTATATGACAAGTACAAGAGTATCACAGCATTCCAGGTTACCACGAACAACATTTAGATCCGTAGCCACAAGGAAAAAAACTGAACGTCACTTCCTTATATGGTAGCAGACGAGGAAATTGACAACGTGATTACGCTATGGCCTCCTGCCTGGAAGATAGGCTTAAAAACCAGCACCAGGGGCACCGCTGGTACTAGCACAACGCAGGTACCCCCCACTCATTCTAACCAAGAAGATTGGAAGCACGGGGAAAGACTCCGGCGCAGCCATGAAAAAGGACACACAGCCTACGCAGACCACCACGAAGAACATCGAGGTTGAGATCCAGGTTGATTCGCAGCTAGGCATGGAGGAAGTGAACGTCAGAGGTATGAAGAAAACATGCAAGCCTGTTTAGGGACGCTAAAAGAAGCAGCTCACCCAGTGGAAGTAATGAGATGAGATGGTTACATTGACGGATGGAGATCTCGAAAAAATCACAGATGCCATCACACTGGCCACAAAAAAAAAATGGGTCTCTTTAGAGGAGCACCAGAGGGCTGCGATCAGCGCTGTTAGAGTCAGCCTTTGTCGCCTTCCTCCAGTGATCAAACGTGCTCTTTCAAAGTGATTTTAAAGTGTCAAGGTCAAATTTTGTCATTTCAAAGAGTTTTCAAGCAAAATTTGGTCACTAGGCATTAGGTCTAGGGTTTGCTTTCACTTCTTCCAAAGTTGTCCAAATGTCAGTCCATGTCACCATTCAGCTGAGTGTACCATCATTCAGAGGGTTTTCATCATCATTTCAAGTTCCATTGAGTCATTTCACAGCTTGTTCATGCTTCAGTTGTGCCTTGGTAAGGTCCATTTCCCTCTCCTAGGGTTTTGGAGGTAATTTCTCTTGGATGGTCAAATCATCGGAAATACTTGTATCCTGATGTTCACACACCTTCCCATATCCTTAATATACCTTATTAAGCACTTCCCATCACTGAGATCCCCCAAATTCCTCATTTTTGCACAAACCCTAGTTTCTAGCCAAAACTTGGCAATTTCCTAGGCTAGGCCTGTGTTTTGCCCTTTTGGACCCTTTCCCCTCACTCAATCTCTGTGATTCCACTTTCCCCTGCTTCCTAACATCCCTCCCTACTTCCCAAAATTTCCACAAGAATTTAGAAGCCCCCTATCCCCTTCATTTCGCTTCATTTCGACAAAATCCCTTGTTCCACACATCGGGATAAGTTTCACTCAAAAGATGTTTCAGAGCAATAAAAGATGAATTTGGGAAAAATGGGAGAGTTTTTTGTCCATAACATGCCAAGGAAGAAAAACCTCCTTCACTTTTTACACAGGTATCATGGTTTTGGAGAAATGTCAAAAATACCGTTGCCTCAGGAGAATTGAATGCACCTCTGAAGTGACCTTGGGAAAATCAAGATTTCTCCTAGCATGGTTGTTCAAATGACTTGCTTGATGATTTAAATGATAACTAGACAGAAATACCTTTCCAATGAGCTATCATGAGCTCAATTTTGAATTGAGGAAGACCTTCAAAAGTTGACTGCAACAGCGCTCTGCCTTGAGGCAGCCTCATTCTGCTCATTTTGACTAGTGTTGGGAGATTTGGTTTTTGACAGGGTAAATAGAATCCAAATTGCATAATTCAACTTTTTTTGGAAAGTAGATTCCAATATCTTTCCAACGAGCTATCACACGCCCGATTTGGACACCGGGAAGGCCTCCAAACACTTCCTGCAAAATGCACTATGTGGCAAGAGGCAAGAGCGACCCACCTGGGCAGAGCGACCCACTTGGGCATTTTTCACAGTGTAAAAATGAATGGGAGCGACCCACCTGGGCAGAGCGACCCACTCGCCAAAAGAAGTCCGGAAAATCGATTTGAGCGCCCAGTTTCGTTTGGGATCGCCCCCAACGGCCTTCAAACAGGTTTTTAACAATTGCTCAATGGTTTTTAATGTGATGGTGGCATCATTTATGATTTCAAACATTTGAAATGGAGGATTTAAACCCTACATTCATGGCAGTATTGTTCTTCAGGGTTTTTAAATGAATATGGATGGTTGCATGAGTTTTTCTCCTATCTTATATCAGTGATATATCCACCCTTGCATATATTATCAAAACCCCATTATTCTCATACCCATTATACCATTGTGGTCATTGTTATTACTATACCATGTTCAAGACTTTTGTTCCATGGTGACTATGGTTATATTGTGTCTCACTGCCCAATGATAAAAACATTCTCATAACTCTGTTTCACTGCCCATTGACACTTATAACTCTGTTGTATTGCTCATAGACAAACACATTCATATGATGCCGTGCTCCCTTTGACAAGATTTGCTCAATATTCTGAAGGCTGCCTGCTTCCTTTGGTCAAGTTTCACTTGTAATTAAAATAGAGATATTTTCAGTGTTTGTTTCCTCATGGTGTTTTGATGGTGGGGATATTTGTTGGGTGTTGAAACACACATCATAACTCTATTTTCACTGCATCTATATCAGTATACATAGTGCCAATATCTTGTTCCAGTCCATGTCAGAGACAGAGTCAGTATATGAGCAGGAGTCGGACAGTGACTCAATCGTTGAGGTTGATGCACTGAGATGGAGCATACCAGTGCACCAGTAGTGGTAACATATCAGAGAAGCCACAGAGCTTTGTTTCAACATCACGACGAGTACTGTCTTCACCCGGGGTGGAAGGGGTCTCGTTGACTTCATCAGCAACGCGAGTACTATCTCCACATGGCGTGGAAGGGGTCTCGCCTTCTTCATCAGCGCAGGTACATTCACAGGATAATGATGGAGACAAAGACACCAAGGTCCCATTTTTCATTTTCAACAGGTTTAACATACACATTGCTACATCATGACTGACAACAACACATCATACAACCGAGACAGTGTTTTCATCACAGGAACTGCATGCACCAGGAGAGCACTAAAATGGCGGAAAAGGCCTGATCCACTCTCGATTTTGCCGAGGCTTCATTGACGAGGCAGGCACATGATGGAGTGATTCCGCTCCGACTTGGGCAAAGAGGGAGAAAATGGCCATTTTCAAATTTTTGGTCTAAAAACAAAGTTTTGCCTACGTGTCGCGCGCTCATGCGCCGCTTTTTTTGAGACACTTGTCAGAGGATATTTTTACATTTTTGGATTTTTCATGGTTAATTATGCATCCTCTGAAGTCAACTTAGCATTTCAACAAAATCTCGATGGTCAAACAGCTCAAAAACACCATGAAAACCACCTTGCTGCCACCTTTTGCACCAGCAGGAAGTACCTCTGGGAGAATGAGGTTTTGGAGGGTCAAATGAACTCCAAATTCAGAAATTCCACTTGGGTTGGAAAGTAGACATCCAGGGCTTTCCAACGAGCTATCATGAGATCAATTTGGATGCCGGGAAGTACCTCAAATTCAGCCTGGAACATGAGCGACCCACTCGGCTCAGGAGCGACCCACTTGAAATGTTTCCTGAATTTTCAGCTGCCAGCTCAGTTTTTCGCCTAGTATGGACCAGTTTTGCTTATGGATAGAATTTTTGGGTTTTTATGATGTAAATTCATGTTTGACATGTCACTTTGGCTTCTTTTATCTATTCTAGAATATTCACTCTCAAAAGGGTAAAAAATCATGTAATGGATCAGTTTCCACTCTTTTAGAGGCAAGTTGTTAGCTGCCTAGATTGTAGTTCCATGATTAGAATTGGTTGAAACTGATCCCTGAAGAGGGAATTAGACCCCTAGAGGTGGGGAAAGGTGTTAGAGTGCTCTATATATTGTAATTTCTCAATCCTTTTCAGAGGTTGGAGAGGTTGGACTCTTGGGATACTTTTGATACTATTGTACATACTTTTCATATTTTGGCTAAGGAAAGATCGGGGGTTTTGCGGCACTTGTTGGGATCCTTGTGGTGTTCTGTTCTTGATGATGTTTCTCCTTTGTTTACTGTAAGTTTCTTCATGTTTAATGTTGCCATCCTTTCATTATGCTTCTGAACTAAGTTGAATGAGTGAAATAAGGTTGAATCCATTGTTTACAGTGCTTGGCCTTTGAATTCAGTTAGTTCTATATGTTTTCAGCTGTTTGGAGAGGATCCAAGTCCTTCTTTGCCCTCTTCAGCTCCTCGTCAGTCTAATCTATCCATATATCCAATTCAAAGCATCAAGATCATCACCTACCTCGCCCCAGCTTGAACTCTGCAAAGGTCTGACCTTATCCCCGGACCCAAAATTTGTTTTCCCATTTCTCCAGCGAAAACCCAAAAAACCAAAAAACAAACATACCTATCTCTTTACTAGCCTAAAATCAGTTCTTATTGTAAGTCATCTCGCATCCTATTGCTTATTTTCTCGAGATTGACGGAGAGAGCCCTCTCTTGTCCTCGTAGGGCTAGCTACGAGGCTGAGCGTGGTTTGATGTAGCCTTGAGTTTTACTTCATTTCAGCTTGAGGTAGATTTGAGTGCTAACATAGTGGCGACCATACTGGGGAAGATCTCAATGGTTTGCTTGTTATAGACGGAGTCTGAAGTCACGCCAGGTAGCCTTCGAAACGCTGTTGCTATGCATCAGCGAAGTAGATAAACGCTACTTCAGTCGATCTCCGGTATAACTTGTAATCGTAGTACTTAACTTATAAATTGCCCCAGTACGTGTATCAAGTTCAGATCTGGTCGTTGATGGTGAACAACGGTCAGACATCGCAAGGCTGAAATCATTCACTTGGCGACTTCATTCGTTGAACAAATCCAGAAATCGATGCTTCATGGTGACTTCACTACAGGGAGATCAGTAGCTGTGAGATTTTCAAGATGGACCGAATCACGAGAAGATATGCTCCCATGAGCCGAGATCACATTCCAGGTTTTCCGAATAAGATGCCCAAGGTATATTGGTCAAGGAATCTGCCTACGTTTAACAATGATGGTAAGAAGGATGCTGCTTTACATTTGGTTAGATTTCATATGCATATTCGCAAGTTGAAAGTGGATTTTCCTGAAGATTGTTTGATGAAGATATTCCTAGCCACTCTGGAAGGTGAAGCCCAATCTTGGTATGAAAATTTGCCGCTGGCCTGTATTTACTGTTTAAAGGATTTTCATGCCATGTTCATTGAAAGATATCAAGTATCTTATCCATCATTAAATTTAGTTCATGACTGTTGCAAGCATGCTTCTACTTTTATTGAAAGCCTTGAGAAATATTATGAAGATGATAATTTCATGGATGATGAGATCATGGAAGCATTGTATGAGAATCCATTTCAGCAACATGAAGAGAACCTAAAGGATACCTATCAAGGTGCTCGGGAGACTTTGCAGCAGGTTGATGGCCATATGGCTGAAAATGATGAAAGGGAGAATGTCATTTCAGATCTGCCCAGAGAAGACAGCAGCATACAAGTAAGTCCAGTTCTAATTGCAGATCGTGATAATGTCCAGACAACTACTTCAGATTCAGATTCAGATCATGATGACCAAGCATATCTTGTGCTAAAGCCCATCAAGGAGAACTCTGCTGTTGAAATCATCTGGGATGCAGAAGACAGAGTAATGGATCCAAATGTTCTCAGTCATACTATCAGCTCATCATTAGAACACAGCCTTCATGAAGAGGTGATTCAGTCAGTTCATGAAAGACAGAATGAGATCTTTGTGCAAGTAAGTGATAAATCTCCTTTCAATAACTCAGTAATGAATGATAGTTTGAATGCCCTGTCATATGAAGATAATTACTGTTTAAGCAGAAGAAAACCAAAAGCATTGTCCCCTTTGTCTGAAGATGAGATAGATCTACTTTTGAAGGGTCTTGTCACAGCCCGAGCTACAGCATATTTGCAGTGCACACATAGTCAGGAAAGTGTTGATGAAACTTCTTCCTCTTTTGAAAAAGATGACTGTTTTGTAATCAGTTGTGTAGATCAGCAAACAGATAATTTTTTCTTTCACAAAGATGATAAGGCTGTCATGTTTGATAATCTTGAAGATTGTTTTTTGTTTAAGAATGACCTAGATCATGAAATTGAAGAGTATATGCTAGAATTTCTCATGGTCAAGGAACCTACAGCTAACACTCAGATGGCAGATTTGTGCATTTCTATCCCTTTCAGATCAGAATCAGAAGAGAGGGACACCATGTTCTTTCAGCAGGAGGTAAATCTTCATGTTTTTCAGGATCCAATGGCAGATTTGTTATAGTCAGCTATGAAAGTGATTATTGCAGTGTTCAGTGATGAAGGAGATCATGGTCAGCTATGTTTTTGGATGCCCAGTTATCAGTTTGTATTGTTGACCAGGAGATTTGATCGGGAGAATCAGTTAGCAAAGCGTCTGCTTGACTGGTTACATTGGAAAGCCAATTATACATGATTGTACATATTTCATTAGTATGCAGGTGGTTGTCATCATGATTCCAAATCTTGATGGATTTCTGCCTTTTTTCAAAAAGCTTTGTAAATTCTTGTTTTAAGTCAGTCATGAGTCATTTGTGTTTGGTCTGTTGAGTCAATTTTTTTCAAGTTATTTCAGTTTTCCATCGAGTCGGTTTGAGTCAAGTTTCAGTCAATTTTTCATTCAATAAATGTGTCAAAGGTTTTGTGTTATCCGTTCAAATAATGATTCCATCGCCCAATGGATGAATGCACTGGTCTGCTCTCCCAAAGATCTGCCGTTCTTGGCACCTCCACGGAGCTGGAGCTACCATCCCCATTGGAGCCAATGTTAGAGTCAGCCTTTGTCGCCTTCCTCCAGTGATCAAACGTGCTCTTTCAAAGTGATTTTAAAGTGTCAAGGTCAAATTTTGTCATTTCAAAGAGTTTTCAAGCAAAATTTGGTCACTAGGCATTAGGTCTAGGGTTTGCTTTCACTTCTTCCAAAGTTGTCCAAATGTCAGTCCATGTCACCATTCAGCTGAGTGTACCATCATTCAGAGGGTTGTCATCATCATGTCAAGTTCCATTGAGTCATTTTACATCTTGTTCATGCTTCAGTTGTGCCTAGGTAAGGTCCATTTCCCTCTCCTAAGGTTTTGGAGGTAATTTCTCTTGGATGGTCAAATCGTCGGAAAAACTTGTATCCTGATGTTCAAACACCTTCCCCTATCCTTAATATACCTCGTTAAACACTTCCCATCACTGAGATCCCCCAAATTCCTCATTTTTGCACAAACCCTAGTTTCTAGCCAAATATTGGCAATTTCCTAGGCTAGGCCTGTGTTTTGCCCTTTTGGACCCTTTCCCCTCACTCAATCTCTGTGATTCCACTTTCCCCTACTTCCTAACATCCCTCCCTACTCCCAAAAATTTCCCCAAGAATTTAGAAGCCCCCTATCCCCTTCATTTCGCATCATTTCGACAAAATCCCTTATTCCACACATCGGGATAAGTTTCACTCAAAAGATGTTTCAGAGCAATATAAGATGAATTTTGGAAAACTGAGAGAGGTTTTTGTCCATAACATTCCAAGGAAGAAAAACCTCATTCACTTTTTACACAGGTATCATGGTTTTATAGAAATGTCAAAAATACCGTTGCCTCAGGAGAATTGAATGCACCTCTGAAGTGACCTTGGTAAAATCAAGATTTCTCCTAGTATGTTTGGCCAACTGACTTTCTTGATGAGTCAAATGATAACTAGACAGAAAGACCTTTCCAATGAGCTATCATGAGCTCAATTTGGAGTTGAGGAAGACCTTCAAAAGTTGACTGCAACAGCACTCTGCCTTGAGGCAGCCTCATTCTGCTCATTTTGACTAGTGTTGGGAGATTTGGTTTTTGACAGGGTAAATGGAATCCAAATTGCATAATTCCACTTTTTTTGGAAAGTATACTCCAATAGCTTTCCAACGAGCTATCACACGCCCGATTTCGACACCGGGAAGGCCTCCAAAAGCTTCCTGCAAGAGAAACGCGACCCACCTGGGGCCCGAGCGACCCACCTGGGCAGAGCGACCCACGCAGGTCAGTTCAGCAGTGTAAGTTTGCAAGGGGCGCGACCCACCTGGGCTGAGCGACCCACGTAGAGGCTGCACGACCCACGCATCAACAGAGGTCCGAAATTTCATTTTGAGCGCCCAGTTTCATTTTGGATTGCCTCCAACGGCCTTCAAACAGGTTTTTAACAATTGCTCAATGGTTTTTAATGTGTTGGGGGCATCATTTATGATTTCAAAACATTTGAAATGGAAGAGTAAACCCTACAGTCATGGCAGCTTTGTTTCTTCAGGGTTTAAAATGTATATGGATGGTTTTATGAGCATTTTACCGCCTTGTATCATTGATATATATCCACCTTGGCATATGTGTTAAAACCCCACTGTTTTCATACCCATTATACCATCGTGGCCATCGTTATTGCTTTACCATTGTCAAGGCTTGTGTTCCATGGTGATTATGGTCGTGTTGTGTCTCACTGCCCAATGATTAAAACATTCTCATAACTCTGTTTTCATTGCCCATTTACACTTATAACTCTGTTGTTATGGCCCATTGACAAACACGTTCATATGATGCATTGCTCCCTTTGACAAGATTTGCCCAATATTCTAAAGGCTGCCCACTTCCTTTGGTCAAGTTTCACTTGTAATTAAACAGAGATATTATCATTGCTTGTTTCCTTATGATGCTTTGACGGTGGAGAATATTTGTGGGGTGTTAAAACGCACATCATAACTTTCTTTTCACTGCATCTATATCAGTATACATAGTGCCAATATCTTGTTCCAGGCCATGACAGAGACAGAGTCAGAGTATGAGCAGGAGTCGGACAGTGACTCAATCGTTGAGGTTGATGCACTGAGATGGAGCATACCAGTGCACCAGTGGTGGTAACATATCAGAGAAGCCACAGAGCTTTGTTTCAACATCACGACGAGTACTATCTTCACCCGGGGTGGAAGGGGTCTCGTTGACTTCATCAGCAACGCGAGTACTATCTCCACATGGCGTGGAAGGGGTCTCGCCTTCTTCATCAGCGCAGGTACATTCACAGGATAATGATGGAGACAAAGACACCAAGGTCCCATTTTTCATTTTTCAACAGGTTGAACATTTTATCATGGCCCGACAACATCATACAGCGGTGTTTCATCTGAGACAGTGCAGGAAGGCACAAATGGCGAGAAAGACTGATCCCTCAGATTTGGCTAGGCTTCATTGAGTTGAGCAGGATGAAGGATGGAGGACTCCGCTCAGAATTTAGGCAGTCGGAGAGAAAATTTTGTCATTTTCAAATTTTGGTCTAACGAGTTTTTGCGGCCCTAAATTAGATTAGCTGGCAGCTGTGCGCTCGCTTTTTTGAACTATGCGGAGGAGAGATTTTTGCATTTTGGATTTTTCATAGTTGGTTTGTGCATCCTCTTCAGTCAACTTGAACAACTCAATCTTGGTTCAATGACTCAAGCAACAGAGTCTTTATGGCATACCTTTTGCACCAGCAGGAAGTACCTCTGCTGAGAATAGAGTTTTGGAGGGGTCAAATCATCCAAATTCAGAAATTCCACTTGGGTTGGAAAGTAGACATCCAGGGCTTTCCAACGAGCTATCATGAGCTCAATTTGGATGCCGGGAGCTACCTCAAAATCAGCCTGAAACATGAGCGACCCACGCAGTTCAGGAGCGACCCACCTAGAAATTTTTCTGAATTTTCAGCTGCCAGCTCAGTATTTCGCCTATTATGGACCAGTTTTGATTATGGATAGAATTTTTGGGTTTTTATGATGTAAATTCATGTTTGATATGTAACTTTGGCTTGTTTTTATCTCTTCTAGAAGGTGCGGAAAATGGTAAAAGTGTGTGGATGGGTTCCCTCTTTTAGAGAGCAGTTGTTAGGCTTGCCCTGGGTGGTTATGATTAGGTGGTTAGAGAAGTCCTTTTGGAGGAGGAATTCATTACTAGAGATGAGAAAAGGTGTTGGAAGTGCTCTATATATTGTAATTTCTCAATCTTTGGAAGGTTGGAGAGGTTGGACTCTTGGGATACTTTTGATACCATTGTACATATTTTTCATATTTTGGCTAAGGAAAGATCAGGGGTTTTGCGGCACTTGTTTGGATCCTTGTGGTGTTCTGTTCTTGATGATGTTTCTCATTTGTTTACTGTAAGTTTCTTCATGTTTAATGTATGCCATCCTTTCATTATGCTTCTGAACTAAATTGAATGAGTGATTAAGGTTGAATCCATTGTTTACAGTGCTTAGCCTTTGAATTCAGTTAGTTCTATATGTTTTCAGATGTTTGGAGAGGATCCAAGTTCTTCTTTGCCCTCTTCAGCTCCTCGTCGGTCTAATCTATCCATAAATCCAATTCGAAGCATCAAGATCATCACTCTCATGACTTGAACTCTGCAAAGGTCTGACCTTATCCCCGGACCCAAAATTTGTTTTCCCATTACTCCAGCGAAAACCCAAAAAACCAAAAAAAAAAACATACCTATCTCTTTACTAGCCTAAAATCAGTTCTTATTGTAAGTCATCTCGCATCCTATTGCTTATTTTCTCGAGATTGACGGAGAGAGCCCTCTCCTGTCCTCGTAGGGCTAGCTACGAGGCTGAGCGTGGTTTGATGTAGCCTTGACTTTTACTTCATTTCAGCCTGAGGTAGATTTGAGTGCTAACAAGCGCCATCCAGGAAGAGCTTCGAACTTTGTAGCTAAAGACAGACACAATACATACCAGCATGGTTCAGGGATGAATTCCCTTGGCATCTAGCAGTACAACGCTAGCCACGGAACAAATCTGTCTCTATCCCTTACCTAGCCCCACCCTTGTGATCAGTTCGCCGGACCAAGAGATCTAGCTCCAAGCAGGTGCAAGGGTGCAGCTGAATCTTGCCAAGATACCACATGCAACATTACAGAGTCTCCATATCACCGTGTTTCAAGATATTCACCACCGAGACAACAAGTACACCACCAACTTGGTATGGCTGAACAGACCATCGCATAGTAGAACGCAGAAGTACTCTTTGCTATTGCACAAAAAGCAGAGATCGAAACTCTGATCCACTAGCTCTGCACAGAGGTTACAGGAGAAATCCCGGCCACAGCCACCCCCTGAGCTAAAGTGGAAGGATTGGTCGCAGCATTGAAGGCTTCCAGGATGGAAATGCAGGTCATTAAGACACAGTTGGAGCAGCAAATCTCTGACTTACAAGCCAAACTGCAGCTCGAAACGCTCCCGGAAGTACGAACCTAGTGTGTTGCGCTAGTGACTGAGGGTACCAACACCATTACAGGACATATTTCTTAGGGTGCCCAGTTACTCGAGGACTCCATGCAACTTTGGACCAAGATCCAGCGCGATCTGGTCCTCCAGAAAATAAATCAGGACTTGCGACAGAAGGAGGAAGCTTTCGAGGAGATCGAGGCTACATTACCTACCTTGGTCCCTGTTGGCATGATTTCAGACCAACAACACCCTCTAGAAGGCCCCACGACTTCATGGGCGCGTTCGGTGGAACGGGCGCGCTCGTTGGGCATTTGGACGAGTTCGGGTGCCGTGCGACGTAACGGGCGGAACGATGCACCAGAGAGGCACGGGCGCGTGGGTGTAGTGGAGACGAGTCACGAGGGCAAGTTGGAGGAGAGGCGCATCTCACTTGACCAACACGGCATTGGAAAGACGTGTTTATACCACCACGGGCACACCTTGGGCGAGCTAGCCGATGGGCGAGTCGGTGGGTCGGCCGACGTGTTGGGCGCGGCTGTCGCGACACTTCGTGGGCGGATGACCAAACGTGGGGATCGGCTTGGGTCAGCCGAGTGACCCACACTCCACTTGACGTGCATATATATAGGTGGACGTGTTGGGAGAGTGGAGGCAAGAAACAACAAGTTCGAACAAGCAAGACGAACAACAAGAAGTCAAGGGTAGCACATGAGTTGCCAACAACTCGTTGGGCGAAGAAATGAAGCTAAACGGAGTCGGGTCATGTCAGGTCGTAGTTGGGCGCGCCGCACCGCAGGTCGGGTCGGGTCGGGTCGGGCGCAGCTGAACGACGGGCGGGTCGAGTCAGGTCGCTCTGGGCGCCGAGTAACGACAAAGGCCCAACAGTAAAAACGCGATTCCGGGAGCGTCGAGTGTTAGAATGAGGTGCCGTAAATTGCAGAAGGTGTGTATTTCCAAGACGCATCCAACCATATGGGTGAGGGATGGATTGGACACACGGTCAGCTCAGAAAACGCTCTGCACTAATTTGGAGCAACGACTGAGTGACTCGAGTGACCAGCACTTGGCCAGTTTTGGGCAGCACTTCCGCAGGTTGAAAATCTTGATTGTAAATGATTGTTCTAGGCTAGTTTGATGATTAGAAAGCCTTAGAGCTTGAAAAAAAGGCAAATAGCCATGCTAAGGAGCAGGAGTGGTTTTTGCTGGATTGGATGTTTTAAACTTGTATTCTTATGAAACATATTATCTGGGCGGAGTCATTTTAAAAGGGAGTTTCCCCTCCCTTGTATGTATGGGTGTACTTGTGGATTGGATTTTGATGTTTATGTTTATTTCCACATAATTGAAAGAAAATTTGTATAATAACTAACAAATGTTGCTAAAGGCGTAGTCTGGGTACTTGAGTATTGTTGAGTCCCAAATTTGCATCTTTTCCATACATTTTTCCATACCTTTTTCACTCACCTAAACCTCCCAAATTGTCAATATCATGTGCAAAAGGGCATCTAACATGGTTTTTAATTATATTTTTGTGTTTTCTATTTGATCTAGATTTTGTTCATTCAGCTGCGGAATCTTTCCACTTTCCGCAGCTGCTGCAACTTTCCGCAGCTATTTTGTAAAACTCTATGCTACAGGTGTCTACAAGGGAAACGAGCCACATGGGCAGGTCAGGAATGACGTGGATATGGTTCGTGTCCTATTGGTTCAAGCAAACTCGTCCAAAGAAGCCGCGGTCAAAGGCGTCCACATGGAAGTCAACCATGGAGTTTCATGTCGGCCGGACTCTATTTCGTGGCACATAAAGATCCATACGGCCGTTTCTAAGCCTGCGGAGGTTAAATCGACATCTGTACAGGGTTCTAGAGTCGAATTCAAGCATCCACCTTCCGTAGATTCACTTTCCAACACGGCCATGCTCCTATATCCGTGGACGTAGTGGTCTACGTGCTCTCTGCCAGCATGAACTTTAGGAGACAGTTACAGTTTGTTGTTATATATAGTGCGTTTGCATACGCATAGAAAGTTAGTTGATAGTCGTTATTAGTGGATATAGTCACTGTTATCTTTTAGTCTGCTCTGTAGCGATTACGCTGCACTTGTGCCGTAACATTACTATTCTGTAATGAACTGCTTTTTAATATGAGAAGACTCTGTTTTTCAACTTAATTCGTGTTTGAGGACCGTTACCAAGGCTGTGTAGAGGGCCCCTGCTCAGCTAAGGTTTTGTGTATTAGTGTATATTTCTCATTTCATTTCTTTTAAAAAACATTGTATCATAATCCATCCATATGTTCATACTTTGCAGTTGTTTCATTTCTGTTTATACATTTCCATAATTTCCATTTCATTTCTGTCTTTCATGCTTTATGATTATTAATCATTGACCAGTGTTGTGTTTCGAGAAGGGTTTAGATGGCCGGAGCATTTTAGCTTTTGACTAATGACATGGATCTAACATTGTTCTGCTGCTAGTTTGCTTTTCATAGTTTTTGTTTAATTTCAGTATGGCTCTGTACATTTCAGTTTTGTTTTTCTGCTTCAGTAGTTAAAATTTAGATATACTAATATGCTAATAGCATCTTGATTTATAAACTTCTGTTGGTGATAGTGAGGATTGCATTATATGAAATATCGTAGTTTAGTATTAGTTTTCTTTTAAATTTAGATATATTTATTATCATAGCATCTTGATTGCCACTCAAAGCCACAATTTAGATTGATATGATGGTGAGAGTTGCATTATGAAATGTTGACAGTTTAGTAGTTTCTTTTCTGCAAATTTAGATATATTAAATCATGCATGACATCTTCGGTTGCCTCCGAAAGCCACAGCTGGACTGATGGTGAGGGATGGAATCATGAGTGTATGGTTTAGTATTAGTTTACTTTCTGCAAATTAAATATCAGTTACTCAAGTTGTTTATGATTACTTCCGAAAATCATAGCTGGACTAATGATGAAGGAATTGAAGATAAATTGATGTAATCGATTTAGGTGTACTTGTTGTGATACGAATTTTATTAATAGTTCTTTGATGTTTGAATTACAATGACAGAATAGTTTAGGTTTGTTTTCGCTAGTTTACTGTTTTGATTTATTAGATTAGCAGCATCTTTTCATTTCAGCAGTACATTTTCATTTTCTTTCAAGTCTTGTCATTGTAATTTTCAGTTTGCTTTTAAAATTTCAAGTTGGTAAATCATTATAGGGGATATCACTTCCTTGAAAAAATACAACCAAACTTGTTTTCATTTTAGAATTTCCATTTCACCTTAGAAAAACCAAAAACGACAAAAAGTTAAGAAATAGGTTATCTTGCACATATAGTGCGCCGCACTTCATCAGCTTACGATTCCCGGATTGACAAATTAAATGCAACAATTTAGGACACACTAAATTGACCAAACATTTTGGCGCCGTTGCCGGGGAAGTGTAACTAGGTAGCCAATTTCTTAAAAAAAAAAAACATAAAATCATAAAAGAAGGAAAAACTTGATAACTTCTTGAAGTATGCTCTCCTCTTGCACCTAGTGTGATCTGGAGGATCAGAAAAGAGAGTTATTGGTTTAGTAATTTCTTAAGTATGCTCTCTTCTTGCACCTAGTGTGATCTGGAAGATCAGAAAGAGAATTATTAGCCCAACTTTTTTAAAAAAATAAAAAATGACATGCATAGAGCAAGAGATTCTAGGGGAAGGTTTATAGCTAAAGCCAAGAGTTCGATTTTCATAAATCCATCTTCTTCAAGGCATAGACCAGATTCACCACCATCTACCCCTAGCCTTAAGATTTTTGGAAGTCAAAGAACAGCTGAATTAGAGGATTCTCCTATACCACCTACTAAAACCCACTTAGAAAACAAAGAAACTTTCTCTCATCCTTCCTTGGTAGAAGAACTAGAGGACTATAAAGACTCTAAAGAAACTATCATGGCAGAGGAAGTAATAAATAAGAGGGAGGTAGAAGAGGATAGAGATAATGAGATAACAATGGTGAAGGAAATAATGGCAGAAATAGGGATTTATTGGGATTCCCCATAGTTCACAGAGGAAACTCATGCAACAATGAGAAATATCTCACCATCCCTATTTTCCTAACTTTATGGATTGCGAAGTGAGGATCCCGAAACATTTCTGTTTTTCATGGAGTTTGGGGTTATGTGTCAATCCGCGATTATATGGAAGATTCTCAAAAACTCAAACCGTTTCTCTTCAAATATCAAGGATCCGCTTTGAAATGGTCACATGGAGCTAGAGGCCACTCAACTTATTAGAATTGAATGACAGAAGAAACAAACATTTTTGGACACATACTATATCATTGTATGCCCACCAATCAGCGGCGATGAGGTAGTCCAAAATGATGCAAAAAGAAGAGATGAAAGGCCCTGAAGACTTAATTGAAAGATTTCAACACAACTTGAAAAGATAAAGATGAGCAATTTAGATAAATGAAACCTTGAAAGCCCCATAAAAGCTATTAGAGATGAATGGATAGACATTTTAAAAACATGATGAAAAGAATATTTCAACTCTCCATTTCGTGATATAACAACTATGTATCCACTTTCACAAAAGGCACCCAACAGAAAAGGGCTCAGGGATTCTTCAATATTAGGCTAACAAATCTGCAACCGGACTTGAAGAAGTTAGGATTGGTAACATGTTGCATGAGTTTAAACTAGTTATTTTAGGGAGTCTTAGTGAACACTGACACTCTTAAAATCCAAAACAAGGTAGTTAAAATGTATGCTTTAGCCATCTTTTGTCCGAAATGTAGGAAGAAACATGCTTTAAGGGAATTTCCCTTGGATGTAAAAGTTGTAGAAACATGTATGATTTGGTCGTAAAATCATGAGATCAAGTGATTGTCCTTCAATCCCTGGACTCAAAAGTCGTTTTTCAAGAAGATCCAAATTCGCAGAATCTCTCTCGTTTGGACGCAAGTGGAGACCTCAGGACAACAATTCAAGGTTTGACAACCCTATGAATCTTCAAACCCCACCAAATTGGAATCCTTGGCAAACAACCTTCCTGGCCCCAACATCAAAATTCAGTATCACCATGGTTGCTGTGGGACGGTGTGTATCCTTATGGGAGATTTAAGCTCAATTTTATCAATATCCTCCATCTTTTCAAAATCAACAAGCTCCACAACTTCCAAGCCTCAAACCAACTTCATTGCCATTTCCACAACAACAACCTTCTCAACAAAATACAACCTCAACTCATGCTCCCATACCAATAGAAATATAAATCAATCCCCCCCAAACTTCCTACCATTGCCAAATCCTAACAATAAGAATCCTCAAACTACTTATATGGTAGAAGGACAAGGTTTTCTACCAGGGCAGAGCTGTTCCTCCTTAACCATGCCAACTCAGATCCGTGTAGAGTTTTAGAAAAACCCTATAGATATTCAAGAGTACAAGATACCTCTCCAGGAGGATCTTCAAGTCAATAAGTGGCTCCGAGGAAGAATCTCTTCAAAATTTCAAAAATTCAAAAAGAAAAAGAAAAGCTAACACCCACAACCCCATGAAATACAAACTCCGCATCTTCATCTACACCCTCCTTCTGAAAGACTACAAATTGATAAGGGGGGTGGAAAAACAAATCTTGTTGCCCAACTATGACTTTCTAGATGAACTGAAGAATGCTTCTATCAAGATTCCATTGCAACAAGCCATTCGAGAAATTCCTATTCTACAAAACCATAAAGGAGTTGAGTTTCAAAAGACCAAAGAAGGAAGTCAAAGGACACAAGAAGAATCAATTCGGTAGGAAAGATTGGTGTATACAAGATGGAAAAACACTACAGAAAAGTGCATGTAGACCAAAGAAACTAACGTCGATACATATAAATGGGATAGAAATTCCAAACACATTGATTGACTTAGGGGCTGCTATCAACATTATGAGTAGACAGACCATGGAACTGCTTAAAACTTCCTAACCTTCTCCTTTCTTTATGTCTATTCCATCGCAACTTGCAGACCCATTGGTTATTAAACCGATGGTGTATTAGATATTTAAGTTCCTTGGATTCTCCAAAATATCCAGACTTTATGATTTTGACTCCCCAAAAGTAATCTAGGAGTGTATATCCACTTATTCACAGGGAAGACCTTGGCTAGCCACAACCTATGCTTTTATTATTGGCAGACTGGAGACATGTGTTATCTAAATGTAGCCCCACAAAAATTCAATTTCATCCTTCCCACAAAGAGCAAATCTTAAATAGAGACAATGAATGGGTCAAGGACATAACACTATACAACCGCTTTACTATGAAATAGTATAATAAATTTCGAACACATTAGAAAATTTTGAGACATCTTCGTAATATGGGACTTCCAAGCACAATTTCGCTGGAATCTCGACAGACAGACAGGTCATCAAGACAAATGTCTCTTTACTTCATGAAGAGTTTGCAATTCGCTATTGAGATTTTTCCTTAAAAGACACGATAATATCAAACACGGAGAAGTCACAACAAGAAGAACTGGGAACGAATTTTCAAAATTCTACCTGATTATACGGGGAGGAAAGCATCGACAGTAGATAGACCGAAGACTTGAACATCCGTCAGCATTCAGGTTCGAGAAAACAGACCAATCGTATAATCCCAAAGAAGGATGAATCCAAATCTTAGTAGAGAAAGAAGAGCTCAAAAAGCCTCTCACCAAACTTCATTTATCCAATTTCAAAGATAGCCGACAGGTTTCTTTGGTTATAGGCGCTCCAAAAGAATGGTAAATGGAGGGTATGCATTGATTACAAAAATTGAACAAAGCAACTTTGAAGGACCACTTTCCTTTGCCTTTTATTGATCGTGTATTAGATACATTGAAGTAAAAAGTACTTTTCATTTTTGGATGGTTTATATGACATCGGTCTGTGGCACTCACATCCAAGATACATCACATTTATCATTCATGGGGAACTTTTTTCTCACCGAGTGCCTCTCAGTTATGTAATGCACCAAAGAATATTCCGCAAAGAGCATGATTAGAATTTTTTTCTCGATCTAATCCATGATTGTGTAGAGGTTTATATGGATGATTTCGCGCTTATAGACCATTCAAGAAGCATTAGAAAATTTGGAAAAAGTTCTCATACAAATGTAAAGAAACAAACCTTTCTGCCATGAAAAATGCTTTATGATGTTTACTCAAGGGATTGTGTTTTTGTGGACATCATATTTCGTGGAGATGGGATTAAGGCTGAGATCAAAAGTTGAAGTCATCTCCAAAGTTGCTCATTCCAAATTGTCGTATTAGAAGTTTTCAGATCATCGGTTACCACAGAAGATTGTGGAAAACTTCACTAAAATAGCATCTCCACTCTTCAAATTGCTTACAAAAGACCTAGAATTCTAAATGGGATCCGATTGTCAATCGACTTTTGAAACTTTGAAACAAGAATATTCTAAGCACCTATCTCTGAGAACCAAATTGGAACTTCCTTTCCATATTTCTACATGACAGCCGGGGATATATGCCGGAGCCGTGTTGGGCCGTGGAGATTTTTATTCTTATGCCACGGCGCAATTCAAAGAAAAATTTGACTTTGGCGAAAGTGAATTTACATCAGGATCGTAAAAAAGAGTTTTTATCGTTGTTCATGTGCAATTAGCAAGTTTTATATTTACATAACAAAGCAGGAAACTTTTATTCATAATCGTACCATTCTCGCAATTAGATATTTAATGAACAAACCTCGTTACTAACAAAACAGAGACAAGATGGCTTTTACTTTTTGCAAGAATTCAATATTACCGTGTTGGAGAGAGTCCAGAAAACGAATACGTAGTCATTTTCGTTCAGGATTCGTACACAGTAACATCTTCCTGAAGACATTTTACGAACATTGGTTACGTAACTATTAAGACCCCTTGGCATGCAGAGTCAGCAACTATTTGGTTGAAGGTGGAAACTACCCACATTTATTTCTAAGAGAGCACCAAAAGATTATTCGTAGAGTTCAAAGACTGTTGGGATTTAAATCTAATTGTTTAAACAAGGCCGTATCTTGTGTGATCGAAGATGTGTCGTGAAGACAGTAGCCCGAGTACCCAGGCAGCGGCCGCGATGAACCATGCGTTACACTGCTGACAAAAGGACGGCCTATAAAATCCCTTCTTTGGGATATTAACAGTCTTCCTCTTCAAAGATGCAAACAATATGTCAAAAGGTGTGATAGTCAGCGAAAGAGTAGGGAAACATACCCTTTCAAATGAAATGCCGTTGCAAACAATGTGTACTCATTGAACCCTTTGAAAAATGGCTTTAGATTTCATTGGACCTATTAATCCACCATATCTAAGCAAATAATGTATATATTGGTTTTGTACCCATTATGTTACTAAATGGGTAAGAAGCAAAGCATTAGTATCTCACATCAGTACCGCTGTTCATTTTCTTTATGAGGATATTTTTACCGCTTGGTGTTCCGTATAAACAGACAGACTGGGGAGCCAATTCAAATTCCAATTTGGTGAGAAGTTGATGAAGAATAAGAAATCACATTTTCTAATATTCACTCCTTACCATCCACAAGCAAATGGTCAAGTGAGTCCAAACAAAAGTTCTTGAAAGTATCATCACCAAAACTCGTTCATCTACATAGAAGAGATTAAAGCGTAAAGGCTTCCGAAGCCTTGTGGGACTACGAACTACATGGAGGAATACAACAGACATTCTCCCCAGAACTTGTTTATGGGAAAGAAGCTCCGTTCCCATGGAGTCTCAAATCACACCCTTCAAGATAGTGCTTCAATGGGGATGGACTTATCGTGTCCAAAAGCATAGAATGGAGAGTGGCGGAATGAGCTGATGAGAACGACAAGAAGCAATTCTAAGAACCGATCAGTTCAACATCAACAAAGAACCAAATGGTGCGGACAACATATCAAAGAGAAGAAGTTTCAAGAAGGAGATTGGGCATTAAGGGTTTGATTCCAAGTTTGGGCATTTTTCAAGGGAAATTTTGGTACTCATTGGCTTGGGGTCAAGGAGATTGACAAGATCTTTAGCACGGAGTCAAGAATCAAGACCATTGATGAGTTTTCAAACCCCTCATTGTGAATGGCCATAGATTGAAAGTTTATCATAAGCCACTCTCAAAAGAGGGTTTTGTCAAGATGTTTCAAGAAAAGCCTACATCCATTTACGTAGAACTTTCTCTCCACTGTGCCTCAGCTTTTGTTTTTTCGCTTAAAAAATAAATAAAAAAAAATGGTATATGCCCTAAAACCAATCATTGATTGGCAGTTTTGCGTAAAAATATAGGGTGAAAATCAGTGAGCATCCTATGGTACTTTAAAAGTATTTCTTCATGTGTCTCTCTTCATTTCATTTCATTTTACCACCCACTCCATTTCATTTCACTTCATTCCATTTCATTCCATTTCATTTCACTTTATTCCAATTTGCTTTTATCCATTCCATCAATAAAATCTTTTTCATGACCATTTCCATCCGGTCATTTGTCATTTGTTCGTCATATTTCATTCAAAGGGCGGAAGCTTGGCTGGGCTCATACCCAGACTGCTTCCTGCTCGACCCAAGTTTTGCACGGGCGATTCCGAAGCCATCCGTTTTCAAAGAGAATGTACACGGGATGTTATTTCCATAATTATGAAATAAATGGAAGAGAAGGGATCAATGGAGCATTCAAGACACCAATGGAGATCAATCACGGAAGACCAAGGGCAAAAAAAGCAAGGATTCCAAAGGTATGAATAAAGTTTATTTCAAATAGTACTGAAAACACATTTTTACATAGTTTCAACCACATTTCACCTCCATTACGCGCAATGAGCTTAGTCAGCTCGCAACTCATCACGTACTCATTGCCAGTCCTCTTGCATTCATTTGGTAAACGGTTTCATTATTGAAATTCCGATTCTCACTCATGGCTCTCAATATCCCACCGGAGATAATGAGACGTATTTGAGTTGACAAAGGACTCTACAAGCCGCATAACTTCATAACCGTTGATTGAAACGTGTTCATATTTAAGTTTTACATGTACCACCAAAATTCAAAACGATGTCGAATGCATTATACTTTGTTAACCTCTTTGTCGGTTCCTCGCCGTGTTTACAAAACCCCACATTCTCACCATTTCCTCACTCCCCGTTTCACCCATTTCGTCTTTTGCCTGCGCGCCTTTTCTTGGCATCCTGTGATATCTCCACGCCCCGTCAGCCTTACCTCCATTCCGTTTATGGTACTCATTCCCATTTTATGAGACATTCCTTGCCACCACAGTTTCCATCCATTCATGCCTGTTTTCACTTAAACCCTCATGGAAAATTTCAGGAAGTTGCTTAAAAGTGAAATGGTAAATTGTTGGCGTTAGCCAAGGACCAAAGTTTAGCAGAGGGATATCCGTGCTAAAAGAGATATCGAAGAAAGCGAAATGGCCTGCGGTCTGCGAAATTCGCAGGTTACCACAAAGCATACGAAAGCGTTTGGTAAGGTCATTTGACAACGTTGGTTAAAATTGGTAATTGCAGTTTTCGGTCAATGAAGCATCAATATCAACAAAATGCTTAACTTCTTCGTGAGGGAGAACGTTGGTTCAAAAATAAAAGCATCATGAATAGGGTGGAGAACAATCCTACGAAACCAAGGGTATGGACATAACCTAAGCTAAAAGATAAACTTCGTGCAATAAAAGAAGAATTGCCACTGAAAGCACTAATTGCCCTGGAATTCATTGCTGTGGAAGGCCGCTAGTCCAGTGTATGTACCATACTGTGCGAAGTGAGTTGAATTTTCTGAAACACAAACTCTCAATCTCCTTATTTTCTATTCAATAGCTTAAAGAAAATGGCCGTGACCGTTCAAAAACACTTAGGGATGTAGAGCCTTACGATATCACCATGGCCTTATAAAATTCTCGTTATCATATGAGCTAAAGGAAAGAAAAGACACATGGGAACACCCAGTTAGAAATTTCTTTTGAGGAACCTCAGAAATTCTCAAGGTAGTTCCTTCAATTAGAAGGAGAAGAAAAGAATGAATGTTGAAACCCAAATTACTCCAGCCAGAAATTCCCGCACTAGCACAACAGCGAAGAAGAAGTGAAGGAAAAGAACAATAGATGAAATCCAAAATACTTCTACTACTACTATGAAAAAAACAAACCGATAGGGAATAGGGAGATTGGTAAAAAGGGAAGAAGAAGGAAATCAAGGCTAAGAAGCCAATACCAAAAGGGAAAGAAACTGGCTGAGGTCAGAAGAGGCACTTCTTCCGGGGAATACATCATCAAATACTATCTCGAAAGATTATTTATCTTCAAAAGGCAAGTTTGCCATCTATATCCAAGAAATACAGAAAAAAATAGGAACAAAAGGACAGCAGACCAATAGTGAGAGAAGCAAGAGTTTAAGGGGAAATTGGTGTGCCTTGGTTTTAAAGGTCCTCATTTACTGATTTGGGGAGAGATATCCCATCACCCCCAACCGAAACAGTGTTAGTCCATTCCGGCTCATTAGTGAACTCCGGTTCTTTCATTCCCAACTGCACAATGAGCACACCTCATTCAGACAAAGAAAAATATTGACAAGCCCTCCTGCCGCATTTTGAACATAATTCTCCTTTCGTTGCAAGATTTTTTGGGGATGCCCCAATGAAAATGACACCCTGGGTGAGACCAAGTGAGAGGGGTATTAGACTATATAGAACTTGAAAAGGCAAACACAGTCCAAGTATCTTCTTCATTCAGCCTCACATATCAAGATGATTTAGTTCAATCATTAAAAACAGTGGTACTTTATTACTGGAGCTTTTTAAATGAAGAACAAAATGAAAGTCAGAAATATTGAAAGAACAAAAAATCGGACAAGATCATCCATGATATCATACATTTGGGAACATACAAAAGAAGAATAAGAAATTGAAAAGGAAATGCTGCAAATGAGCAAGAGCACTTCAGAATATCAAATTTTAGGTGCTTAATGAAGAAACCCCAGAATGATGCGTACTCAAAGAAGAAGAGAAGGGGGTTGGATGCCGTTGAAGTATCAAGGCACATGAACCTAAATAAAGAGTATCTAAAATTTTGCTGCATGAGGACACAAACATCTTCACAAAGGGGGGTGTTGAGTCCCAAATTTGGCATCTTTTCCATACATTTTTCCATACCTTTTTCACTCACCTAAACCTCCCAAATTGTCAATATCATGTACAAAGGAATCTAACATGGTTTTTAATTATATTGTGTTTTGTGTTATTTGATCTGAGATTATCATCTAACCCATGAATCTTCTCCACTTTCCGCAATGCTTGCACCCTCCAGCCTATTTTGTAAAAATTCTCCATGCTGTGTTCATAAGGGAAACGAGCCACATGTGTGGGCGTCGCAATGACGGGGACATGGTTCGTGTCTCATTTAGCTCACAAACTCGTCCAAAGAAGCCGCGGTCAAAGGCGTCCGTGGGTGGAAGTCAACCATGGAGTCTCCAAGGCGGGCCACTGCCGTGGCACATAAGATCCATACGGCCGTTTCTAAGCTCCATGGAGGTTAAATCGACATTCCATATGGTTCTAGAGTCGAATTCAAGCATCCAAAGGCCCTCCCGTAGATTCACTTTCCAACACAATTACCCCATATCCGTGGACGTAGTGGTCTACGTGCTTCCGCCATATATGAACTTTAGGAGACAAGCATAAATATTGTTGTTTTATACAGTGCGTTTGGCCACGCATGTAAAGTTAGTTGAGGCTGGATGTTGTTTGATATAGTCACCGTTATCTTTAGTCTCCGCTTCGTAGTGATTAAGGCCGCACTTGTGCCGTAACATTACTATTCGTATCAACCGATTTTTAATATGAGAAGACTTCGTTTAAACTTAATTCGTGCTTGAGGACCGTTACCAAGGTCGTGTAGAGGGCCCCCCAAGCCAAATAAGGTTTTGTGTATTAGTGATATTTTCTTTATTTCGCTTTTTTAAAAACATCGTATCCATCCATATGTTCATACTGCGTTGTTTCATTTCCTCGCGTACATTTCATAATTTCCATTTCATTTATTTTCATGTTTATGATTGTTAATCAATCGATCGTTGTTTATGTTTTTTGTGTTTTGTGATAAATTTTACTTTTATGTCTTTTTCGACCAACAATGGACTCAACATTGTTCGCCGTTAGTTTGCTTTTCAT
The DNA here is from genome assembly GCA_034641835.2 of Pinus albicaulis. Lineage (NCBI taxonomy): Eukaryota > Viridiplantae > Streptophyta > Pinopsida > Pinales > Pinaceae > Pinus > Pinus albicaulis. The sequence continues at coordinate 1,516,612,006 of CM076581.1, forward strand.
AGCTTTTGTTTAATTTCGCCTTGCTTTTTTCATTCCAGTTTTTGTTTCAGTCTCATTTCGTAGTTAAATTTAAGCACGCACCGCCATAGCATCTCTTCAAGCATTCGAAAGCCAAGCAACCGGACCGATGGTGAGGGATTGCATTGCGTAAATGCAGTTTAGTATTAGTTCGCAATTTAGATATATTAAGCTGCTCAGCATCTTCTGGCTTGCTCTCCGAAAGCCACATCCGGACTGATGGTGAGGGATTGTACTATGAAATGCAAATTAGTATTAGTTTCTTTTCTTCGCAAAATTTAGATATATTAAATCATGCATGACATCTTCAGTTGCCTCCGAAAGCCACAGCTGGACTGATGGTGAGGGATTGAATCATGAGTGTATGGTTTAGTATTATTTTACTTTCTGCAAATTAAATATCAGTTACTCAAATTGTTTATGATTACTTCCGAAAATCATAGCTGGACTAATGATGAAGGGTCAGAAGATAAATTGATGTAATCTGATTTAGATTTATTTTGTTGCAATTTTGAATTTCCTTAAGCATAGTTATTTTGTGTTTAGTTGGCAGCAAGAATAGTTTAGTTTTCATGCTCGCTAGTTTATTGTTTTGATTTATTAGATTAGCAACACCTTTTCATTTCAGCAGCACATTTTCATTTTCCTTTTTAAGTCTTGTCATTGTAAATTTCAAATTGCTTTTTAAAATTTCAAGTTGGTAAATCATTATAGGGGATATCACTTCCTTGAACAAACATAACCAAACTTTTTTTCATCTTAGAATTTCCATTTCACCTTAGAAAACCAAAAACGACAAAAAGTTAAGAAATAGGTTATCTTGCACATATAGTGCACCGCACTTCATCAGCTTACGATTCCCGGATTGACAAATTAAATGCAACAATTTAGGACACACTAAATTGACCAAACAAGTATTTAGAAAAAAAAAAGTACGGCAGTGCCGCACCTGCCTACAAGGCGTGGTTGGAAGACACCCGAGGTGTAGGGGCGTGACAGTTGGTATCAGAGCTACTAGTACAGATGGAAGTATGATGACACAACTGCTGTTGCACATCAGTTGGTATCAGAGCTACCTGGACGAACGGATGAGAACTTGATAACACAACTGCTATTGCACATCAGTTGGTATCAGAGCTACCTTCACTGGGAGATTTTTCTGAAGCAGGAACACAGTTGCAGGGTTGCAGTTGGTGTTGAAGCTTACTTATATATTTGGGGTTTCTCTTGAAACCTTAGCTGAAGCAAGGCGTTTGTCAAGGCTAAAGCTAGAAAAGAAGACATGCCAACTTTGGAAGAATTCGGTGAGAAAGCCCTTGAAGCTTTACTATGGATGAAGTACATGAGGGAGGACTTGCTGATTCAAGAAGATTTTGGAGTCTTGTGGGAAGAAGTGGTGAAGTCTTGGAAGAAAGCGAAAGCACTTATGGAAGAGTATGATGCGGTAGCACAATCTCTTAAGGCCTTGTATGAGGAAGGGATATCCTCATCTAACAAGGATGAAGTTGATCGAATTTTTGACAGGATTGACCGTTTCGATGAATGGATGGCGTTATGCTATGAACTAGAGGCACTTCGATAGGAGATTTCCAGAATGGGAAAGAGGTATATGACCGAACCACACAAGGATGTTGCAGATGTGGAATATGTCATGGATGAACTTGATAACCAAGTTGGACCAAGACCGTGCACGTTGCAAGCATTATTGGATGATTCTCATGAGGATGTTATGACGATGGAAGAGATTAAGGACGAACTTGTGACACAAGTTGAACCAAGACAAGACACATTGTAAGCATTGGTGGAAAAACCACATGGAGATGTTGCAAATGTGACCATGATCGAGGAAGAACTTCATGAGCAAGTGGTACCAGGATCGAACACATCAAAGACATTGATGAGGATGGAGGACACTCACTTGAGGAGTCTTCATGGAGATATGACTTGTGTTTCATGGAAGCATAAGGAGGATGGACCGCATATGGGGATGAGGAAGAAGATGAATTCTTTGCCAACACCATTGATGACTACTCCTTGGATGCCTACGATGAGACCTTGTACATTGATGGAACAAGGGACATGGGACGATGCAAACCTTGTTGGGGCAATTTGTGACCTTACACTTGATGGTTCAAATGCACGGGACAAGGGTGGAACGTGATGGACTTTGTGATGAAAAAGGGTCATGCTTAGCCACATAAAATGGCAAGTGCCTGGCATGACCCATACACTACCTTGGTGGTAGGGCACGTTGATGGAGTGGACTTCTTCATGGCTTCAACTAAGAAGGACCTCCTGGAAGACCTTTAGTGGAGGAGCAGCTTGAAGGAAGTACTCACATATATGATGGAGGTAGGAGTGACCGAGAGCACTTCACTTCGATATGTTGGGACACGATGATGATGAGAGTTGAGTTGAGTTCACTTAGATGAACACATGGGCAACCAAAGTCATGGACATGGACTACATGGAAATCTTTATAGATGGACTGATGGGACGTTGTTCACCATGAGCAACTTGGACATTGGTTGGATGAGCAGCCTATGAGACATTCATATGTTTGCAGAGTGAGAACTTGTGATGGCACTCATGGCCAATACAAGTAGGCTTACCAACGCTTTGGATATGATGAGGCATGGGAGTTCATGATGGATGCCTTGGTGGCACACACTTTGGCATGGACTTGAGTCTACTTGACTTAGCCACACTTCTTACTTTGATGATGCTTGGAGGATGAGTCTACTTTGCATACAAGTAGCACATGGATTAGCATCATGGAAAACATGTTGTGGATGAGATGGATACACTTCATGGACCCAAACATGGCATTTGGATGAGATTCAGACTTGATTGAGTTGATGGATGTGACAAGTTGTAGGAGGAATGACTAACGCATGGTATGAGGATGTGCATTCTCACGATGAGGATGTTATGGTTGGATTAGCTACCCAACTAGTTCGAGTTGTGGGGTCCGGAAGTGTGCGGAGTTATGCCGGATACATAGCAGATTTTTTTATGTTGATGTTGGTTGGAGTACTTGATGCAGAGATTCACATGGATTTGACGATGATTGGGAGAGATATCTCATGGACATGAACCTTGTTGGTTTGTGCAATGGCATTGTGACGATATTGTGCGATGAGACTTTGGAACGAAAGTTGCGATGATACTTTGCGATGATATGATGCGACGATGGTAGCACTATCGGGATGATAGTCATATTTGAAGTGGAGGAGGATGTAAGGCCCCACGACTTCATGGGCGCGTTCGGTGGAACGGGCGCGCTCGTTGGGCGTTTGGACGAGTTCGGGCGCCGTGCGACGTAACGGGTGGAACGACGCACCGGAGAGGCACGGGCACATGGGTGTAGTGGAGGTGAGTCAAGAGGGTGAGTTGGAGGAGAGGCGTGTCGCACTTGACCAAAACGGTGTTGGAAAGACATGTTTATACCACCACGGGCTCACCTTGGGCGAGCTAGCCGACGGGCGAGTCGGTGGGTCGGCCGACGTGTTGGGCGCGGCCGTCGTGACACTTCGTGGGCGGATGACCAAACGTGGGGGTCGGCTCGGGTCGGCCGAGTGACCCACACTCCACTTGACGTGCATATATATAGGTGGACGTGTTGGGAGAGTGGATGCAAGAAACAACAAGTTCGAACAAGCAAGACGAACAACAAGAAGTCAAGGGTAGCACACGAGTTGCTAACAACTCGTTGGGTGAAGAAACGCAGCTGAACGGAGTCGGGTCGAGTCAGGTCGCAGTTGGGTGCGCTGCACCGCAGGCCGCACCGCAGGTCGGGTCGGGTCGGGTCGGGCGCAGCTGAACGACGGGCGGGTCGAGTCGGGTCGCTCTGGGCGCCGAGTAACGACAACAACCCAGCAGTAAAAACGCGATTCCGGGAGCGTCGGGTGTCGGATTGAGGTGCCGTAAATTGCAGAAGGTGCGTATTTATGAGACGCATCCAACCATATGGGTGAGGGATGGATTGAACACATTTTCAGCTCAGAAAACGCTCTGCACTGATTTGGAGCAACGGTTGAGTGACCCGAGTGACCAGCACTTGGGCAGTTTTGGGCAGCACTTCCGCAGGTTGAAACTCTTGATTGTAAATGATTATTCTAGGCTAGTTTGATGATTGGAAAGCCTTAGAGCTTGGCCAAAAGGCAAATAGCCCTGCCAAGGTGCATAAGTGGTTTCTGCTGGATTGGATGTTGTAACTTGTATTTTTATGAAACATATTATCCGGGCGGACTCATTTTAATAGGGAGTTTCCCCTCCCTTGTATGTATGGGCGTACATGTGGTTTGATAATGGTGTTTATGTTTATTTCCGCATAATTTAAAGAAAATTTTCTAATAACTAACGAATGTTGCTAAAGGCGTAGTCTGGGTATTTGAGTATTTAGAAAAAGAAAAAGTACGAAAGTGCCGCACCTGCCTACAAAGCGTGGTTGAAAGACACCCGAGGTGTAGGGGCATGACACCCTCCAAGATGAGATCGAGGGACTCCGTCATAATAAGCATGTTATCGGAGAACGCTTAAAGCCTTGGGCTGCTGCAACCCTCCATCTTTCACATGATGTTGATGGTGTTGTGAAGCAACTCAACCAAACACTGGAGAGTGTCACGGCTGCAACAGAGGGACCGACCTCAGAGAAACTTGTAGATATTGTGCAGAGCGCTACTGTTCAGAGTCAAGAAGTGTTGCCCCCATTGGTCGCAACTGTCAATGCACTGTGCACACAGGTGGAGACCCCACCACCACAATGACTCGGGATGAGTCACAAGATTGTGTTGGGGGACTGTTGGAACAGGGTATCCTACAAGAGCTGCGAATCTGGTCCATTTTTGTATATTTTTTTATATATTTAGTCTAAAACAAGGGTTTTGGGGTGGGTCAAAGCCCCTATTGCATTGTAAGTGGGGCAAGGGTAGACCAAGAGTCCGCAAACCACGGTTTGCAGACCATTAGATGCGTAGGCTAAAGTAGTATAAGTAGTTGAACCTTTTTGAGTTGTAAGATATATTTGAACTAATATGGGTGCGAATTGCGAATTATTAGATCTGTTTTGGGTTTTTGGGAAAGGACTCCTACTGGCTATGTGCACGGATATCCTCAGTCCTGCTGTGTGTGGACCCTGCTGCTGTGTGTGCAGGTTGGGATTTGGGTATTGTAAAAGGATCTGAAAGATTAATGAATGTGGAAGGCTGTTGAAATATCTGATATGTGACGTCTGATTATGTATACTTTATGCCATTTATTTAAGCTATGAAGGTACGTGTGTTACTTGTTTATACTGCGATCTGGATTTTCTATGTTAGGCATAAGTCTATATTGAGCTCCGCAAGTAACTGTGCTAAGTACTTAAGCTGCGTAACAATTGATATGAATCTATTTATTAGAATTTATAAGCTGCGATAGTTTCTTGTTGCGATTATACAAGGTATTGCACAGGTGGATGTGAAGGGACTGTTAGATCTGGGTTCTGTAGTATGCGATCTGATATTTGTGAGGTTAAACGCAACTCTTCCTGACTTACCTTCCCTCTCCCAGGGTGCAGAAACCTGGTTCTAGCACCCTTCCATATTGCTTCGGGTGAGACTTTGGCATGCGCAAGTAGGTTACTGCCGAAAGGGCCAGTAGTATAGGGGTTTGTTGGAAAACCTTAACCTCCAAACCTGGGTCAAAACCCCTCAAGCCAACAAGCATGTATGAACTACTTATTGTCCACCTACAATAGAATGTCAATCAACTTAATAATTGAAGACCAATCCCAATATGTAGTGTATATGCATATTTATGTTATAAGAAATGAGAAAAAAAAGTTGGGGTCATAAATGGAGCACATGATTTTCCATAAACAAACAACATTTGCTATAGTAGTGAAAAGCTTAGATGACACACAGATGACATTAGAAGAGAGGTAAAGACTTGCAATTTTTCAAGAAAGAAAAAGGCAAAACCATATTTTAAAAATAGCCATGGAGAACATTTATGCTAGTTTGATGGGATTTTATTTAATGCCTTGTTGATGAAGAAAGGGCTAAAATGGTATAAGTTGTTATGGTCAAAATTGATGTTCAAAATAATGAACATTTTCATCATTGATAATATAGTAGTTTTTCTCATTTAAAATAACAATAACTCTAAAATGGGAGAGTCTCACCTTCCCTTATTTATTCATTTCAATGATAGTTGCACTACATGATATATTTAATTTGTTAGTTCATAGTGGGATCTTTATACATGCTAAGAAATTATGATAATTTCTCAATTTCTTATTAGAAATTGATAGATGAAACACTCTACATGGGTGGTGTAGATATAAAAGAGATGTAACTTTAGAGAAGACTTGTAGAATGTATTCTTATGTATCACAACCTTTTTCATTTTTTTTCTCTTATTGACAAGTCTACCTTTCCACACTGCTTATGTAAGATCCCCCAGCTACAAGCATATGGGACACTTCCTTCACATCAACATACGTGAATTTTTCAATTAACTAAGTCATCTTGGCCTATGGTAAGGCATGTAACAAATGATTACCTTGACTTATTGGAAAGGCACAAGATGAAGGCTTTCCTTGGCCCATGGTATGGTAGATTTTGGACAGAAATATTAGCCCATTGGTAAGATGATGCAAATTCACTATGAAGATAGGATGCACTACAAACATAGTTTTGGCACTCTTGCAATCAAGCAAGAGGTTGGCACATGTGAGTTAATTTGGGTGTACTTAACTATATAATTGAAGGGCTAATGTCACAAAAATTATATGCATTGAAGGAGCATTCTACATTAGGGATTCAAGTTGGGAAATTAAGACACCTTAGAGCATAGGTAACATGTGAGTTAAGTTGGGTGTACTTAACTATAGACTTGAGGGGCTAATGTCACAAAACTTATATGAATTGAAGGAGCATTATACATTAGGGGTTCAAGTTGGGTGATTAAGACACATTAGATCATAGGTTGCCATAGACACAATCACAGAATGCATTCATTGAGTGAACTCCCTTGGGCACACATTCCTCGGGCATGTACCCATAGAGACATCTTGGGTTCATGAGTTGAGCATGTGGTACCATAGGCAATGTGTTCTCCATACTTTTGGATAATGACATTATGAATGGTTTGATGATTTTGGGCACATGAACAAGGCTAAATTGTATATTGCACAACTGGGATGTGGACAACATAGATGATGGGGCAAGGAGGGGGACTTGGTATAACCAATGGACCAATGTGCATGAGATAGATGATTTAGCTTGAGCCACTTTTCACTGTAATAGCCCTGGTAAAAATCCAAGTAAGTATATATATAATACCACGGTGATCGGACACGTATTCCAAGCTGAATGGTGGGAAACAAATCCTAGTGGTTGTTCATTCGATTTAATTATGGCTAAAGGAAATTGGCAAAGGAAAAGGAAAAGGCTTTGGAAAGGCATGAGGCATTAATTGGCATTTTATTTATGAAAATAATGGAAATTAGGAGAAAAGGAAGGTGAAAGGTCACAGGTTGGAGGAGGAAAATGAAGGAAAATTATGGAAAATGAAGAAAATAAAGGCATCATTAATAAAAAGGATTTTGAGGATCAGTGGGCAAGGCTTAGTCAGTTCAGTTTTAGAGTTCTCATTATTCTCTCTCTCTCTCTCTCATACTCAAGCACTTAGAGTATTATTGGAGCACTCTTAGAGAGTGTGGCATACTTGGAGCTATGGATCGAGAAAGCAAAGGAAAAGAAAGCAAGTGGAAGAGGAAATCGAGATCAACATCTACAATAGGTTCTAAGTGTAGGTAAAAAGTTGAATATATGATTTCCTCACTAGCTTTGGCATGCCTGGTACTGCATGTGGTTTCTTGATTATGATATGTCATGGGCATGGAGGATGGTGGGGATTGACAGTGGATTTTCGTAGCCTTACCATTTCTTGGATAGTCATGTTGATTTTGGGTTTATTTCCATTGGTTTTTTTATGGTTGGTTCTCATGGTTCCTTTAGTTGTTGGGTTGAGTTATTAGTTCCTGGAGCCTTGGTGGACAAATTCTCTAGAGCCCGACAGACCGCTGTTGGGTTTATTTACTAGTCCTACAGCCTTGGTTGGAAAAATGCTTTGGAGCTCTAGGTGGGTTGAGTTACTAGTACTGGATCCTTGGTTAGACAAACGCTCTAGAGCCCAGGAACAACTGGGGTTGAGTTACTAGTCCTAGAACCTTGGTTGGAACAAACACTCTGGAGCCCAGGAGCAGCTTGGATGGAGACCAATCTGTGATGGTTAGTGATGTCCGACCGTGAGGTGGAATCACCGGTTTGGGGTTGAGTTGGTTTGGTCTCTGGAGCCCTCGTTTGGTGTTGATTGATGTGTTTGATAACGTCCCACATTCACGCTTGGAATATGGCACGGGGGTGACTGGCTAAAGTGAGATTTGGCTCAGCCATGTCTATGGTCGGGTGGAACATTCTAGGTTGGGTTTTACATTCATTACTGAAAGGTTCAATGCCTTAGTATTTGATGCGAATATGCAATGGTTTATATATGGATTCTATTTTCGATGTATCCATCGTATTATTGATTGGTATTATGCTGGTTATGAGCATGTATTGTGACAGTGATGAGGTATGGCTCTCTTCTCGTTTTTACTTGTAAATGAATACTTAATGCGTCTATGGTTAAATTGATTGTATGATAGCTTATGATGTAGGGGAGCAATGCTTCTTAGCCATTCTCAGATAAGAAAGAGACCCCTTTGTTTAAATTTGTTGTTTATACCTGTAGATGTTATGTTTGTGATATGTTTGACAAAATTTTCGTCATAGCTGGGTGGGTTTGGATGAGTTCCAGTTGATGTGATTGCTTCCATATGTTTTTTTTTAATGTTATTTATCATCTCCTGAAGTCACAGGAATTTTTGGGAAGTGACTTGGGCACAAGGGTTGAAAATGTGGCACAGATCGTGGAGCTATAGGCGGAAAATTTGTTGTTTGGGCCTAAGCTACTACCTTGACAAGGCTAGCCCATGGATATAGGGTATGTATCCAATCCCTTACCCTTAAAATCCTACGACTAAGCCTCAAAGGGGCTAAAAATCAGTCCCCCCTCAAGGAACAAGGCCCTGGAAGGTTGGGTTACCTCTTGGGGATGTCAATGATGCAGTGTAAGATATATTTTTGGTGTTTTCATCGGTTCCACTTCCATAACATCATCTAGGAGGTTGAATCTCATATTAGTAGCCTCTCGTCACATGTTTACCCCGATCGGTCAGTTACTTGGCTAGATGTGGGAAGAGGGTGTTACAAAGTGGTATCAGAGCATGGTTGCGCTCTACTTGGGCTGTGTGTGTTTGTCATGCATACATTTCAATTGCATATATGTTCCTCATGCTTATGTTATATGTGCTTGTTGTGTATTAATGATGGTGGTGTTTTGGTTTTGTTCTCTTTGTGTGATATCTGATACCACAGAGTGGTATCGAAGCATGGTCCAACCCTTGGACTGGATGGGTAGTGTGCTGGCCATGCATTTATGTTGGTTGCATATGCTCTTAGTATGCTTGTGGTTTATGTGTGCCTATTACATCTATGTTGTGTTGGCCATGGTGGCATTGGTGTCGCCATGGAAGTGTTGATGATGTTGTTGTCAACATGTTTTCATGAGTGTATGACTGGTTATGTGTTGTTCTTTCTTATGTATTGTCCATGTACAATTACGTACATGTTGCTACATATTGTACATGCATGGCTTTCTTATATTAGGGTTACATATTGGTCGTGCTTCGGTGTTATCTATGTATGCTTCTTTATGAGATGCCATATGTTGAACATGCATTAGTCTTTCATGATTGGTTATACATGTCAAGTGGGTGCATCTGGTCAAGTTTGCATTGGTTTGATTGAGGTTGTTGTGCTTAAGGTCATTGTATGCTCTTAGGTCATCATGATGATATTAGTATGTTATGATGCTAGTGTGTTGGTTGAGATGGAGTAGGAGAAGCAGATTAGTAAAGTGAAGTTGCGACAATGGACTTTGGTGTAAGAGAAGGTCATCATACAAGCATGCAAGTATGTGATTCATGATTGTTGTAAACATTAGGGTTAATTATATGTTTTCAATTTTATTGTTATTTTGGTTACATGTGTGATAAATGCTAGTGGATTAGCATAGTCATATGAATTATGGTTATGTGCATGCATTTCATTCTATTGATGTTATGGTTACATACATGATAGATGTTAGTTAACTAGTGTGATTATATGCACATGTGTTGGCTAGTTAGGCATGATATTAACTTGATCATTATGTTATATTTTTTTGATGATTATGTTACATGATTAACTTGTTCTTGCTTATGATTGGTTAACTTGATGATTATGTTATGTGTTGTTGATGAGCATGTTATATGTTAACTTGTAGTTAGGTCGATGATTATGTTATATGTTTTTGATGAGTATGTGTTAGTTAACTGTATTATTAGGGTTACTGGATTAAGACTTTGATGTTATATGTATTATGTTAAAATTGGACTGGCCCATGCAACTGGTTAGGGTTATGACATTCAAGTATGATTTGACCTAATTATGATAATGTGTTGCATTAATCTAGACTAATTGTGCATATGTGATTGCTATGCATGAATGACATTTGTTTATGAGTCTATGATGCGAACTTGTTAGCTAGTTACTATTATGGATATCGTGACCTTATTTAGGTTGAATTGATGTGTCGTGAAGTTATATTGTGCTAATCTATATTGATTGTGTAGATAAGATAGCCTCCCCTAAGATACATCAAGGTGTGAGTTTACTTATGTCATATACTTGGTGTTTGAATGTTTGATTATGTTGTCTATTTTGTGTTTGAGTGATTTGGTATCTATTATGTTATCTAGTTGATTTATTTAACATGTTATATTTGCAGGTTGTTTGAATGTTTGATTAATTGCATGATATGAGTATATGTGTCTGTAAGGTTGCATGATGAAATGATTTTTTTTAAGATGGTTGTACTAACACACATGTGTTGGGATGGATGATATGTACCTGATTGTAAGTAGGTCAGTTGTAGCATTAGGTATTATGACTGATGAATGTGAGTTGACCAATGGATTATGACATGGTTGTTAGTCTTGGTAAAAGTTGATTTCGAATTGATATATATGTTGTCTTGATGTTGATACATATGGTTGACATTTGTGTTCAATTACAGGTCAATGTGATTGGCACAACAAGGTAAGATAACAAGTATATTGGTATATTTATATATGCACTGAAAATTGTGTGGTTATGGCAGTATGTTGCAGGGAATTGTATGGCAAAAGAGACATCCATGAAAAATTGAAGAAGGCTCAGGCTGAGCTTTCCTTGGAATTATTGGGAACCATGGAGGTTGAGTCATGGTGTTTTTTTTTAATTCTTGTGATTTTGGTCTTTTGATTTGTTGGTGCTTGATTTGTAGTCTTCATTGTGTTTAGTGCATGGCCATGCCACTTTGTTACAGTGGCGTATTGCTTTTGGTTCTCATGGTCTTCTTCTTTTTCATTTTTTTTTTCTTTCCTTTTTGTTTGAGAGTCTTGGGAATTGGTTTGGAAAGAGGAAAGTTAATGGAGCTTGTGGAGAGATTTGTGGTACCCAACAGGTAATGTAAGACATGAATGAAGCTTAGTGCATGAGTAAGCGCAACGTAAGGAAAGAGTATGACAGTCAGTGGGACTGTTTGGGTCCATTGTGGTAAATGGATGGTGGCAGTACAGAGATGAGAAAGGAAACTGAAAAGGTAAAATGAATGAGGTGTTCGTGTTGAATTTTGCAACAAGAAATAGTGAAGGAGGCATCCTAAAACATCATCCTTGATCCTAGTTTGAAAATAATCACCTAAACTAGGTGGGGCCCACACAGGCTATTTTTAGGTGTAAGTCTATTTTTAGACATAATGATCATATTTCAAAAGTTGCAGGATGCTATTTGTGGATGGTTGATCAAGTTGGAAAAATAGATGAAATTCTATTTTTAGAATATTGGGCGAAGTCTATTTATAGAGCGCTTATCTAAAAATAGATGCATGTCGATTATTATTAGCTCTTAATAATAATCAGACTCTAAACAACAACTTATTCTCTTGGAGCACTTTAGTTCAGTGCACAGATGTGGCACATCAGCTGATAGAAGGAATTATGCAATTCCTAAGGGTTTACTAGAGCTAATGCATGGAGGACTCAGTTAGAACTCAAGTGGAAAAGTTATGATAGAGTTGGAAGAATAGTTCATGGAGTTGTATTCAGTTAGAGTCAGTTGAGCTAGTTGTATCTAATCTAACTGAATGATACAATAGTGAGAGTGGAGTGAATTAATTAGTTAATTAATTCAAAAATAATAACTCATTAATCAATTGAATAATACATCAGTTAACTACATTGCATGGCAGTTTCAGTGGAGACCAGTGGAGAGATAGGTGAAAGGGCAAGATGGACTATCTGTTGTGACTACTAGTGATGCATGGATTGCATCTACATATACATTGGAGTTTCCAATGATAATAACACAGTCAATGAGAGTGGGATTACATCGAATTGGTCTTTGTAATCAGCTTGGATTGCGCAGTGGAGATAGGCTAACAGGAGGCAAATATCGATGCATGGATTTGCAAGATTGGTCCTGATTAGTGTATGACGATTGCACTGTACCGAGGGCTTGTGATAAGCTTTGTATGATTTGTATGAGATTGTCATATGATTCCATGTTACATAATATATAGTTGGGGTTTTCAGCTTCAGGCTTTCCTGGTTAAAAAATGTGTTATGTGCGATTGAATATTTTTGTTTATGCTTCACATGTGTGTGCAATTAATTTTTTTCCGCAAAAGATTAACAAGTGGAATTGATTCATTGTTTTGCATAAAGTTAAATAGTATGAGATTAGGTGAATCAAGGACACATGCATGCTTAGTGCATATAATTTCTACATGGTATTGGAGCTTTGTTGATTGAATATTGCAATTGTGAAATGAGTTTGTGCTGGTGGACAATTCGAATTTGCTGTAGGAGTTTCTTGGTGCAACAGTTGAGTATACATTGAAATGTATTTCAATCGGTTGCAGTTGGAGTATGCACTTGAGGGAAAATCTAACTACATATCCTGGAAGGAAAATATGGAGGTGGTGCTTGAAGATAATGGCTTCAAGGAATTCATCGAGAGAGATGTTCCTAAGCCCACTTCGGTGGATGCTGCAGTACTTGACGCATGGAAAAAGAAAGTAGCAAGGATGAGGAGGATTTTGTTGGAAGGTGTGAGAGATCATATTGTCTCAAGCATTCATGGGAAAGCCACTCCATATGCTATGTGGAAGGCTTTGACAAATTTTTTCCAAAGAAGCGACCAGAGGAAGTTGGCGCTTAAAGATAAGCTCAGGAAAATAAAAATGGAGAAGAATGACACTATTTTGGTATACTTGACAAAGTTTGTCCAATGCAGCGTTGAGCTTGGGAGTGTAGGAGTCAGTGTTGATGATGATGACTTGGTGAGCTTGGATCTCCTTGGGCTTCCAAAGAGTTGGCATAGCTACGAAGACTCTGTCAATGGATGGGAGAAACTACAGGGTTGGGAGCGACTTTGGTCGGATCTTGTGCAGGAGGAGATAAGGCGAAGTACCTGTTTGTGATCAACCTAGTGTTCCTAAATTGAGTTCATTAATTGTCAACCAGGGTTGGTAAAATGATGAAGTGTGGTGCACTATATGTGCCTAGGTATTTGTTTCTCACTACGTTGTGTTTAGTGTTTTATGATGTTTTTGGTTTTATGGTTTTATGTTTGAAAAGGGAAAGAACTAAGTGTTGGTGAGAAGAAGATATTGGTTATTTAAAACAGAACAAAGCCTAAACTATGGATGACAAACAAAAAATGAAAAGCTTGATAATGACTTCATTGCAAGAAAATAAATCACAACATGAGCTTGAACTTATCCAATTCATTCATTAAAGGTGTGTTGGAAGAGCTTGAGAAATGGACAAGTTAAGTGTAAATGAAGTTCTCCTAAATAAACAATCAACTCACAAGATTACAAAATATTTGTAACACAGTAAGGTTTATATTCTAGATTAACCTATGATGCTGAAGTTACCCTATTCTGCAACTTGACTTATCACTTCTAGGCCTTATTCATAAGTTTTGAGATTTTCTAAAATAATGCTAGGGAAAAAGGCTATAGGTGAATTTGTAAAAGATTTGTAGAATGATCAAAGCCTTAAACTGATATTACTGACCCCTGTTCATGTGATGATGTATCAATATAAATTCAGAACAAAAGTAAGTTGTAAATAATGAAGGCCGAGAGACTAATTTTGACAACTAGCACTACTTGAAACACAATGGATAACACTAGGCTAGAAAGCGGTCTATCAATTTTAAAATGCAGTGACTACACTTAAACTAGAATGCCATTAATCTTTTCCTTGAAACAAAAATGAACTAAGACTGAACTAGAGTGCTTCTAATCTACTTGAAGTACAGTGAAAAAAGTTAAACTAAAATTCCATTATCAAACTGGAAATGTAGTGACAGAGCTGAACTAAATGCAATCAACCTTCGGAGTGCTATAACTAAATTAACATGCAACTAGTCTATGGAATTTTACAGCCCATATCGTTCAATAGGAATGATATTTTGGAAGAGTTTGTAAAACATGTCTGGATGTATTATTCAATGCAATTGAACATAAACATAAGATTTGAAAGCAAATACAACTAGGATCTAAGATACCACAGCTGTTTCTTATTCATTGTTAATGATGTTTTGGAAGAGTTTGTAGGAGTAAGACCGGCTATGACACTTAGTGTAAACAAGCATAAATCATAAAATTCGAAAGGAACATGTGATCGGCTACGGAACGTCTGTATTCTGTAGCTATTTTGCAGAAAATTATTAAAACAGCAAAAACCATGAAAATACAATATGTTAATCAATTGCATGTAACCTTTAAGCAATCCTAATCATTCTTCATTGATTTTAGGCTTCTGAAGTGATAAAAGAATGATGAAATGAAGTGAAGGTTTGTAAAAGAGAAGGAAATTCTAGGGCTCAACAGTACCAGGGATGGCTCTTCATCAAAGCATGATGATGAAGATGATTGCACTTTGTTTTCCAAGGCAAAGAAGAAGAAGGGGAAGAAATTCCATTCTATATCTGAGGCTGGTGAAGATGGCAAAGAGCATGACATGTCCAAAGTGAAGTGTTTTCACTGTCACGAAAATGGGCATTTCGCCACTAATTTTCCACATAAGAAGAATAAAAAGATGGCTGCTGGAGCTGCAGCTGGTGAGGCTCTTGCCTCGCAATTTGAGCTTGACTTCTCATTGATCACATGCATGGTGTCTAGTGCATTGGGATCGGGGTGGCACTTTGATAGTGGTGCTTCTTTTCACATGACGGGAGATGTGAACCTTTTCAGTGACTTGGTGGAGAAAGATCTCCAATTGCATGTTGAGTTGGGCGACAATGGACGATACAATGCGACTGGAATTGGTACCATTACCTTTCAGAGGGAGTCAGGTAAACTCATTCTTTTACAAGATGTTGTGCATGTTCCAGGTTTAAAGAAGAATTTAATCTCTGTCGCAATGTTAGAGGATAAAGGCTATGATGTTGTATTTAGTGAAGGAAAATTTTTCCTTCGGTACAAAGCAACAGGACAATTCAAGAAGGTTGGGATTCGAGCTAAGAATATTTACAGACTTGAAGTAGATGGGATTTCTATGGAGCTTCCTACTGTTGGGAAGTGTGAGAAAGCCATGCAATTGAAGCTTGAGAGGGAGCAAGATTTGCATGTAGGTAAGAGTGAACCTCGGGATGTGGTGCAAAGACAAGATGAGGATCATGGAGTGGGTGCAACCACTCATGCAGAGAAATTTCGTGCCAGATGGGCAGAGGGAGTGCATGCAGCTATGCCACTAGGTGAGAGGTGGGGCAACATGCATGAGTAATCCCAAGAGGATATTTCTGGGCAGGATTCACTGATATGGTGTGGATCTCATGAATTGAACTTGGATACGAGGTGCCCATAACGTAGCAGTAGCATGATCAGTTGGATTGATGCAGGCAGATCAAAGTGACAGTGTTGGATACTGGAGCGCGGTTCAGAATTGACAGCAAGTGCAAAGTGCATGGGTGTAGAGTTCAACAGCGTAGTGGTTCCTCAAGACATGTGCAGTAATTAAGTAGAAGTCAAAGAATTTGATGACAGATGCATTATATTGATTGAGTTGTTTGGAGCCTTTCAGTTTCGGAAGTGTTGCAACAAGAGTTGTAGAGCAGATGTATGGAGTTGCAGGGTGCTTGTAAAGGTTGCAGGGCGAATGCATGGAGTTGCATGTCGCATGCAAAGACAATCCTTTATTTTTGAGAGGGAGTGTTGAATTTTGCAACAAGAAACAATGAAGGAGGCATCCTGAAACATCATCCTTGATCTTAGTTGGAAAATAATCACCTAAACTAGGTGGGGCCCACACAGGCTATTTTTAGGTGTAAGTCTATTTTTAGACATGATGATCATATTTCAGAAGTTGCAGGATTCTATTTGTGGATGGTTGATCAAGTTGGAAAAATATATGAAATTATATTTTTAGAATATTGGGCGAAGTCTATTTATAGAGCGCTTATCTAAAAATAGATGCATGTCGATTATTATTAGCTCTTAATAATAATCAGACTCTAAACAACAACTTATTCTCTTGGAGCACTTCAGTTCAGTGCACAAATGTGGCACATCAGCTGACAGAAGGAATTACACAATTCCTAAGGGTTTACTAGAGCTAATGCATGGAGGACTAAGTTAGAACTCAAGTGGCAAAGTTATGACAGAGTTGGAAGAGTAGTTCATGGAGTTGTATTTAGTTAGACTCAGTTGAGCTAGTTGTATCTAATCTAACTGAATGATACAATAGTGAGAGTGGAGTGAATTAATTAGTTAATTAATTCACAAATAATAACTCATTAATCAACTGAATAATACATCAGTTAACTACAGTGCATGGCAGTTTCAGTGGAGACCAGTGGAGAGATAGGTGAAAGGGCACGATGGACTATCCGTTGTGACTACTAGTGACGCATGGATTGCATCTACATATACATTGGAGTTTCCAATGATAATAACACAGTCAATGAGAGTGGGATTACATCGAATTGGTCTTTGTAATAAGCTTGGATTGCGCAGTGGAGGCAGGCTAGCAGGAGGCAAAGATCGGTGCATGGATTTGCAAGATTGGTCCTGATTAGTGTATGACGATTGTACTATACTAAGGGCTTGTGATAAGCTTTGTATGCTTTGTATGAGATTGTCATATGATTCCATGATACATAATATATATTTGGGGTTTTCAGCTTCAGGCTTTCCCGGTTAAAAACTTTGTTATGTGTGATTAAATATTTTTGTTTATGCTTCAGATGTGTGTGCAATTAATTTTTTCCGCAAAAGATTAACAAGTGGAATTGATTCAGTATTTTGCATAAAGTTAAATAGTGTGAGATCAGGTGAATCAAGGACATATGCATGCTTAGTGCATATAATTTCTACAGTTCGATGCCTTAGCTATCTTGGGAATTGTTGTTCTCAACATTGTGCACGTTGTGCACAAATAAGGAAGTTTTCTTAACCTAGACCTTATGATATCTAGCCATTCTGTTGTGATCATGATTTTGTTGATGCTTACATATGTATACATGTATGTATGTATGGATTTCTTTGATTGACAGGGTCATCATGGATCTTGATGGTTTTATGTTGATGGTTTGTATGTATGTATGACGTTACCTGACAGGATCCTGTTTTTTTTATGCTAATGATTATATATATGTATGTATCTATGTATATATGTCACAATATGACAGGGTTTCAAGGATCATTCTTGTGGAGGAATGATTACTTATGCACTTGAATGGCATGAAGAGGTTCCTGGCTATGAGGAATCAAGTGGTAGAGTAACTTTGATAGATATATGAGGACAGTATCACGTGGATATGGTTTAATGTTGTATGCTCGTACTATGCCTATGTTTATGGATAGGTCATGCTAAGAGGTACATCAACGATGTGAAAGTAGTGTGACCTGCGACATGCTAGGATAATCATGGATAGTGGAAAGACACTAGAATCAAGGTTGATTGAGGGGTCATTGTTTGGTCTATGGATGTACAATGCTATTGTTGTGTATATGTTGTGCATGTCGTATATTTAGTGATTGTACCTATGGTGATGTATAATGTTGCATATGTAGTATTGTGTGCATATGAAGTTGTATGCCTGTTGTATATATGGTGTTGTGTGTATATTGCATATTCAGTGCTAGATATAGATGGTGTTATGTACATGTTGGATATGTGGTGTTGTGTACGTATCTTACTGTGCGTTGTTGGCTATGTGGTGTTGTGTGCATATGGTGCTATGCGCATGTTGGATATGTGATGCTATGTACATGTTAAATATGCAGTGCTATGTACATATGGTGTTGTGTGCATGATATACATATGGTGCTATGTGCATTTGGTGTTGGGTGCATGATTGTACACATGGTGTTGTGTGCATGTGGTGTTGTATGCAGGTTGTACATGTGGTTATATTGTGTACACATTGTATAGGTGGTGCAACGTACATTTGGCATTGTGTACACATTGTGCAGGTGGTGTCGTGTACATGTGATGTTGTGCAGGTAGTGTTGTGTACAAGTGGTACTGTGTACATGTTGTGCATATGGTACTGGTATACATGTGGTATTGGGTGCATGTTGTACATGTGTTGCAAGCATGCAGTACTATGTATGTGCATGGTGTAGTTGTGGTATTGTGACATGTGTATTCGTCGTGTTATACTCTGTGTATGTGTATGTATGTTTATGTATTTTGTTGTATTATACTCCAGATACATGTGTATGTACATGTATTTTGTTGTACACCGGGTATAGGCATATATATTATGTTGTGTTGTACACCGAGCTTGGGGTTTATGTATTGTATGGTGTTTTATGCCTTATGTGGATGTGCGTGTTGTGCATTGTGTGTATGTGTACATGGTTGAGGAGAATGCACTGGGTGCTTGTTGGGTGTGGCAACCAATCCGACGTGTGTATAGAAAGAAAAAAGGCATAATTAAAGACTGATGAAGGATAAGTATCGATATTTTACTTCATTTATATTATGCATGTGATATGTGATTCTGATTTATGATGGTTACATGTGATTTATGATTATGGTTTATGATGATTGCATGTGATTTATGATTTTTATCTACGATGGTTTCATTTTGAGCTAGCTTGATATGATATGTTTATACATGATGGTTTGATCAAACAACTAGTTTGACTTGTGTGACAGGAAGTAAATAGAAGTACAATTGTACCTTACCGATGAAGCTACAATGAGGTATGATGTGAGTTTATTTTAATTTATTTTGATTCTAATGGAAATTATGTGCTTTCTACAAGAAAACATGCAATGCCTAGTTTGGGATGGTTGAAAATTACTGCAAGGATTGGAAACAACAACAAAAGGAATTGAAAGATGAAGTAATGTGTGGGTAAAGCACTTCAGGAGCAAGGTCATTGTGGGACACTGGTACCCATTATTGTTAATTGATTTCCATGAGCATGCTATGACCTATATGATGGTTGAGGCAGGGATATGCCTTGTTTTTTTTTATATCTTCCGATGCGAGGAAGCCTTGCCAAGGGATGGAATGCCCGAGATGGGGGTGCTAGCGAAACTTGGAAGGTGAGTGAATTTTTGGCTTGAGGGGTCCTGACCCAGGTTCAGAGTTTATCATGCAACCAACAAAACCTCCAAATATTAGCCCTTTCGGCAGAGACCTGCTTGTGTAGATCAAAGTCTCACTTGAAGCAGTATGGGGGGGTGTTGGAACCAGGTTTCCACACCCTAAGGAATAAAATAATGAAGTGTCCCTAAGAATATCGATTACAGACTTGTATCAATCATAGACAAATGCATGCAATACTTAACAAAATAAGACAAAATCACAGATCGCTTCAGCACAGATAAAGCATAACATAACCAGATCCATTTCTAAACAATGCGTAATCACTTAAGCATATTTATCAACCATAAATATGCATAAATAACCATAGAAAATAGCCTCATGCAATGATAAATAAGCAACAAAGAAACAATGTGATCTTAAACAAAACAAAAACAGTATATAGATAACTCAGATCAATAACACAATAAGTTCACCAAAATTTGTTCTTTATATTAGCTTCAGGTCAATTCAACATATCAGACTTTTCCCTTACACATATCCCTTCCGCGCACACAAACAACAGAGTCCACACACAACCAGGACTAGGTCTTCTCGCATGTTAGGTTCCCATGATTTGGTATATTTGTAAGACCAAATGCACAGGGTAACATCAGACCAGTCTTTGGAGTCCTAGGACCTAGCCTTCTTGGACTCATAGAGGGCTCTCTCTATTTTGTGCAAAGGATGTGAACTTGTTTGCTTTTAGGGTTTGATTTTAGGCTAGTTGTTAAGTATAGGGTTTGTTTATTTGTTTTGGTTGGGTAAGATGATCAAGCTGAACAAATGGAGTGAGGAAATCTTCAAGTCATTGGGCTATGGAGTTGATAAAGTATTAGAAATTTCAACAATGAATCAGGGTGCATCACAGGGAAAATCTAGCATGGTCAAATGGATTTTCAAGGTTTGTGTGAAATGAAATGAACATCAAGTTTGTGAACAAAGTAGGGCAAAGGGAAATTAAGAATCCTTTGTCAAATAATTTAACAAGAAGGGCCTTCAACACTATTTAGCATAAAGAATTAATCATAAGATAGGGCACACCAATAACTCTTTGATTAAACTCAAGCAAACAAGCATTTCAGACAAACAATCCATTGAAATATAGAAGGCGAGAAACTCATTTAACTTCTAGTGATTTCACCTTCAAGGTTAGAAAATATTTAAGATAAACATATAACTTTAATCAAAGAAGAGGGAACTACTAAAAATCATTGATCATAGCCATAAATATCTCCAAAAAAACTATTCAAGCATGGACAAAGGGTATGATCGAAACATAGCCTCTTTGCAAAAACCTAATTAGTGGTACTTCAAAGAAAGATCTCAAGAACAATGTTTAAGTGACATCAAACAAGCAGGGCTAACCATAAAACATACTTGATACCTACTGTATTGAATCATTCATGAGATAAACAAGCTTGGGTGGGTCTAGAGAGAAACTAAGAATTCTCTAAACTAACCTAGCAAAGGAAAACATAGAGGCAATGAAGAACAAATAGAGCTAAGGTGCCTTTGAAAAACATTTCTTAGTCTAAAACCTTTGTCCTACTACAATATAGAAGGATGAAACAACATGATACATAAGAAAACATGAACTAAATAGAAGCACATCACCATTAAACAAGCTCAGGGATCCTGCAAGCAAGCCTTCTCCATCATCAATCAAAACAAGCCAGTCACAAACTCCACAACACCAATTTCTTCTTCAATCTCCAAAAAAAACCATATATTTCTCTCAAGAGTCATCAAATGCCAACCTTTTACAATAAGTTCCTCATGCTCTATTTATCTAGCAAAGGAGGGAAAAAACCCTAACTAGGGTTTGCAAATGTCAAAATCATCCATAAATGTAATTTATGCCTAAGAGACCATGCAAGGCCCAAGGCACAAAATATCTCATGAAATAAATGAAAAAATAACTCCTAGCACCTAAATTTGGAGTGATTTGCCTCAAAAAACACTAAAATATCAATTTTCCATTAATGAGTGTTTTTTGTTGAATTTTTGGCCAAAAACGCACAGTGAGGTCTGAAAGCATAGCGCCATGCATGGGAGAAACTGGGTCCACTTGCAGCAAAGTTTTTATGACCTTCTCAATGTTGGAATTAGCTCCGTGATGGCCCGTTAGAAAGCCTGCCGAGTCTACTTTCCAAATATACCCTTGGTTTTCTGATTGAGCTCCATTAAATTTTCCAAAGGGAAAATTTCCAAAAACTTCTCTAAGCGCAGCACCAAGACTGAAAATGAGGCAGAAAGGTGAAAAATGAGGTGTTTTTGGGCCTTTTGAGGGGTCAAAAATGCTCCAAATGCTCTAAAATTTGGTGAGCATACTGTAATTGAGCTAAGGATTCCAAAAATGCAAATATTTCCTCCTGAGGATGCCTAATATGAAAGCGTAGTGCCAAGGGTGTTGTGCTTAGAGGCCTCAAAATTTGCAAAAAACCAAAATTTATCAAAATTTTCCCAAAATTGGTGGATGTCTTCCTTATGGGGTTTGATAGGCCTATAGAGAAGCTTCAACCAAGATTCCAAGGTTTTCTTAGTTTTTAGTCCCATGGTTCATAAAAAATGTTAAGGTTTTCTTCCCCCTTTTCCTCTTTGAAGGCTTTTCCTTTTTGGCATTTTCTTCACTGTCTTCATGATCACCATAAACCTCACTTGTATTTGTTTCAATGATTTTAGCTTCTTCATTACCTACATTGCTTCTTTGCCACACTTTCATCTTCATTCTTTGTAACACTGCTCTTACTGCTCTTATGACCCTTGGATCTGATGCCATGTTTTTTACTGCTTTATTTCTTCATTGACATTTGCACTAGTAGCCTTGGATTTTTGTTTTATTTTGCTCATCTTTACTGACATCAGCCTCACTTTTGTGACCTCTACTGTGCTCTTTACTGATATGTGCTTTGCTGCCTTTAGACCCACTATGAGCCTCACTGTTTTTAGACCCAAATGGTCTCCTCTTCACTACTTGATTTTTCCCTATTTGAATCATTATTGCTCTTTCCCTCATTGTCATTATCTTTATTTGCATTGACCCCATTTTTTTCTTCCTCCTTGATTGATTCTTCATGGTCATCATCTTCATTGTTAGATGTACTTGAGACATGAGATAATAGTGAAGGATTTGGAAAGAGTGATGAAGGAAGATCACTATGATGTGAGGGAATGTGAATGAGAGGCAAAACTTAGTGAAAAAAAATTTCTTCTTGTTATAATCCATTTAGAGATGTTTCATAAACCTTTGATGGTAGCCTGGAGGTGGTTTTGATGTCATTTGAGTGTTTTCAGGTGCAAGAGGAGCTTTAGGCGAAAGCACAACACCTGAAAACATTATTGGGTCCTCCCAGCCCTAAGTGCAGCACCTCAACACATTTTTGGGTCCTCCTAGTCCTAAGAATAGCGGCTGAATGCACTATCGGGTCCTCCCAGCCCTAAGCGCAACACTTGAACGCTTTCTAGGCCTGTCAGGCTTCCCTACACGTAGCGCCTTTTGAAGAGGGAATTTGGAGGCCTTCCTGATGTCCAAATTGGGCCCATGATAGCTCGTTGGGAATAATATCCTGTCCAATTTCCAAATATACATTTTTTTCTCTGATTGGATTTGATTTGGCCTGTAAAAATTTGATTCTCCCAAGACTAGTCAAAAAGTGCTGAATGATGGTGCAAAAATGTAAAGTGCTGGTGCAGACAACTTTTGGATGCGCATCAACTCCAAATTGAGATCATGATAGCTAATTGGAAATATTATCCTATATAATTTCCAAATATACCCTTTTTTTCTCTTATTGGAGTTGATTTGACCTTTCAAAAGTTGATTTTCCCAAGACTGGTAAAAAATTGCTGAATGATGGTGCAGAAATGCAGAGTGCTAGTGCAAACAAATTTTGGATGCCTTCCTCAACTCAAAATTGAGCTCATGATATCTCATTAGAAATCTATTCTAGTCTAGTTTTATTTTAACCCATCAAGCAAGTCAGTTGGACACTCCAGCTATGAGAAAACCTGATTTTCCCAAGGTCACTTCAGAAGTGCAGCAATTCTCCCATGACACTTGTATTTTTGACATTTCTCCCAAACCATGATACTTGTGTAAAAAATGAAGGATTTTTTTCTTCTTGGACCTATTATGGACAAAAACCTCTCTCACTTTTGTGAAATTCATCTCTGTTTGGTCATAAAGATATTTTGAAGCAAAACTGGCCCTAGGTGTGGCAAATGATTTGTCCTATGGAAATAATTCTTGGAAAATGATGGAGGCATGATGTTTATGAGTTGTTATGGCTTTATGCTTGATGATATGACCTATCATATGGATCATTTTCTCCTATTCCTCTTTTTCATAATAGAAAACCCTAGCTTAGTTGGAAGGGGAAATTAGGGTTTGGTGTAGGCAAAACAGAAGATTTAGGACTGCCTTGTAAAGGGAGGGGAATGAAGGGGTTAAGATTTGTCTAAATTCTTGGGGAAATTTTGGGGGATAGGGATAGATGTTATAGAGTAGGGGAAAGTTGAATTTCAAGGATTGAGTGAGGGGAAGGGGTCCAAAAGGGAAAAGAACAGGCCTAGTCTCAAAAAGTGTCAAATTGTAGCAATAGGCTAGGTTTTGTAGAAAAATGATGAGTTTGAGGGATATGAGTGATGGAAAGTGTTTATGAAGGTATATTAAGGATAAGGGAAGGCGTAATAGCATCAAGATACAAGCCTTGTTGATGATTTAACCATGGAAGTCATGAAACCAAGAAAAATTCCCTAAAAAACCCTAGTTACCTATAAGACCAAGTATTTCTTCTCTCCCTTGCTGCAAGATGTCTTCTTTCAGGAGCGGACCTCCTACCTTACCAACTTTCTACTGATAGAACTTTTAACACTTCTAAAAAGGTGTCAAGCTTTTCCATTACCTCATATGCAGACTCTGAAACTGAATGATAGTCTTCTTTGGAAATGATGACCTTGGAACACATGAAACCCTAATTAACCTAGTGGGGGGTTCTTTGACGTTTATTTGACTGAAAATTGGCTTGGAAAATTTAAGTGAAAAGCAGAGTATTGACCAAGTGGTGTAATTGGGATCCAAAATCCAATGTACTTGATTTATCTAAAGAGCCTACAAAGATAGTTTTGAGACCATCAATTCTTGAGGAATTTTGGGGAATCATGGGAATGAGTTAGGATTATAGGAAAACCCTAGATGGAAAATGGAGTCATAGGCAAGGGAAAAACAAAGTAATGAGATTATGGGTAGGATAGTGAAATTTTTTTCTCTAAGGATAATGAAGGTAGTGAGATTTCTGAAACTCACAATGTTCATGGAATTTTTTTTTTAGAAATCTAGAACCAATATTTAGTCATCTACGAATAGTGAAAATTACTGATGACTAACAACGCACACAGCCAGCATGAGCCTTTATACCCAATCCAGAAAAACAATTACAAAGTATTAGAGATGCATAAATAGTCAAATCATAATAGTCTATCCTAATTTAACTTTACTTCTTTCCTTAGACTTGATCTATCTATTTATATTCTTTTATCGTGCAGATACTATGGTCTCAAACCATGGCTTGAGGCCCATAGTTTACCCTTAAACCCATTTACATAAAAAATAGGGACTTTGACCCACCCCAAAGCCCCTTGACTCATTCACACAACACACATATATAAAATTATACAAAATTACATCAAAAAGTTTGCCCAAGGGGACCCCGCTCCAATAGGCCCCCAACGCAAACATGTGACTCGTCCCAAGTCACTGAGGGATCTGCTCCTTTAGCTTGGCTTGGAGCACATTGATAGAAGATTTTAGAGGGAGCACCATTTCCAAACTTTGCACCACAACTTCCTTTGCTTGTTGAACTAACTTCTCCGTAGTGGACCCTTCAATGGCCATCTCTATGTTGCACTGTGTCTGCTGACTTGCCTTCAAGGTGTTGTCCAACGTTTGTGAAATTTGGAGAGCCTCCTCAGCCCATGGTTGCATATGTGCTTCTAACAAGTGCTCTTTTTGGCGTAGGTATTCAATCTCTATTTGATTCATATGGACCTCCTACAGATGAGCTAGGTGTTGTGTAAGAACTAAGGTCGGCGCCACTGTCCAGATCACTTCAAACTATTGTTCCTTCTTATGTAGCTTGTTGCATAGCTACTGAACTAACAGATAATTCTACATGGATGTCCATACGCCCATAGCCTCATCCAATAGATTGTCACACTATGTGACTGTAGCAACAATACTGCTTGTGGCTTGTTTCACTTCGGCTGCTCTTTGTGCGCAAACTTCTGGTGGAGTCTCAGGCTGCAAATTTGTTTGCAGATCTGCGATTTGATGTTCATATTCTGCTATGATGGTATGTACCTCAGCATGCGATGTTCATAGCTGCAGCTAGTCCTTCCATTTTTTCTTCTAGGGAAACTATGGCCACGACTGCTGGAACATCCTGAAAGACTTGATGGATTTTAGCCTCTAGCGTAGTGCGTTGGGCTTCGGTTGCATGGCATGTTTCTTCTGTTGCTTGTTGTTTTTTAGTGGTGTGAGAAACAGTCTCTCTGAATTGAAGTTCATCTTTGATCATTGGATGCATCAAGTCCAAATTCCCTGCAAGTAAAACAGAAAGATTAATGTTATATCACCTGTACTGCGGAACTGGGCATTCCGACTGGCATCCACATGAATAGCTGGCGCAGGGATTTGCATAAGGCGGACATCCCCAGTAACTGGTAACGCTACATCTAATGGCTACATGTTGGTGAATTGTGTGCTATTCTGGCTTGCCTAAGCTACGCTTGCTTATATCTGGCTCACTTGCATCTTCAATTCTTGTATCCCCACCTGAACAATCTCCAGCGCAGTCTTATATTTCACCTCCATATCAGTCCAGTGATCCTCGGTTGTAGACGTGACTGTGTTGGAAATTTCATTCAGATCATCTTCCGTCAACGTCAAGACCTCCTACCCAACATATTTGGATCCCTTTCTCTTCTATCTTGATCCACCAGTGGCTTGAAAGCCATGATTTGTTCCCTTGGATGTTTATGCTTCTACCTCCTCTACTGTGTCTTTCAGCGCAAACCCATTCTTCTCCGGCTTCGTTTCTTTTTCAAGGTCAATAGTCTCACCCTTTTTGGTGGGCGTGGCTTCTTTCTTGGCCGGATTCTTTGTCACCTTCTCTGTTTTTTTCGCTGGTTGAGTGCTAGTGTAGGATTTTTCGGCATGGTAGGTGTCAATGATGTTAGTGGCCATTCATAAGTGATTATGATCAAGTAATGTTCGATAACTAAGTAAGGAAACTTGTACCAGACTCCTTCCATGATGCCTTTCACATGGATGTGCATATTATGGAACGTAGCCTTGAATTCAGCTACCATCTTGTATGATCATAGAGCGTGGGTGACAGTCGTGGCTTTGAATGTACAACTTGATAAAGGGTAGCATCATAAAGGACCCAGAAATTTTTTTTCTCCTTGGCACGCATAAGGTCTGATCAGTTCCATAATGTGGCATAGCACATAGCCTCGCACATCTGGGGCTTAATCTCCAAAAACTAGGTTTCCTCAGGGGTCTTCCACCCAATCAGCGCAATCAACAGTAATAACCAAGCATAATGAAACTTCTTGCCTTCCTCTTGTGCTTTGCACACATTTTCTAAGAACTCCTTGCACATATAGTTAGACTAGTTATAAATAACTCCTTTCTCGCACTGTCCAATGAGAGAAATGACGTTCGTGGGAAGCTCCTTTGTCTTCGTTTGCGCATCACCTCGTAGGCCAATACGAGCATGTCGAAATGAACTGTTGGGTTATTTATTTCATTTACAATGAAGCCTTGGCTCTTGCATGAGACTTGGTATTTCGTTTTAATTTTCGCTGCCACAGTTTTCTCTTGGGCTTTACCGCTGAAATCAATAATGGGGTCGACGCCTTTAGCAGGCAGATCCGTGATCCTATGGATCAATGCAACATCAATAGGGATGTGCTATCCCAATTACAATGCATCATTGTGCACTAGCACGAGAAATTTCTAGATGCATATGTTGTTTATGGGGCTATGCCCAAAATGAGGGATCTACAGTAAGTTTAACAGTCCTGCCTTGTGTAGACCTAGCACCCATCTCTTTGGCTCAAGGTGCACGATGCCTCCTTCATAGGTGATGTGATCTAGGTATAGGTCTGGCACAAGTTTTGGAAATTTATCGACATCCACAATGTCCCAGTCCTCCAGTCTAAGTTGCGAGACTTTAGCAAAAATGTCCCCTTCGATCGGGACATTTTCAGGGATTAATGGAATTTGGATACTTGCATGTACCTTGTCCATATATTTAGGAATGTGGACCGATGGTTTGCGTAGTGTGACACAAGTAGGCAACCGCGAGAATGGGGCCACTTCGACCACATCCTCCTCGCCTTCCATAATTATTTAAGGGAGCTTGGCCATAGGCCTTTTTAGCCACTCAGTTGCAGTAGAGTGTGACTTTTGGTCTTCTCCCTCAGGGGTTTTCATTTACCAGATGACTGCCCCTTCTTAGACTTCGAGCGCAGCAGGGTCATCTTTAGGTCGTGTGGCTATCATACTTCCAGGAATTACGTATCCCAATCTTGCGCAGTGCAATGCTTCCTCGAACCTTAGATCCAAACAAGAAATAGACATAGAGTATGTAACAACAATCAGGGAGCTCAAATCAAAGGATTCACTCAAAAATAAAAGGGAACTATTGTGACCCCATAGGTCATATTTTTACTTGTGGTGTGTCTTCAATGACTCTTTTTGCATTAATGTGTCTCCATAAATGGAAAAACGGTCCCAAATCTAGAAAAATCCCTTCATTAAATGCAACCTAGACACTCCCATAAATGGTAATAAAGTTGTCTTTTCCAAATTTATTGTTCAAACAACTAGTTTTTGACAATTTTGTGACCCATTCAACCCCCTCGCGCAACTATTGCGCTTGCGACGCATCCTACTACGTGTCCGCCATCCCATCTGCACAAGTTTGATACTCTGGCCATATAGTAATCCCTGTATGGTTCAAACAGCTTCCAATGACATACCTAATAAGGTATTCTCCGCTCAATGTGGTCAGTCGCACTGCACCGCCATCAATTATTTCCTTAACAACATAGGGCCCTAGCCAATGCATCATTAATTTCCCTGGGTGGCACGTAAACTTGCTGTCATATAGTAAGACCAAATCATCTTCCTTGAACACATTTTTCCTGATATGCCTATCATGCCATGTTTTTTCACACGCCTTCTAAACTTGCTGGTGATAATTTGTGATAAATCATTCTTCTTCCAAGAAAACCAAATGAAACAATATTTCTGCCATAGCATATTCTTCAGCTATGTTGGTGAATGCTGCAATGTGCAGACTAGGAACAATGAACTCTATTGGCAACATTGTTTCTTTTCCATAGACCATCCTAAAAGGTGTCGTTCTAGTCAACTTCTTGTAGGTGGTCCTATATGCCCAGAGAACTGTTGGAACTTTCTCATACCAATCATTTTGGTTAGCATTTCATACCTTGGTCAACACAGTTTCCAATATCTTATTGAATGCTTCAACTGCGTCATTTTCCTGGGGGTGATAGGGAGAGCTCTTTCGATGATGCGTATTAAATTATTTTGTCAATGCTTCAATGGTGTCATTTACAAAATGCATACCCTAATCGCTAATCAAAATCTTAGGGCAACTAAACTGAGTCACAATATTCTCAAATATGAACTGTGCAGCTGTATCTTCAGTACAATCCTTCACCAGTTTTTCTTCAGCCCATCTAGTTACATAACCCGTCGCAATGATAATGTAGTGTGCACCACTCTTCTTTCCTGGAGGATTAATCGGTCCCACAAAATCTATAGCCCATTTCTCAAAATATTATAGTGCCATCTGTGGATGAAAGGGAATTTTGTCTCTACACGAGGGCTTTCTTGTCCTTTGACATACATCACATGCGCAACAGTGCACATATGCATCATTATGCAGTGTGGTCCACCATAACCCAACGCGCAAAATATTTTGTGTAGTAGCCTTACCTACATAATGACCACCGGAAACCCCTCCATGAGCCTCATTTAGGATTGCGTGTCTCTCATACTCTAGGACATATCTTCACAGAACTTCATCCGTACCCATTTTGTACAACTGTCTAGCAATATTGGTGAGGTCCGTTGCGCGTGCCACAAGTTATTTCTTCTGCTGAATTGTATAGCTGTCGGGAGCGCGTCCAGTAGTCAGAAACTAAATGATATCAGGGAAATTCTCATCAACCACCTTTATCGTAAACAACTGCGCATCTGGCAATCCATCTTCCAAATTTGTAGGTTCTTCACCAGTTTCAAAGCTCGACAAATGGTTTGGCCCAACATTCAATCTTCCTGGTTTTACCATAACCTCGAAATCATATTCCTGGAATAACAACAACCACCTGCAGATATTCCCCCCCAACACATGCTTATTGACAAGGTACTTCAAAGTAGAATGATCAGTAAACATCTTAAAATGGCCTCGCAATAGATAGTGGTGGAATTTCTACAGCACGTACACCATTGCAAGTCCTTCTCTTTTTGTGGTTGAGTAATTTCTTTTTGCCCTTAAGATAAATCGACTTGCATAGGAAATAGGGTGATCAATCTCTCTCGCTCCTGGCTTCACCAAAATAGCTCCGAGCGCAATGCAGGAGGCAACAACATGCACATGAAACACCTTTGACCAATCTGGGAAGACCAATATAGGCGCAGTGACCATCTTTTCCTTCAGCATTTCAAAAATCCTATGACAATCCTCATCCCAACGTAATGTTGCATCCTTCTTGAGCAGATTTTCCATAGGCGCATAGCCCTGAATGAACTTCCTATAATACCCAGTATGCCAAAATATTGAGTGTTAGGTCCCTAAAGTACTAGTGTAGTCCCTTATTGTTATTTTTATACACCTGTAACCCCCATATTGTTATTATTGTGCCCTTACATTATTATTGATAGGTCGGCTAGGATTATAGTGTGACCCCATGGACTCTTATATATAGAAAGGAGGTTTTGTCATTTGTATCATCCAAGAATTGTTCATTTATGTAATGTAAATGAGGTTTCCCCCTCGAAGTGGCTTATTTCTAAGGCATTGATCTCTCTTTTCTTCTATTTTTGGAGTTGGTTTCATAACATTTGGTATTAGAGCTTTGAATTCTAGGGTTTCACTGCTCCAAATAGGTCATCGAGGAGTTTTCACTATAAATATTTTTCTACGAAGGTTCAGAAGCTGAAATTTTTACCACGCGACGCTGAAGTCCTGAGGAAATTTTTGTAAGAATTTCAAATCTTGGTTTGCAATATTTTTGGAGATATGATCTGTGGAAGTTAGGGTTTTTTTAGGCTCTCGAATTTCATCTCAAAGAGGTGACCATGGGAAAATCGTCATAACTCTCTATATAAGCATCGGATTGGAATTCTATAAAAATTGACCAAAATCACACAAAAATTTGTTTCTTGTATATCAATTTCAAATCCAAATGAGGAAAAAATGACACGTGGCATGCCGTACAAGTTCACTCTACTGAACTAGTCCATAACTAGGTCATTGTGGGAGATTGGGCATAACTTTGCCTCGAAGAATCCAAATCAGGTAAAATCTATGGAATTGGAAAGAAGACTCATAGGGCTACTACAATACCAAAGAGAAATTATTGGGGATCCAAAATTATATAGATACTTCAGTTTCAATAATGAGCTCCTCAAAAGCAAGAAAAATGCGTGTTTTTTTTTTTTTTTTAATTGCATAAGTCTTGTTTGAAAAACTAGTTTGAAGTGTTTCCAAGGGCATATTCAAGCATAGATATCAGTATTGGGTTCTAAAATTCCCCCTAAAAATAATTCTACACCCATCAATCCCTCAGAAGGCTCTATTATGACTCATGAAGAGGAAGAAGTGCAACATGATATATCAAACTTACAAGAGCAAGTGCATCAAATTTTGCTCTTGCAAAGAGCAACAAAAAATGAAATGGAAGTTTTGAAGAAAGGCATGTAAGCTAAGATGGATGGTTTGAAGAAAGGCATGGAAGCTAATATGGATGGTTTGAAGAAAGGCATGGAAGCTAAGATGGATGGCTTGAAGAATGGCATGGAAGCTAAGATGGATGACATGGAAGCTAACATGGAAGATATGAAGAATGATCTAAAAACATACATGGAAGGTTTGAAGGAAGGTTTGACAAAGTTGATACAAGAAATGATTCCTAATTTCGAAAATGTAGTACAAGAAACTCATGATGAGAACAAAATAAAAGTTAATCACAATTTCATAAACTCTAATGTTGGATGTAAAACCTACCATATTCCAAAGATGGATATGAGGAAGTTTGAAGGCAAGGATCCTGTAACATAGATACTATAGATGGAGAAATATTTTGATCTCCATAATGTGCAAAACACACAAAAGGTAAGCATTTCAACTTTACATTTAGAACAAAATACATTTGTATGGTATCGATGGCTTTTCTCTCGTAAAAAAATTGTCACTTGGTCAATTTTTATGGAGGAAATGATAGCACATTATGAGGATACAAAGAGAAACACCTTCTTTGGCCAATTTATAAATCTCAAACCAAAGGGTACAATGGTGGAGCACATTAAGGACTTCCAAAAATTGAATATAAGGGTAACTGATATTCCAAAGGAACACAAGATTGATGTCTACATAGGGACTTTAAAGGATAACATCCAACATGAGGTTTTCCTTTAGGAACCTGATTCATTGGAGAAAGCATTTAGGTTGGCAAGAAAAATTGAATGTAAAATTATGGCGACAAGGAATCCTACCACTGACATCTATAAATTTGGAGGTGTTGCTACTCCTAGACTTCCACAACCGACAAGGTTGACACCACAACAATTGGAAGAAAAAAAAGCAAATGAGATTTGCTACAGTTGTGATAGAAAATACACTAAATGTCATAAGTGTGCTAAGAAGAAATTATTTTACATAGATTGTGAAGAGGAGGAAGAAAATGAACAAGAAACTTCAAAAGAAGAGGATATACACTAGGAACCAACCCTAGAGAAAGAAAAATGACTCCGACAATATCCTGTAATGCATTGGCAGGAATTACCACTTCGCAAACTCTTAAGATAGAAGGACATATCAAGAAGAAAGGTAATAGTGTTGATTGACTTGGGTAGTACCCATAATTTTATTCATTGTAAGGTAGCCAAGGAATTGAATTGCTTCTTATACCAATCACTAGAATGCCAAGTGATGGTTGCAAATGGAGGAACTATAAATTTCTATGGAAAATGTCATAATATCAAGCTAACCATGGGGGAATATGTATTGAATAGTATAATTCTTTCCATTGCAATGGGAGGTGTTGATGTTGTACTAGGAGTACGATGGTTACAATCTTTGGGGACAGTAGCTTTTAAT
Organism: Pinus albicaulis; assembly: GCA_034641835.2. NCBI lineage: Eukaryota > Viridiplantae > Streptophyta > Pinopsida > Pinales > Pinaceae > Pinus > Pinus albicaulis. Next base: position 1,516,645,235 of record CM076581.1, read on the forward strand.
TTTCAAGAAATTTTCTTGAAAGTTTTTTTGGAAGGAAAGGAAATTGAATTATAGGGTATCGTAAGGAAGCTGGGAAAGATAATAAGCTCTAATGTCATGAAAAATCTCCTGAAGAAAAAACAACGAGGTGTAATTTCACAATTATGCTCACTAGAAGTTCCAACATCAAAATCATCTATTTCTCAATATCTCCAAAAAGCCTTCGACAATCATTCCAAGGTGTTTGAAACACCCAAAGGGCTCCCACCTATTCGTGATCATGATCATGCTATGCATTTTATTCCAGGAAGTATTCCTCCAAACATCAGGCCTTACAGATATCCTTATGTCCAAAAGAGTGAAATTGAACGTATGATTACAGAAATGTTAGAGGCTGGTATAATTCAACCGAGTCAAAGTTCTTTCTCTGCTCCAGTAGTATTGGTGCACAAGAAGGATGGATCATGGTGCATGTGTCAGGATTATAGGGAGCTTAATAATATCACTATTAAAGATAAATTTCCCATTCCTATGATTGATGAATTATTGGATGAGTTACATAGACTAATTTGCTTGACCAAGTTGGATCTTAGTTTAGGATATCATCAAATTAGAATGAAGACTGACTATATTCTGAAAACAACATTTCGAACTCATGAGGGTTATTATGATTTTTGGTCATGCCTTTTGGCCTTACCAATGCACCTTCTACATTTCAAGGGTTGATGAATTCCATTTTCAAACCCTTCCTAAGAAAATTTGTGTTAGTATTTTTTGATGATATACTAATCTACAACAGGTCTTGGAAGGATCATGTTCAACATGTTGATAGGGTGCTCAAACTATTGGAGGAGAAACAATTATATGCAAAAACCTCCAAATGTTTCTTTGGATTACAAGAGGTGGAGTATCTGGGTCATATTGTATCTCACGAGGGTGTTAACGTAGACCCTAACAAAATTAAAGCCATTAAGGAATGGAAAGTCCCCACAACCATAAAGAAATTGCGAGGATTTCTTGATTTACCGAGCTATTATCGTAAGTTTATTAAGAATTATGGGAGAATAGCAGCACCTCTATCAACATTGTTGAATAAAGATGCATTTTCATGGACTCTTGAAGCAACTAAGGCCTTTGAACATCTTAAAGAGGCAATGTGCCTAGCACTGGTCTTAGCTACGCTAGACTTCATAAAAACCTTTATTGTGGAATGTGATGCCTTGGGAAATGGAATTGGTGTTGTTTTAATGCAAGAAGGAAGACCCATTTCTTTCAAAAGTCATCCATTCAAAGGAAAGTATTTACAGAAAATTTTTTATGAGAAGGAAATGTTGGAAATACTACATGCACTAAAGAAATGGCGACCTTACCTAATGGGGAGACACTTCAAGGTAAAAACTAATCATGATAGTCTTAAATACTTTTTGGAACAAAGACTATCTTCAGAAGAGCAACCAAAATGGGTCATAAAGATGTTGGGTTATGACTTTGAAATCATCTACAAAAAAGGGAAGCTAAATGTTGTTGTAGATGCACTTTCAAGAAAGGATGAAGAGGTGGAAGCGTTGATTTGTGCCATTTCTATTATCCAACCAGATTGGATAGCCAAAGAAAGGGATGAATGGAAGAAGGAAAAAGAAGTGTGGACACTCATTCAAAAGTTGCAACAAGATCCTAGTACATCTGATACATTTAGTTGGAAAAATGATTCCTTATGGTACAAAGATTGATTATATATTTGTAAGAATTCCCAACTAAAAAAAAATATTCTTTTGGAATTGCACACTTCTCCCTTAGGAGGACATTGAGTATTTTTAAAAACTTACCACAAGGTGAAGAACTATTTTTTTTGGGATGGCCTTAAATCTGATATTCAAAAGTTTGTGGCGGAATGTTTGGTTTGCCAGCAAAATAAATTTGAGACTATTAAGACCACGAGTCTTCTACAACCTTTATCCATTCCAAGTCAACGTTGGGAGGATATTTCAATGGATTTTATCATAGGTTTACCTAAGTCCAAAGGAAAGAGTGTCATCATGGTGGTAATTGATAGAATTACCAAGTATGCACACTTTTGTGAATTATCTCATCCATTTCAAGCAAGTACAATTGCTACTGAATGTATGGAAATAGTTCAAAAGCTACATGGAAACCCAAATATTATTGTAAGCGACACAAATCCAATTTTCACTGGAAATTTTTGGATGAAATTATTTTCTTGTTTGGGTACTCAACTATCTCATAGCTCATCTTATCATCCTAAATCCGATGGGAAAACTGAGACAGTGAACAGATGTTTGGAAGGATATCTTCGTTGTTTTGTATTTGATAAACAAACACAATGGGTCAAGTGGTTACCTCTTGCTGAATGGTGGTATAACACTTCCTTCCATACTACAGCAAAAATGACCCCATTTATGACACTTTATGGATATCATCCACTGTCCATCACATCATCTTTAAGAGAAAATTTGAAGGTTCAAGTAGTGGAAGATCACATAGAACATCAACAACAAGTTCTCTAACTCTTAAAGGATAACCTAAATTTGGGACAAAATCGAATGAAACAACAGGCAGATCAACATTGCAGCAAGAGAAGTTTTGATGTAGGAGACAGGTTATTTTTACGGCTACAAGCATATAAACAAATGTCCCTCAAGCTAGCTAATAAGGATAATAAATTATCGCCAATGTACTATGGTCCTTACAAGGTGTTTCAAAAGATTGGTACTATGGCATACAAATTGGAGCTTCCTCCTTCTTCTCGAGTGCATCCAGTTTTCCATGTTTCATGCTTAAAGAAGGTTATAGGCGACAAACTTCCAATTCAAACAATATTTCCAAAACTTTATGAGGAAGGAAAAATCATATTGGAACCTGAAGCAGTCATGGAAACAAGAACTCGACACCTATGAAATCGATCAATTTCAGAGTATCTCATCAAGTGGAAGAACTTACCCACTGAAGATTATACATGGGATGGTGAGAATTTTATACAGAAGCATCCAGAGTTACTCAAGCGTTGAGGAAAACACTTTTTTGAAGGAGAGGGGCATGTTAGGTCCCTATATTACTAGTGTAGTCCCTTATTTTTGTTAGTGTAGCCCCCTTATTGTTATTGTTGTACCCCTGTAACCCCCATATTGTTATTATTGTGCCCTTACATTATTATTGTTAGGTCGGCTATGATTATATTGTGACCCCATGGACTGCTATATATAGAAATGAGGTTTTTTCATTTGTATCATCCAAGAATTTTTCATTTATGTAATGTAAAGGAGGTTTCCCCCTCGAAGTGGCTTATTTCTAAGGTGTTGATATCTCTTTTCTTCTATTTTTGGAGTTGGTTTCATAACATTAAGCGCAATTGCTTAACATTATTAGGTACCTCTAGATTAAAAATGATTGTGATCTTTGAAGGATCTACCATCAACCCCTGCTAGCAGATAATGTGTCCCAACAGTATTTGAAATGGTACACAGAATATGCAATTCTTCAAATTCAAGGAAATTTGATACTTCCTACAGGTATCCAAAATTAAGCGCAGATTTGACACACGCTTCTTCAATAGCCCAAATACAGTCCAATCATAAAAATATACCTCCTGGATAAATGATTTAAAGCAACAACTACTACGCACGAGAAAATGGAAGGGGTATTATTTAACCCAAAGGGCATGACTATATATTGGAAAGAAACCCATTCAGTAGAAAAGGTGGTATTACTTCAATCTTTTGGCGTAATCCAGATTTGATGATACCCTGAAAACCCATCTGTGAAGGAATATGCTTCTCTACCTCCAACATTGTCCATGATTTAATCAAATAATGGAGTCGGGAATGGACCATCCACACAAGCATCATTCAGTTTGTGCAGATCCACACAGATCCTGATTTATCCCTTGGTCTTCTTAACTTGCACTACCATTGGACATACCCAGTCAAACTCTTCTACAGGTTTAATGATGCCTGCAACAACCATTTTGTCCAACTCTTCTTTCACCTTCTGCTTATATCTTGGGTTCAGCCGATATGGGCATTGTTTCACTAGGCATGCAATAGGTTTCAATGTGATCTTCATAACTCCCAGTTCCCCAATTATTCCTTTCAGCTCTAAAAAATTTATAGGGAATAAATCTTGATACTCGATCAGTAACTCAACAACTTTGCCTACTGTATCATCATCCCAGTAGTCTCCAATCTTGGCCAACTTAGGTTATTCTTCAGATCCAATATCCACTTGCATGATTTTTAAGGGCTTTGTCACATCTAGCGAGGTGATCGAGGGCACAACCACTGCGTGTTGTCCCTCAGATTCAAGGATCATGATATTCCTTGGATTCTATTCACTTTCTTCCACTTCCAGGTTCCTGCAATTCACAATAGATTTCATCTACGCATCCCAGGTTGGTGGAGTGCACTTGATTGCAGGCTTTGTTGTATCAAATATGAATTCTTGAATATTATGCAAAGCTTGGCCAATCTTATCAAATCCACTCTCAAAGTTGAATGTAAGAATAAAACTCTCTGTTAGCACAAAACATTCACTAGTGCCTTGACACAGCTCTATCTCCAAATACCATTCAGTAGTTACCTTCCCCAATGCGTGAATAAACATGTGGAACCAATCAAGTCTTGGTTCTATGCCCCATACTAGATTCCATCTCGCCAAATGTCTACACGGATCATCCAGAGTAGAAATCTTCCATTTTAATGACTAGACATTCAAACCGCAACCTCATTATGCGTGCAAATTCCTCCTAGTTGCCCATGTTCTCCTTGTGAGTTTCCCATCATCTTGCAGGGGTAGCACACAAGCCGAGATCCAAAGCATGGAATCCCCGTCCTTCAGGCATAGTCCTTTTAAGCTCCCCTATAAAAATGTTTATATCAGTTAATCCATCATAGTGTGGGAAATCACGTACCTCAAATGTTATACATCGTGAAGATCGGGTCACGCGATTACAATGCAACATAGATACCTCATGCAACCGGTTTTTCTAGTTTTCTAATTCCTCATCAGAGACTGAGAAACAAGAGCTATCCTTCTCCTAGTTAAGATTTCCATCTACTATTGGATTAATCCAATCTTCCTCTCATAAGGTAAGCTTATAGATTTTATCGATATCATCATCAGCGCACATCGGTTCAGTATATATTTTTCCTTTTAGCAGGATTTAGAGGAATGACTACCCTAACTCCATTTCTTTCAAATTCCATTATCCTTTTCTTCAAATTTATGACATCACCCATGTTAATAGCCCAGTCCAACCCTAGTAGCGCAGGATAAGGATCAATATAATCTAAAATTTGTATGACTTCAAATTCTGCCATCACCTTAAAACCCTCGATACTGACTACAAATTGCGACAACCTCTCTAAAGGAATGATCTTCTGCTGATTGGCCATGCGAAATTGAATGGTAGACCACTCCAGCTTTGGCTCTCCCATGCGCTGCCATGTTTGATTAGGTAGAACATTAGCATTCGATCCCAGATCTAGAATCACCTGGTCCATCTCATAAGCACCAATTTGTGTGGTCATACACATCTCCCTACTCGTTCTCTTCTTATTCTTGTATATTTTTTTGACCACTTGTTGTTCTACCATCGGTTGTTCCTTCTCTGCGCAATTATCTATCAGAGCTTGAAGATTTTCTACTACATTTTTGTTGTGCATTAACTTTATACATGCTTGTAGGAATGGTTTGATATCTTCATCTCCTCCTGCTTCCTTCATAAGTCTTCCTGATGTTGACGTGTTTCCTTCTACAAATTCTTTCCGTGCTTCAACAAAAGTTTCCTTTGCGCATTGAAGATTAAATCCTTCTTTGCTTTTAGGTGCCTTATGGATCCATACATTAGTTGCTGGTTGCTTTCCCTTAACTTCATTGGTGCCTACACTACTCCTAGTCACCACATTCACCCTAGGATCTTCTTCACGGTTTTCTGCTTGAAACATCTGAAGATTTTGTGTTGGAGTTTGCGTCTTCTTCTCTTGCATTTTAGCAATCAATACAAGACAATATTCCATTACATGATCAAATTACCTACAATATCTGTAGGACTGTTGTGCTGGATTAGGACAGTTGCATGCATAATGACCAACATCTCCACAATTATAGAAAATGAATTGTCCTCGTCCTCGACCAGCTAATCCACCTCCTCAGCCTCTTCCTCTACCCTGGAATCCTCCACACCCAAAAGGGGATGTTGGTGATGTAGGATCAGCTTGCATCCTATATATTTCAGCTTTATCTAACCTCATATCATAAGTGCGACAACGTTTCTCATCATGCCCTAATGACGAACATAATCTGCAAAACAACTACTTCAAGTCAGATTGATACTTTCTGATCCTTAGGTAGGAATCTGTGTCATGTAATCCAAAAATTTGACATATTGTGCACCATACAAGACTCTTCAATGGACTAGGACCTCCATTGTTCATATAATTGTTGACTACAGGACATTGATCTTTATGGTGCCCAGAAGCTTTACATTTTATGCACCAGACCTCTGTGCAAACCTCCTTGCCCTTGTCCTTGTGCAGGCTTTGAATCTCTAGATGCATGGCTACCAAATGATTTTGAATTTGTTAAGTCCCAAGCACCACAGGTGTTAGGGTAGCCTCCAGTTTCATTGCAACCTCCACAGCCTCAACCCGTGTGGAAATATTTTTCTGACCTAAGGGTTGGCGCAGATGCGGGAGAAACATAACGATGAACCATTCCTTATGTTGAGTATCATCAATGAAAAATCCACCATCTCTGATGGTGCACTTCGGCCTTTGATCGAGCTCCCATAAAGATTCATTAAACTCCTGATGAATCTCTTTCATTTTTTTCACCATCTGCGCATATGACTTAGACTTCTTAAACTGCTCTTTTAAGTCATATTTTATTTGGTCCAAGGTGGCATTAGGGTTTTCTTGAACATACCTGATGTACCAGTCTAATGCACGATCTTGGAAAGCAGTATCTAGCTGCGCTTTCTTAATTTCGTTATTATTAACCTACATAGCCTACCATACAACCTCAGTCACAAACCAAAAGTGTTAAGTATCCTCATTTCCAATGCTTCTGAAATTAGGTAACTTGATTGACGCAGCCATGTCTACTTCTGGGGGAGGTGGAGGCAGTGGTGGAGATGGACTGCGTAGTGGAGTGGGTGTTCTACGATGTGAGTGCAAAATTCGAGTGGATAGGGTTGAAAACAAACTTAAGGGCTTATGGTGTGACGAACTTTCTCCTTCAGAGTCGCTAGAGTTACTCATTTATGGTTCACCTTCACTATCAGATATAGGCTTTAGAGGGCTATAAATAACATTTCAGAATCTTCATGGTAAAATTTTCCACTGCGCATAGTCGGGCCTCTTTGAGGCATTGAAGCAATATGTTCACACAAATAGACTCGTTCACATAATATGATTTTTAGAAAAAATTTCAGTGAGCACAGGAACTTATCTCTAGGGCCTTTGAAAAACCTTCTTTCTGCTTTAGAATAAGACACAAATTGATCGATGGAAAATTCTGTCACAAATCCTCCCAAGAGGCGATCGATCCAGTGATCTACTGCATGAGCTATCTTATTATCTAACTTCTCTACTTGATGAATCAATTCAGGAGTTCACTCAGTGATTGCATCGTCCTTCACGCAGGTATTGAATTCAGCTAAGCGCGAAAACCACTCCCGCAACTCATTTACGAAGGAGAAAAATAATATCTCATGAACTTATGTATAGATATATTTCTGTACCCACTTTTCATCAGATATCATTGTACTTCGATTCTCTTGGAGTGCGAATTCAAGGATCTTTCTATCCAACCAATCTTTCAATTCATTTCCCGAAGGATGCCACAACATCAAATCTCCCTCAAAATGATCCTGGTCTCGGCAATAGAACCATTTGCTAGCTTGAGGGGTCCTGACCTAGGTTCAGAGTTTATTGTGCAACCAAAAAACCATCCAACTACTATCCCTTTCGGAAATGACCTGCTTGCGTAGATCAAAGTCTCATTAGGGGAATTTTGAGGTATAAAATGGGCCTTCTAAGGAAATTATAAATAATAGTGGAAATAATAAAATAATATTTGATTACATCATCAAATTTTAGAGGGAAAAAAGAAAAAACTACTTTTTCAACTCATATTTTCAACTTATCTCCCAAAGCTTTTACTCAAATTTCAAGTGGGGATACTCGTTGGATGCAAAATTTTATTCCTCATCCAAGGAGAACCCATGTTGCATAGTTTCAATGGATCCTACTACACGAAAAATGAGAAATACATGAAAAACGTGATTGCAATCACGTTTTTTCACGTATTTCTCATTTTTCATGTAGCAGGGTCAATCAAAAGTATGCAACATGGGTACTCCTTGAATGAGGAATTAAATTTTGCATCCAACGAGTACTCCCACTAGAAATTTGAGTAAAAACTTAGGGATATAAGTTGAAAATACGAGTTGAAAAAGTAGGTTTATTAAAAAATGGTGAATCATCCACCATGGTTGACATCATCATCTTGAATCCTATTGGTTCTTATAAATTTTATTTTTGTTGTAAATTTTTCTTAGGAGGCCCATTTTAGACCTAAAAATTCCCCTAATGCACCCGAAGCAGTATGGGGCGTGCTGGAACCAAGTTTCGCACCCTGAGGAAGAAAATAATGAATTGGCCCTAAGAAAATCGATTTTAGACTTGTATCAATCATAGACATATGCACGCAATACTTAAAAGAATAAGATAAAATCATAGATCGCTTCAGCACAGATAAAGAATAACAAAACCATATCCAGATCTAAACAATGCATAATCACTTAAGCAAATTTATCAACCATAAATATGCATAAATAACCATAACAGATAGCCTCGTGCAATGATAAATAAGCAACACAGAAACAATAGATAGATAACTCATATCAATAACACAATGAGTTCACCAAAATTTGTCCTTTATATTATCTTTAGGTCAATTCAACATATCAGGATTTTCCCTTACAGATACCCTTTCGCGCCACACAAAGCTAGGACTAGGTCTCTGCACACACATCCAACAGGAGCCTTTCTACCCAACCTAGAAAAACACTTACAAAGTATTATAGATGCATAAACAGTCATATCATAATATTCTATCCAAATTGAACTTTACTTCTTTCCTTAGACTCGATCTATCTATTTATATTCTTTTAGTGCGCAGATACTATGGTCTCAAACCATGGTTTTAGGCCCACATTTTACCCTTAAACCCATTTACATAAAAAATATGGACTTTGACTCACCCCAAAGCCCCTTGACTCATTCACACAATGCTTATATACAAAACTTATACAAATTACATAAAAAAATGTGCCTCGGGGGACCTCGCTCCAACATGAATACACGGAAGGGGATTACCGGATTTCCCAAGGGACTGTGTAGCAGAGAAGGGAAGGTCGAGGTGGATTGGTTTTGGTCATTAACATTTCTAGATGGAATGCGATACAAATTGGGAGTGTGCCGTGGAAAAATGAGCTAGTAAATGTTCACTGAGAGGACAAGTGGCACGGGATTGTAGCACTGGACATTAGATGCAGCTTGACTTTGGCAGTGGAATCAGTACTTTGTGGGAAGGAGGTGAATCTAGGTATTACCTTGAGGGTAAGGGTGCGAGCCTCTAGTTTCCCTTGTTGTTGATCCCGGCATCATATCCTTGTATTTTTTGGTTGAGAAAATGTGAATATCATTCTAAATATTGCATCGATTTGGTTTATAAAGCTTGAAAGACAGTATGGTTATTTGTTGGTTGAAGAAAAGGTGCATGATTATGTGTGGTTGTTATTGTAAATACTATAATGAGTTGTGTTATAAATCTATATTACACGATATGATTGTCATGATGGGTTTTTCTTTCGAGCAAGTTATTCATTGTAGATACTGCAACGAGCAGTGTTATGAAGCTCCATAGGCAATATGCTTTTTTTTTAGCAGTTTGTTGGTCTGTAGGTGTATTGAACAACGAGGATGATGTTCCCCCAAGGGTGAGGGTTTTGTAACAGCCCTCGTAAAAATGCATGCAAATATATATTTAAGACCACGATGATGGGACACTTATTCCAAGTTGAATGGTGGGAAAAACATCCTATGGGTGTTCATTCAGTTTATTATGGCTAAAGGAATTTGGCAAAGGCAAAGGCTCTGGAAAGGCCTGAGGAATTAATTGAAATTTTATTTAAGAAAATAATGGAAATGATAAGAAAAGGAAGGTGAAAGGTCACAGGTTGCATGTGAGGAGGAAAATGAAGGAAAATTATGGCAAACGAAGAAAATAGAGGCCTCATTAATAAAAAGGCTTCCGAGGATTAGTGGGCAAGGCTTGGTCATTTTAGTTTTTGAGTTCTCATTATTCTCTCTCTGTCTCTCATACTCTTGAGCACGAGTATTCTTGGAGCACTCTTGGAGAGTGTGGCATACTTGGAGATTTGGATCAAGAAAGCAAAGGAAAAGCAGGAAAGTGGAAGAGGACATCGGGATCAACATCTATAGCAGGTTCTGAGTGTAGGTAATGAGTTGCATGTATGATTTAACCACTAGTTTTTGCATGCATGGTATTGCATGTGGTATCTTGATCAAATTCTCTCATGGGCATGGAGGATGGTCGGGATTGACAGTGGATTTTCTTAGCCTTTCCATTTCCTAGATAGCCATGTTGATTGTGGGTTTATTTCCATTGATTGTTTTCTGGTTGGTTCTCATGGTTCATTTAGCTGTTGGGTTGAGTTATTAGTTCTTGGATCCTTGGTTGGAAAAATGCTCTAGAGCCCAACAGACAATTGTTGGGTTGAGTTACTAGTCCTGGAGCCTTGGTTTGACAAATGCTCTGGAGCTCTAGGTGGGTTGAGTTACTATTCCTAGAGCCCTAGGTGGGTTGAGTTAATATTTTTAGATGCCTCCCTAATTTAGAAAATAATGCCTCGTTTTGACCAAATTTAATTCGTAAGGGAAAATTATTTTTCCCATATCCCTTTAATGATATTGAGGATTCCCCCAACTTTATCTAAAACTGCTTCATCCACAACTTTTAATTAGAAAAATTTCCCCAAGGGTTAAAATGAGACCTCAAGGCTAAATTCCAAAAAATTACCACACTGGATAAACTCTCTCTCTCTCACAACACAACAAACCTAATACAATATCAACTAAAGGGGCCTTCAAGTATGTTCACTCCTTGAGAGATCAACACTCTCATGATTTTCCCATGCAAATTTCATTGTTGTAAATCAATTAATATGCTCATAATGGCCTTACAAGTATCCATAAAAACACATACTATTTAAAAATATATACACATTAGAAAATACATAACATTAAACAAAACATATGACAATAGGAACACTTATCAATATAATTTTCCATCGACAAGCTATAGACCTTAGATGTTCCATTGATCCATAGTGCAAATTGCTCTTAAAATTTTAGTAATGTGTAACCCTTGAGTTGGGGCAATAACTCCATAAGGGAAAAGTCCCACCTAGATCCACCAACAACTATATAGACAATACTCAACAAACATTATGCTAGTTTCCAACTTTATTAGCCTCCCTAGTAATATTTATCTATCCCCTCGCCTGTAAAACCTAAGATGTTACACCGCTCTTATGCCCCTATAGTCCATAAGATTGTGCAACTACCCTTGCTTGGTTTCAAGTATAGAGAAATTAGGAAGTCTCAAAGTACCACAAGTTTGAGAGTTCCAATTTCCCTCATGAGTGATTTGAAAGGAGTGTATTGGTTTTTCTGTGCTAAGTGTCCTTTCAGTAATATAAACATGTACAATTTGTCTCCATTTGTTTGCTTAAGGAATGAGTGTGTTAACCATGAAACGTAGATGAATTTTGTGAACTTTAAGCATGAAAATAAGCCTAAAAAACACAATACAACAGTGTATAATAGAGAAATACAATCACACATAAGTTTTACACAGTAGGCATGATGAAGCAGTTCACCCCTCCTAAGCTACATCTGCTGGTCCAACTACCAATGGCATGTCCCTCTTTGTAATTATGGACAAAATTGCAAATTAAATGTGTTTATAGGCCTCTAATGGCTGTTTTCTTTGCACCAATGGCTCCAGAATGCTCAAATTATTCTAGGTAGACTCTAGTTTCACCCAAATTGGTCGAAAGTTGACCTCCCAATGCATTTTTCCCAATGTCAGCTAGAAAAGCTCCACTAAAAGTGGAGACTGGCACTTAATTGTGGCTAAAAATAGTAAAATCCCTAAATTTTAGGGTGTCGCTACTGTTTCCATCGAAAAGACCATTAGGATAGACATTAAACGGTTTGGGCGGGGTGGTCACATGCCGAACCCCACCGTTAACTCTGCGTTAAATGTTTGAAACACTTCTGCGTTGGCATGGAACCCGAAGGTATCCATGTTTAAAAACCATGGCATTACATGCCATTACCCGCGCCCATGTGACAACTTTAACTCTCCGTCGGAGGTTACGGTGTATTAAGAATCGCAACAAATGTTGCGGTTCAAACCTATCAACATGTGATCGCAACATAACCGCTAGTGTTAAGGTTTTGTAGCCACTGGTTCTAAATTTTAGGTTGGGACCGTTCTAGCCACCTGTAACCCCCCCCCCTCCCCTCAACTATAAAACATATACACCATAAATTAAAGTGGCCACTCCTTAGGTTAAGTAACAAGTGGTAGGCGAGATGGTCGAAGTTTTATGCGGGCAGGCTGGAGGTTGCGTGGTCGACCCCCCAGACTCCATATAAATTTTACTCAATCCTCCTGAGGATGCGTGGCAGCCTCCGAGCTTACCACATATCGCTCATCTAATGGCCCGTTTCAAAACATCAACGGTCAGAAACCAATTTCGTACCACAAAATCAACGGCCCAGATTAAGCCACATGTCAAATTTTGATCGGCTGTGAAAAGAGGGAATATTTAGTAGAATATGCCATCTGTTGATTGTACCTGTATGCTGATTGGGCATCCTAGTCACAAAATTTTTGTTGTTTGGGAAAACAAATAGAACGTGATATCTTCCTCATACGACATCGTTTTTTCGAACAGTTCGCGGTGCCAGAATCACAACGACGAGACCTTTCCGGTCGCTTAGGTTTGGTACAGTTTCGAGCACTTTCAATTTTGAGCATAACACATGATCTCCTGATCACACCTCCCCATTGGGAAGCTTTGGGACCCCAAAAGTCTTTAATTACCAGTTCAGAAGATGAGGGTACAACTCCCTCACCTTTTCCACTTCCATCCATCTTGCCTTACTTGGTTTGCTACCCTTGAGCCCAATTCGAAGATAATCAACACTTCTCCTCTTAGAAGTGCATGTCCTCCTGTCAAGGATGGAATCATCCTTGAGCTCATCCAGAAATTCTGGCGAGAAATATTATATATATGGAAGCTGAATATCACTCCCTTGATCATCAATCAAAGGAGGATCATACAAACGTAAATTTTCCACATTAACAACGGAATACATTTGCATATATGAAAGAAATTCAAGTTGAAATGAATTATTACCAATTTGTTTAATGATCTTGAATGGACCATAATAAATGGGCTTGAGCTTTTTACCTTCTCCTTGTATCCTTTCTTTGCTTATGTGCAACCATACTTCATCTCCTTCTTGAAACTTGTGATCAACTCTATGTTTGTCATGCCTATCATTATATTTTCTTTGACTCTTCTCAAGTTGTTCTTGAACTTGTTGATGAATAATCTGAATTTTCTCAATGAAATTTCGAGCCTTGTCAATATCACTATGCCCATCAATTGCAACATCCTTCTCAAAGATGAAGTCTAATGGTGATTTCAAAAAATACCCAAAGTAGGCTTCAAAAGGTGAAGTATTTGTAGAAGAGTGATTGGCCCTGTTGTAAGTGTGCTAAATGTAATGCAGTTGTTCATCCCACAACTTGGGATGTTTGCTGCAATATCCTCTTAATAGATGCACAATGTTTCTGTTCACCACCTCAGCTTGGCCATCAGTTTGCGGATGAAAGGCAATACTCTTTTTCAAATTTGTGTCCACCATATTTCAAATATTCGACCAAAAATTCCCAATGAACCTGCAATCCATGTCACTAACAATAGAAGTTGGCAAACCATAATGAACCCATACATGTTGAAAATAAATTTCAGCAGTTTTTCAGCAGTAATGGTTTTCTTACATGGCATAAGTATACACATTTTACTGGATCTATCCACAAATACATAAAGATAATCATGCTATTTTCTTGACATAGGTAGACCTACAACAAAGTCCATGGAGACACTCTCCCATGGCCTTGATGGTACTGGTAGTGGTGTGTACAACCCAAGCTTCCTATTGCTAGGATTTCTTGTTGCACACATAGAACAACCTCTTATAAAATGTGACACACTATCTATCATGCGAGGCCAATAGCAATACCTCTATAGATGTGCCATTGTTTTTCTTACCCCAAAGTGTTCAACAATAAGAGACGAATGAGCCTCTATCATGATACTAAGTCTCTCTCCTTGTGGTATACACAACTTGCCCAAATGAAACAACAAATTTTTATGCATGTGATAATCATTTTCCTCAACTTGATTCCCTTCACTCAAACTAGCATACACATCTTGAAAATCAACATCATATGCATATTGTTCTATGTAACTCTCATGTACAATAGAATCATTTTTAAGCAAAGTAGAAGAACTTATAATTGGTATTGAAAGCATATCAACAAATTTAATGAAAATGCCTTTCTTGTACCTTATAACCAAGTGAAACTATTGAAGAAATACCATCCATCTGAAATGTCGTGATTGCAACAATTTTGTTTGCGACTGTAAGTACTGTAATGGTTGGTGATCGATATGTATAATTGTCTCTTTACCAATCAAGTAGTGTTTCCACTTCTTGAAGCTTTGTACCAACGCATACAACTCTTTTTCATATGTAGGATAATTAGTTATAGCACCATTGAATTTTTTAGAATGAAAAGCGATAGGCTTACCATGTTGCAAAATTACTGCACCCATGGCATAATCACTAGCATTGGTTTGAATCTCGAATGGTTGTCTCAAATTTGGTAATGCAAGGGTCGGAGATGAACTGATCTTGTCTTTTAAAGCTTCAAAAGCTTGATGTTGTTTGCCTCCCCATTGGAAGCCTTTCTTCACACTTGTCACTGCATGCATAGGAGCTGCTATGGCAGAAAAGTTAGCAATAAACTTTCTCCAATACTGAGCTGCGCCTAAGAAAATTATTACCTTGGTTACTGATTTGGGAGTGGGCCAATTAACAATGGCTTCCACTTTATAAGGATCAATTCTCAACTCGCCTCCTCCTACAATGTGTCCCAAATAAACCAAAGAAGTCTTTCCAAATTCACACTTAGACATCTTAAGAAATAATTGTTCTTTCTTCAAAACATCGACTACCCTTTTTACATGCAAGACATGTTCTTCTCTTGTTTTGATGAAAATGAGTATATCATCTAAATATACAATCACAAAGTCATCAAGAAATTGATGCAAAACATTATCCATAACACGCATGAAAGTCGCCGGTGCATTACACAAACCAAAGGCATAACCAACCACTCAAAGAGTCCTTGTTTGGTTTTGAATGCAGTCTTCCATATATCACTTTCTGCGATTCTTACTTGATGATATCCACTTCGTAAATATAACTTAGTGAAAAAAATTTCTTCTTTCAGTTGATCTAGAAAATCATTTATCCTTGGGAGTGGGTATCTATTATTTACCGTTATCTTGTTCAAAGCTCTGAAGTTGACACACATGCGCCAAGTCCCATCTTTCTTTGGAATCAAGACTATAGGTGAACCGCATGGTGAAGTGCTTGGCCTTATGAGTCCCTTGTTCAACAAGTCCTTGATTTTCCTCTTTATTTTAGCATTCTCGATTATCGACATGCGATACATGCCGATGTTTGGAAGAGGACAATCTTGTTGTAACTGAATCTCATGTTGAATCTCCCTTTTAGGAGGAAATCCTGTTGGCTCCTGAAACATTTCATGATTTGCATCAACTACATCATATAAATCTGATTTCAACTTAGGATCACAATCTTCAAATGAATCATGATTAACATTAGCTTTTTTCTTAATCATTAGAAGAACAAAATTCTTACTTGAATTCACCAGCCTCTTTACCTATCCAGCATTTACCATTGCAATATTTGTCTTCTTGCAATGTGCTCTAACAATGTATTCCTTTCCATCTTTGAATAAATGGTATTTGTTCTCATGGAAATGGAAGATCTCTTTCTTGTTATACAAGTAAGGACTGCCCAACACAACACCTGTAATATCAAGCGGAACCACATCTAATTCAAATGTGTTAACAAAATGTGCAGTTATCGCAAAGCAAAATATGCACTTGTTTGAAACCTATAAATTTTCATCCTTACAAATCCACCCAAGTGGATATGGTTTTGGATGTGGAACGGTCTCAAGATTAAGTTTCTTGACCAAGTCTTTAGAGATTAAGTTCGCTTGTGACCCACTGTCAAACAATGTGTTAATCTTGGTATGTTTGGATATGAACCTCTCATGAAATAGTTCAATTCTCTCTTCTTCATTTGGAGCTTGTATATGACAGTTTGAAGTACTAGTACTGGGTTTTGTTTCAATTTCTTTCCCCTTCATGTTCTTCAATACCATGGTTGTAATTTTAGTTTCATCACCTGAATCCTCTCCTAAGTCATGTTGAGTTGTAATTGCAGTTTTTTGCTTCCCTTTGTTATTTTTATACTTGGGTCTCTTTTCATGATGTAATTTCCAACAATTTTTCTCTTCATGGCCTTCTCTTGAACAATGTTTATAAACAAATTTTTCTCCCTCTTTCTTGACAGATGCATTCTTTTTTCCCTTACCATTTGAGGTCTTCTCTTTGTTTTTCCCCTTAAAAGGTTTCTTCCTACTCTTATTAGTAATGTTTTTCCCTCTTGCTTCTAGATGTGTAGCCTGAACACAAACCTCATCTAAGCTTGTAGGGTTAAACATGAGAATAGTATGTCTTAGGTAGCTATGTAAGACTCCTATGTACTTGAGAAAAGTATCTTGACTCTGCAAATCCACCCCTAATAAGAGATCTCTTCTCCTAAACTATTGGGTGTAGTCTTGTACATTTTATCCTTTCAATTGTCTAAAATTTTTCCAGTTCATTATGGCTTTCTGCATGTGAGCTAATGGATAAAACTATTGTTTTATTGCAGTAATGAAATCAGTCCATGATAGAATAATCTTACCATGTTGTTTGATCTCCTCCTTTGTCTTGGCTTCCCACCAAACAATAGTTGCACCTTCCATCCTCAATGAAGCTAGTTGGATTTTGGTATCATCATAATGAAGGTTTTTAATTCTCAAATAGACCTCCCATTTCCTAATGCAATTATCAAGATTTTCTGAATTGAATTCACCATTAAATATTGGCAATTCAAACTTAACATCAAGTTTTAGAAAAGGACTTTTACCAGTGTTCTGACTTGTGTGACTGGTGTACTGAAGATGAAGTAGAGGATGATGATGATGATGAGGGTGAGGATGGTGACTTTCCACTGCCTCCATTTCCTCCATTTCCCTTCTTTGATTTATCTTCATCATTTTTACCTCCTGATTATCCCTGACCATCCTTGTGAAGTTTGGATCCTTCTCCTTCTAGTCTTTCATTCCTTTCTTGATAAAGGACTCTCACCATTTTAGTCAGGTCAAAGAATGCTTTCCTGAACACTCTCTATTCTTCTTTGGGATCCACCTCTTCATGAATTTATTCTTCTCCTGGAGGCATGCTTATTGCTTCTTCTGCTTCTTTTGGAGGTGAAATAGGTGGTGGATAATGTGGCAATATTTCCCTCCTTTGCTATGGCTCACTTTGAGAACCTCTTGCTTCCACTAATTTTCCTTCTCCTCTCTTAAGATTGAGCCTAGTAAGCATGAAAACCCTTGAAAACAGTTAAAAAATCTTTGCACACAAAAACACCAGAGATTAAAATTTATCTTTGATACCAACCTGATCTGAAAAGAGTGTATTAGTTTTTTTGTGCTAAGTGTCCTTTCAGTAATATAAACATGTACAATTTGTCTCCATTTGTTTTCTTAAGGAATGAGTGTGTTAACCATGAAACATAGATGAATTTTGTGAAATTTAAGCATGAAAATAAGCCTAAAAAACACCATACAACAATGTAAAACAGATAAATACAGTCACACATAAGTTTTACACAGTAGGCATGATGAAGCAGTTCACCTCTCCTGGGCTACATCTGATGGTCCAACTCCCAATGACATGTCCCTCTTTGTAATTATGATAAGAATTGAAAATTACATGTGTTTAAATGCCTCTAATGGCTTTTTTCTCTACACCAATGGCTCCAGAATGCTCAAATTATTCTAGGTAGACTCTTGTTTCACCCAAATTGGTCGAAAATTGACCTTCCAATGCATTTTTCCCAATGTCAGCTAGAAAATCTCCATTAAAAGTGGAGACTGGCACTTAACTATGGCTAAAAATAGTAAAATCCCTAAATTTTAGGGCACCACTACTGTTTCTGCCCGAAAGACCGTTAGGATAGACATTAAACGGTTTGGGCAGGGTGGTCACATGTCGACCCCCCGCCGTTAACTCTACGTTAACTGTTTGAAACTTCGTTGCGTTCGCATGGAACCCGGAGGTATCCACGTTCCGAAACCCGTGGTATTACATGCCATTACCTCTGCCCATGTGACAACTTTTACTCTCCACTGGAGGTTACGGTGTATTAACCGTTGCAATATATGTCGCGGTTCAAACTTATCAACATGTGATCGCAGCATTACCGTTGATGTTAAGGTTTTGTAGCCACCGGTTTTGAAGTTTAATGCCAGGGTTTAACATACCATGTGACTACAATGTTGGGGCAGCTAGCGGGTTGGGACCGCTGGAGGTCCCCCCCCCCCCCCTCAACTATAAAACATATACACCATAAATTAAAGTGGTCACTCCTTAGGTTAAGTAGCAAGTGGTAGGGGAGATGGTCAGAGGTTTACGCGAGCAGGCTGGAGGTCACGGAGTTGACCCCCCTGGACTCCAAATAAATTTTACTTAATCCTCCTGAGGACACATGGCAGCCTCTGGGCTTGCCACATGTCGCTCATCCAATGACCCATTTCAAAACATTAATAGTCAGAAACCAATTCCATACCACAAAATCAACGGCTCAGATTAAGCCACGTGTTGAAATCTGATTGGCTGTGAGAAAAGAGAATATTCCCCAGAATATGCCTTCTGCTTACTGTACCTGTATGCTGACTAGGCATCCCAATCACAAAATTTTAGCTGTTTGGGAAAACGAACAGAACGTGATATCTTCCTCATACGAAATCAGTTTTTCGAACCATTTGTGGCGCCAGAATCGCAACAACGAGACCTTTCCGGTCGCTTAGGTTCGGTATAGTTTCAAGCACTTTAAATTTTGAGCATAACACATGATCTCCTTATCAATGAGTCTTTTAGGAAATCTTTCGGCCTCATAATGGATAATTATACCCTACCCATTCCCCCTCCAGGCTCAAACCGTACCTGTTGGGTCTCATATTTGTCCTTAAAAAGACATCCACTTTCACCATCATGTCCATTATATCACCTCCATTTCACTACCATGTCACTACATTCATCTCACTTTCATCATCATTTGGGTTACCCTTTTGTTTTCCAAACGCTATTAATTTCTAGTGTTTTTAAGTGAATTTGTGATAAAAAATTAGGAAATAATATGCTTATGCTTATACCTTAAAAGTGGAAAGATTTTTGTGACATGTGTAGGTTCATTGGAAGCTTCTAAGGCCCTCTTATGTGGCTCCCAAAGATCAAATTCAAAATTATCTTTATGATATGAAGGAGATTTGAAGGTGGGATATGTGGCCTATGTTAGAAAATTGGTTGAGAATATTATGGATCAAAGGAGAGGAAGAAGGATCCTCTTTAATGAGGAGATTGCTTAGGAATTTGTATAAATAGGAGATTTCTCTCCTTTATTTGTAACTCTTGTTAATTTCACTTGTCATCTTACTATTTTGTACTTTGTAATTTTCGAGAACTTGAATAAAGCTTTGAGGTTCCAAGCATTGAGGGAGATGTGAAGTAGGAGATATCATGGAGCATATTAGAATGTAATATAGAGTAGGTTTTATTTTGTAATTTTGTTTTGATATTAGTTTTTATTTCACTCAAGTATGTCATTTCATTTTAATTGTTATGTTGTTTTCATTTCATTGGAAGTTTGATAGCTTATATTTTCAATTCATGTAATTTTAATTCATGCAAGTGTGTTTGACCGGTCGATTGTTGATTTACTTTTCATGTAAAAGTGTTTTTTTTTTAATTGTTTACATGTAAAAGTGTTTTTTTAAAGTGTTTTTACAGAGGTGGACCAATCCATTTAGACAGTGTCATAGAACCCATCTTTGCTACTCCATAGAGGGCTGAACCTAAAAGGGTTGGGCCCAAGTTTTCTTCCTCTTCCAGCAGAATAAGAATGGGCTTATGATCTGAGGTTAGCTTGGGAAGAAGTTTTGAGGAGATGAGCCTCCTTTCCAACAACATTGAAGTCTGGCCAAGGAATCTGTCCAATTTGGACGAAATGTGCTCTTCCCGATTCTGTTATTGGACCAAGTGTATAGTCCTTTCCTCGGTTTGAAATACATGAGGTCCCATTGATGGACAAGGTCTTCTACCACATGGAGCATTTGATCCCTGCTACTGCTTCCTCCTTTTATTTTATTTTATATTCAACACTATATTTAGGTCTCCGACAATAATGATATTACTTGGAGAGTGGAGTTCTAAAAAAGCGTTAAGAAATTGCCAACTTTATTTCTTCTTTGCATACATTACTAGAACATAAAGATTGAAAAGAGCGGGGGTTAACTTACTTGCACTATGCCTTAGCTCGGTAAAAATCCAGTGTTGGGTCTTGAAGGAGTTTTCAAGTTGAAATTGGTCTTCCTTCCACAAGGTGGCAATTCCTCCTGAGGAGCCCCTTGAACTTACTGCTTTACTTGCATTTTTCTGCCATTTCTTCTTGCTGATGTCAAGAATGGTTTCCCCTCCAATTTTAGACTCTTGGTGCATGAGGATATCTATAGGTTCCATTTTCAAAAGGTCCTTGACAGCTTCAGCTTTTGATGGGTTCCCCAAGCCTCTGTAGTTCCAAGAGACTAGACGCATTAGTTACTATTGGAGGGGTTTGGAGCTCCTCCCTTTGGAGGCCTTATTCTGGTGCTCCTTCCAATGGACATCTCGATTGTGGGCTGGCTTCCTTGTGTTTTTTGTCTTTTTTCCTCTTCCTCCCTTGCTTCTTTATGGGAATTTCTTCCAGCTCTTTTTTTAGCCCTTTCAAAGGTCTCATCCTCCGAGGAACTGGAGGTGCCCGCTGTCTTATTTCTGGCTATGTCTGCATATGAGGGGGAGGAGGAAATTTTAGGGGTTTCTTCAAGATGGACTACTTCTTTGTTGTATTTTTCGATGGAGGGAAGCTTGGGTTGTTCGTTGCTATCCTTAGTTGTTTCTGGAGGGTCTGTTGCGTTATTGACCTCTTCATTCAACTTACCTGCTACCATTGAGGGGATGGAGCTCCCTACCCCGTTAGCCTTCCCTAATGATGGAGTTTTGTTCTCTTTTGTTGCCCCTTTTCCTCTGGGCTTTGATAGGGATATTTTTTGCACTATGGTCCACTGTTCCACTTTCAAGTTTTCACTTTATTCAGCAGCATTCTTTTTGCGGTGCCCTGCAAAATGGTCGTATCCATGACAATGCCTGCATTTAAATGGGATTTGTTTGTAGTCCAATTTCTGGATGTGGGTACAATCTGCAACTGTTAGTTTTATGGCTTCTATAAGTCCACCTCTACGCATATCCGAGCACAAGAGTACTGATATTTTCTCATTGCTTGATCGATGTATCTTCCAAGAGTGTTGCCGATGGTTTGCAGGGACTTTTGGTTCCACAAATGCAGAGGAAGGTGGGGAAGGTACACTCACACTGGGACAGCTGAAGGCACGTCTTGGATAGGGTCGAAATCGGGCATCCATTTATTTAGATATACCCCTTGAGGCCCCATGAAGTATGACCCATTTCTAAGTATGAGGCTTTTGTCTTCAACATTCTCAAACACAAAAACGAAGAATCCTTTCCCTACGAAATGACTTTTAATGCCTTCTGATACGAGGAGAGTCCAGATTCTCTGCACCCAATCCTCCATGGCTTTGGGGGAAGGCCAGAGGCCGATGAACTGACTAATGAGCCCTCTTTCAGTGAGATTCAAGGCAAATCTGCATGTTTCTTCTTCTGGCAGCGCCACTGAATGGATACTGTCCAACGTTTTTTAAAAACTTCTGTTGTATATTAGATAATGGCCTCTTATTGCTTCCAGCAACTAGCTTTCTGAAGGCAAGGACGTCCAGCGGGGGAGGAAGGGGGTCGGATCCCCCTCTGCATCCATGATGGCTTAGGCCGCAGCAAGAAAATCTTGCGCAGTCAAGGTTGTTGCAGCACTCAAGCATGCCATTTGTTGTGGCTCCATTACCATTGCCACTGCCAGACCGCCAAGCCACTACAGCCGCCAGCTTTGAAAGAAAATTACATTTTAACCAATTGACATAATTTTTATTTTTATTTTTTAAAATTGGAATGAAGTATATATAATAATTTTTTATTTTAATCATTAAAATAAACTAAGTATTTTTATAAAGAGAATTGAACTTATAATTTATATGGAATTAAATATATTTATAATTAATTTTTTATTTATAATCAAATGGAGTTATTTCGGATTGTTGAGCGGAAATGTTATTATTTTTCCATCTAAATTAAATTTTTTATTAATGATATGATGAGCTATGATGTCTTTATGATTATTTTTATATTGATTTTTGAGACTGAGAAAAACTCTTTTAAGTAGGTATAATTATGGGTTTCATTCTTACCTTTCAAGCTAAGAACGGGGCCAATTTTTTTGTTTGAAAAAAACAAACTTGTTATTTATAATATTTAATCCATCAAATAAAATTTGAATCTCCAATTTTTTAAATTAAATTACACTAAATTATGGTCTTAATTTCAACACCAACTCTATTAGTTAAATATTTTTATTTTATATTAATAATTAATATTTATGATTTAATATGTTAATTAATTTTATTAAAAATAAAATTAAAAAATATGTATATAAAGTTAATAAAAAGTATACATTGTTATTGCTTCTATAAAATTTTAAAAATTAAGTCTTTCAGCCAAGAGGCTGGTTCTACATTCTAGTATGAAGGGATGTGTAAATTTATCTGTCACTTCCATTTAAAAAAATTGAATATAATCCTTTACTTACCATGCATACATAAATAAATAAAAAATTATTATAGAGGAGAGGAATAACCTGTTTCTGAGTTTTTCTTAATAACCCAACGTTTCAGACTGTCTGTGTGAGTCCATCATCAGGGGTAGAACGTCAAAGGATCCTTGAAAAATGAGAGAATAGGGCAGAGGAATGTATAAATAAATAGTGGATCATGAGGAAACTCATGAAAATTTCATGAGAGTCGGCTTGAGTTAGGAGGGAATTTTAGGAAAATATCTAATTAAGTTTTATTTATTTATTTTATTTTATTTTATTTTATTTGTTTGTTTATTTATTTATTTATTATTTTTACATCAAGTTGTAATAAGAAATGTTTTTTGATTGAAATTTCTATTATTTATTTATTTATTATTATTATTTATTTTTTTAATTTTATTTAATTTAATTTTATTTAATTTTATTTAATTTAATTTTTATTTTTTTATTATTAAAGGATGGCTTATGTAACTAAATAATCTATTAAATTATTTACTTAATTTATTTATTATTAAATTATATAGATATTTATTTGGTTAGATAAATTCATAATTTTAATTACTAATTTATTAAATTATTTACCTATGTTGTTAACCCATTTATCTAAATATTTACCATTATTTACTTATTTTTTATTTTATTTTATTTTATTTATTTATTTTTATTTATTTTTAATTTTTTTTTATGATAGGGTTATGATGTGATTATACTAAAATTTAAAAGTTTTTAATGTCTAGATAGGTTTAGATGTATTAAGGGTTTCCATGTGTTACTGATAATGAGACTATCATCACGATTTAAGTTGTTCCCTCTTTTCTCAATTTCTATAGCTTCTTTGATTTTCCTTTTTAGGTAATGGTCCTCTTTAGAGACAAGTTTGGCTTCCTCTATTTGTATGTAATGTGAGGACGAGACTGCATGTTCTGCTAAGGCAGATTTAACTGTTCGGTTATGAGCTAAGTCAACAGCATGTTCTTTTAGTCTAATGTTAAGGGATCTCCAGCATTAACCTAGACCATGCTTCTTTGTCTCTTCTCCATAAAGGTCACCCCCAATAGAATTCCCGTTGACAATATAATTAGCAATATAGAGATTGCTATAAGAGATCTTGACCTCATTAAAGCTGAAGAGATAAGACAAGAAACGGTTAAAATTCTCAAAAATGCCAAACCTCCTCCTTGCAACCTAACCAAAGAAGAAAAACATGCTCTAAAAAACCTAAAAAATAATAAAGAGATAATAATCTTAAAAGCAGATAAAGGCAATGCAACGGTAATAATGGACAAGGTTGAATATATTAAGAAAATGGAAGATCACCTAAACAACACTGGATGCTACAAATTTTTAGATAAAGATCCTAGTACCAAAATTCTCAAAGAAGTGACCAAAAAGATAAAAAACTCTTCCCTTGATAACATCATAAAAAAGAGAATCACCCCTTCAAGCTCCATCACTCCTAGAATATATGGCACTCCTAAAATTCATAAAGCCGGCATTCCCCTAAGACCCATAGTCAACACCATTGGCTCACCTACTTACCTCCTAGCTCAATATCTGGCTAAAAAACTTCGCCCCCTTGCAGGAAACACCTCATCTCATATTAAAGACTCTGCTTCCTTTGTTCAATGGACCAAAAACCTAGACATGCATAACGATGATCTCATGGTGAGTTTTGACATTGTCTCCCTTTACACCATGATACCTATAGATGAGGCAATCGACATTTTAAAAACTATAACTGATAATGAAACTATAGACCTCTTAAAGTTATGTATTAAATCGTCTTTCTTCAGCTTCAATGGAATAATTTATGAACAAACTCATGGGGTCGCTATGGGCTCGCCTCTATCTCCTATCATTGCCAACATATACATGGAAAAATTTGAACAAATGGCCCTCAAATCCTTTCCATTCACCCCTGAAGAATGGAAAAGATATGTAGATGATATCTTTGCAAAATGGACCCATGGGATTCTAAAGTTACATGAATTCTTAGCCCACATTAACAGTCTCTCAAATTACATCAAATTTACCATTGAAATTGAAAAGGATAACCAATTACCCTTCCTAGACATCCTCTTAACCAAGAAAAATGGAAAACTAAGCACCGAAGTTTATAGGAAAAAGACTCACACAGATAGATACCTTCACGCTGACTCTCATCACCACCCGAACTAGAAAATTGGCATCAGCAAGACCCTAACAACAAGAGCTTCTAGAATCTCAGACTCCCACCACCTAGAACAAGAGTTAGACCATCTCCGCCATGTCTTTCAACAGAATGGATATAATAAGCATGTCATCAATAAAACCATTCACCAAACCCTTAATAAAAATAACTTAAAAAGAGCCTTTGACATCCCTAAAATCTCGTTACCTTACATAAGAGGAACCACGGACAAAATCTCCAAAATGCTCAACAGACACAACATTAAAATTGCCTTCACTCCCCCTAATACTATTTTAAATATGGTAGACTCTGCTAAAGACCTTATAAACCCTAGGCTTCATAAAGGAGTATATGTCATACCTTGCTCATGTGGCAAAGAATACATTGGCGAAATAGGGAGATCCCTTAACATTAGACTAAAAGAACATGCTGCTGACTTAGCTCATAACCGAATAGATAAATCCGCCTTAGCAGAACATGCAGTCTCGTCCTCACAATACATACAAATAGAGGAAGCCAAACTTGTCTCTAAAGAGGACCATTACCTAAAAAGGAAAATCAAAGAAGCTATAGAAATTGAGAAAAGAGGGAACAACTTAAATCATGATGATGGTCTCATTATCAGTAACACATGGAAACCCTTAATACATCTAAACCTATCTAGACATTAAAAACTTTTAAAGTTCTAGGATAATCACATCATAACCCTATCAAAAATAAATAAATAAATAAATAATAAATAAAATAAAATAAAAAATAAGTAAATAGGGTAAATATTTAGATAAAGGAATTAATTACATAGGTAAATAATTTAATAAATTAGTAATTAAAATTATGAATTTATCTAACCAAATAAATATCTATATAATTTAATAATAAATAAATTAAGTAAATAATTTATTAGATTATTTAGTTACATAAGCCATCCTTAAAAATAAATAAATTAATTAATTAATTAAAAAAATAATAATAATAATAATAAAATAAATAAATAAATAAAATAAAATAAAATAAAATAAAATTAATAATAATAATAATAATAATAATAAATAAATAAATAATAAAAATTTTCAATCAAAAAACATTTCTTATTACAACTTGATTTAAAAATAAAATAAAAATAAAAAGTAAAAATAAAAATAAAAATTAAATTAAATTAAATAAATAATTAATTAATTAATTAATTAAAAAATTAAAAAAAAATACATAAATAAATAAATAAAACTTAATTAGATATTTTCCTAAAATTCCCTCCTAACTCAAGCCGACTCTCATGAAATTTTCATGAGTTTCCTCATGATCCACTATTTATTTATACATTCATCTGCCCTATTCTCTCATTTTTCAAGGAACCTTTGACGTTCTACCCCTGATGATGGACTCACATAGAAAAGTCCGAAACGTTGGGTTATTAATAAAAACTCGGAAACAGGTTATTCCTCTCCTCTATAATC
>CM076581.1:1516672309-1516850240 GCA_034641835.2 Pinus albicaulis
ACGAGTAACAACAACTCGCACTATGTTTAAATGGTAATTAAAAGATTGGTTTAAGGAAAGGTAATTAAAAATGGGTTTAAGATTTTAATAGGATTCTACGATAAAAAGCTAGCTAATGGTCCAAAAATGCCTAAAACTAGACTTGTCATTTAGGAATGCCTTGAATATAGTTTTTTTTGGTGAGTGAATCATGACATGAATAGGTGATTAAGAGGAGGTTCTACATAGGAGCTGGAAATTCAAACAATTATGAGTTTTAAGTAGAGAAATGTGTAAGGTTGCCAAGGGTATGTATAAACAATTATTGTCCATTTAAACATAGGAAGGAACAATATTTTTAATTCTTTAATCACACCTCAAGAGAAAGTCTATATATAAATTTCAAATATTACATAAATTTCAAATAGATTTATCATTATCATGATTTTTATTAATTTATTATTATATTCTAGATTTTATAATTATTTTTTAAAATGAAAATAAATAAATATTTGATATATTTATTTTATAATGAAAAAGTATTAGATATTTCATATATTTATTTTATAATTAAAAATTATAGAATATCACAAAATAAAACAAATTTGAAAATGTAGTTTTCAAGAATATCACAAAATGGAACAAGGTTCAAAGCACATTACAATTTCATTTAAATAATAATTAAAAGATGGGTTTAAGGAAGAGTAAATAAAAGATCCTCGGACGTGCTAAAACCAAAATGCTACAGTTCCTACAGCTCCTCGGACGTGCTAAAACCAAAATGCTACAGCTCCTTGGACGTTGCTGCGATTCCATCCTTGTAACCATTGCATGGTTGAAAGACCGATTGCAACATGTCTGTGATTCCATCCTCTAATCTTTGCATGGTTGAAACATCCTCTAATCTGTTCTGTTTTTAGATTGATACCAATGTTCCAATCTATTATGTTTTTAGATTGATACCAATTTTTGCTGTTCTGTTTTCTATAAACACGACCCGAGCCCCAATCGTCAATGGATTGATTGTTTGTCCTTTCCAACTAGTTACAATTTAGAGGTAAAAATTACAATATTACTTCGTACACTTCTCGCTACTCTACTTGGTCAGCTCTCTGGCCTGAGAGACATGGGTTCAAGTCCCGACAATGCTGCAATTTATTTATTTTTACAATGTAACCCGAAAATTCAGTTTCACAACAAGGAAAACATTTCTTGTTTGTTTGCATTCTTTCGTTCGCGCGGCCTCTATTTTGTTCTGTTTTTAGATTGATACCAATGTTCCAATCTGTTATGGTTTTAGATTGATACCAATTTTCTAACTCAAATGGATTGATTGTTTGTCCTTTCTAACTCAATTTAGAGGTAAAAATTACAATATTACTTAGTACACTTCTCGCTCAACCCTAGTCTACTTGGTCAGCTCTCTGGCCTGGGAGACATGGGTTCAAGTCCCGGCAATGCTGCAATTTATTTATTTCATTGCAATTTGTTCCATGCATTTTGGTAATCGAATCATTTAAAACTATCTTTAACCCACAAATAAACGCGCTAATAATATGGTACTTTTAGATTTTGTTTTCATGGTGTCCACTGTCACGTATACCAAGGTTGCCTTCTACCTTGGTTTTTTCTCTCTTACCAAAAAAATTTCAATAGCCTGACGCTCTTATCTTTTCTCACGAGTGTTCATCTCCTTCTCATTGATATTTCATATCCTTTCTTCCTTTTAATTTATTTATCTTTTATATGTTTGTATTTTGATCCATACTTCTAAATTTCGGTAATGTAGTTAGGGTCTCGATTCTCTTCAATGAACAAGTGAGGATGAAAATAGAGCTCGTTTAGGAACCATTACTGCTTCAATGAACAAGTGAGGATGAAAATAGAGCTCGTTTAGGAACCATTACTGCTTCCTATGTAAGATCTTACTATTTATATAATATGATAATAAGGGAAAAGAAACTCCTCAATTCATCGACACTTAATAATTCCAATTCATCTACCTCGAATTCGACTTGGGGGAATGGTCTGGACAGCTGTATACATTCCAAACCAATATATACACTCTTGGCAGAATTTCACTCATATTCTATTCTATGAAACCATTATCATGTCGAGTAAGTCTAAGTTCAAAATGTTTTTCACACAGTTGATTGATTTTGTTAGATGCTATTGAGGCCCAGAAAAGCTTATCTCGCTGAAATGTATAAATTAATCTCTTAAAAACTTGACAAATATCTATCCTAGGTTAAAACAAAACTTATAAACATATTATGAATTTAGTTATTATTTACATGCTATTTTATTTTGAGCATGTTTTTTGCCTCTTTGAATTTCACTAATGAAATTATTTAATTATTATTTCATTTTTTTTTATGTTCAAACTACTTTCAAATGGCTTAACAAATATTATGGGAGAAATTTAATTGTTATTATATTAAATTGGTAAATTAGATTATATTTGTATAGATTTGCATAATTATATATATATATATATATATATATATATAAAATAATGAATTGTGTATTTAATTATTTTACAATTTTTTATGAAGTGTTTGTATACTAACAATATCATTTTAATGTTGTATGTTGCAGAAAATTTATCAATATCAAGTTGATCATGAGCGAGGAGAAGACATTATCAATTTTTATATTTTGTAACATTGTAATTAAAAATATTGTATATTTTTTGTTTAGATGGGCCCATCAAAGAATTGTACATGAACAAAAACTATCATTAATAAAAGGAGTAGGATTTGTTTTGTGTGGAGGGGAATTCAACCCCTCCAAAAGGCTCTTAGGAGAAGGTTAAATTGTAACCCTCCTTTGAGTTGTGTTTCTTGTGCTTTTGATTTTCATGATCTTTAGTTTATAATAACTCCAATATGAACAAACTCAACTATATTATTTTATTATAATAATAATTTATAAACATATCTTAAACATCTTCCCAACATACACACAAATGGAAAAATCACTCTTATTCACATAATTATTTAACATTTTTTCAATGTTTTAAACATCTTCCCAACATACACATAAATGGAAAAATCACTCTTATTCACATAAATTATTTAACATTTTTTGAATGTTTTAAACATCTTCCCCACATACACAAATAACAAAATCACTTTTATTCAGATAAATTATATAACAATTATAACACATATTTTCAGATAAAAATGACACTGAAATGAAAAGAAGGAGTTGCAGCTCACAGGTGAGTACTCACTACTCACCTGGAGACTGCACTCAAACTGAGAGAACACTCAGAGTTTACTCTACATTCATAAATGAGGAATTACATCATTAAGTACAACACTAGGAATTAGGAAGTTGCAAACAAACTCCTAAATTGTAGGAACTAATCCTAAACTAAGGAGATACGTTACAACTTGTGTAACCATTTCTCCATTAATATAAAATAATATTAATTATTTTCAACTTTTTCTTTTATTTTGATTTTGATTTTTTTAAGTTTTTGTTTTGATTTTGATTTTTTGATTGGTTTAATTACATATTTTTATTATAAATATGTTATTAGGATATTTATATTATATTTTTCTTCTTTTCACATATATAAATAAAGATAATTTAATATTTACATTGATATTTTAATATATTTAAATTAAATATTATATATATTATTTAGAGTGTTTGTAAATATTTAAATCTATTTATTATTTGTTTGTATAAATTTATTATGTATAAATGTTTGTGCTTTTGGATTGTTTATTTTGGATGTATATAAATGTATTATTTTGAGAATTGAAATGGTGTTTTTATTATTTGCATTTAGATAGTTACAATTTATTTGTTGAGGTTTTTATTTTGGTATGCATCAATGAATAGGATATCTACTTGTATGTGATGTGTGTGAGTGTATTTTTTAGAGTGTTTGCATTACTTGTATGTATTTGTTTGGAGTGTTTATTCTTCTATGTTTATGAATGTCTTATTTTGCATCTTTGTGTGTTAGAGAGGTGGTTTCATTGTTTGTGTGTATATATATTTGTATGTGTATTATTTACTTGTATTTTGGACATGTGTATGAATGTATTCTTAGCTATTCATGTGTGTATATTATTTGCTTGTATTCTTTATATGTGTATGCATTTTTGTATGTTTCTTATTTACTTTTATTCTTTGTATATGTATGAATGTATTCTTTAAGTATGTATGAATCTATTATTTGCTGCTACATGTGTATGTTGTTTGTTTACTCTTATTCTTTGTATGTGTATGAATCTAATCTTTGTTACATTTGTATGTATCTTGTTTACTTGTGTTTTTTGTATGTGTATGAATATATTCTTTGCTACATTTGTATGTGTTTTGTTTACTTGTATTCTTTGTATGTGTCTTGTTTACTTGTGTTCTTTGTATGTGTATGAATATATTTTTTGTTACATTTGTATGTGTTTTCTTTACTTGTATTCTTTGTATGTGTATGGTTGTATTCTTTATGTGTGTATGAATCTATTATTTGCTACATTTATGTGTGTATTGTGTACTTGTATGTTTTGCATGTGTATGAATATATTCTTTGATTTACTTGTATTTTATGTATGTGTATGAATGTATTCTTTGAATGTGTGATATTTTTTTTTGTGTGTCTATGAATCTTTCTTAGATATATTTGTATATCTATTATTTACTTGTTTTGGAGATATATGAATGTAATTTGTGTGAATATATATTTTTAAATATTTGTTTCTATAATTATAAATATATTATTATTATTTCTATATATAAATATATTATTTAGAATATTGACTTATTTTATAAATATTAACTTGTAAATACATTAATTAAATATTATTATTATTATTATTATTATTTGAGAGTGCAAGCTTCTGTGATCCATAACATATTAGATATAAATCTTCCGGATAATCACATGAGAGTTTTAGGAACGACGCGTTTCGAACTACCAACTGTAGTTCATCATCAGGATAATGAAGATTGGCTGATCTGACAAACCCAATTTATACCAGAAAGAGAGAAGCAACAGTCAAAACCCAAATTTAACGGTCAGACAGATTCTTTCGTGAAAGATTCGGCTTCTTTTGTTCATGAGTTAAAAAGTTGGGTTTGCGAACCTAATGACTCTATGGTCAGTTTTGATGTTGTTTCTCTCTACACGAACATTCCTATCATGGAGGCGGTGGAAGTTATCAGGCGTATCACTGATCCTGATACTGCTAGTTTAGTGGAAATTTGCCTCACCTCTACCTTTTTTAGTTTTGAAGGAGAATTTTATGAGCAAACTTGTGGTGTCGCCATGGGTTCCCCGCTCTCGCCAGTAGTGGCCAACCTTTTTATGGAAGATTTTGAATCTAGGGCTTTAGCGTCTGCTCCTTTAAAACCTAAGATTTGGAAGCGGTTTGTAGATGATACTTTCATCAATTGGTCTCATGGACAGCAAGAATTAGAGGCTTTTCATCAGCACTTGAATAATCAATCTGATTCCATCAAGTTCACTATGGAAACGGAGAATGAGGGGAGCCTTCCTTTCCTTGATGTTCTCATCTCTAGAAATAATAATGGCTCTTTTTCGCACCGTGTTTTTCGGAAAAAGACGCACACTGAGCAGTATCTTCATTCTGGTTCTCATCATTTTCCTGCTCAGAAAATTGGGGTTCTAAACACTTTAGCTACGAGAGCTCTTAGAATTTCTGATGATGATCATTTAGATGAGGAGAAGGCCCATCTCCTTAAGGTCTTCGAAGATAATGGATATAGTAGAAATCAGGGTTTGAAGGCTTTCATGAATGCAAGCAAAGGTCCTAGACAAAAAATGATGGTGGATTGTGGTATTGGTAAAGTTCATTTACCTTTTATTCAAGGTACTACTGACAAGATTGCTCGGATTTTAAGGAAGCATAAGATCTTGTCTTCTTTTAAGCCTTTAAACACCATTCGGAGCTCCCTTAAATCGGTTAAGGACCAGTTGGACCCAAAAAGCATGAAAGGTGTTTATTTGATCCCTTGCTCTTGTGGGACTCCCTACATTGGCGAAACTGGTCGATCGATTAATAAGAGGATCCAGGAGCATTCTGTAGATATTAGGCATGGTAGAACCAAGTCCTCAGCGCTAGCTGAGCATGCAGAGAAGACGAAGCATCATATTTGTTTGGAAGATGCTAGAGTCCTTGCTAGGGTTGATCATTTCCATCATCGGAAATTTAGGGAGGCGATAGAGATTGAAAAGAGGCCTTGTACTTTGAATAGGGATGATGGATGGAAGGTTAGCAGTTGCTGGATTCCATCTCTTCACTCCTTATAAGGTTCTTTCCTTTCTTTTTCTTTGGTATTTTTATTCTTTTTTTTTTTGTTTTATTATTATTATTCTTTGATTTTATATTTATAAAAATAATTTATTTTTACTCTAGCTTTAATTTTATTTATTAATGTTTTTACCTATTGCTTAATTTATTCATTGATTATATCCTTTATTTTTATTTTATGTTTTTATTAATACTTTTATTTATCAATTTACTTATTTATTAATTGGTTAAAACATTTATTTTATTTTTATAAATGATAATTCTTTATTTTTAATTTTATTTGTTAAAAATTTAAATAAATAATTAAATAAATAAAATTATTAATGTATTTATTTATTAATTTATTTAGTTATTGATTAAATCCTTTATTTTTAGTTTTATTTTAATCCTAATTAAACAATTTTAGTTATTAATGTATTTATTTTGACTTTGATTATTATTTTACTTTTTATTTTATTTGATTTATATTTATTTTTATATTTATATTTTTATTTATTTATTTATTTATATTTATTTATTGTTTATTATTTATTATTTATTTCTTTATATTTATATATTTTATTTTTGTTTATATATTTATTTATTTATTTATTATTATTATTATTATTTATTTATTTATTTATTTTTATTTTTTTTTGGTGTCATTTCAGTTTTTAGGTTTGATTTTATATCATTTTAGTTTTGACTAGCGTTTTTAGGGTTGGGTTTGTTATGTTTTCTGTTTTTATTTCTATTTTTATTTTTGACCGTTAAATTTGGGTTTTGACCGTTGCTTCTCTCTTTCTGGTATAAATTGGGTTTGTCAGATTAGCCAATCTTCATTATCCTGATGATGAATTACAGTTGGTAGTTCGAAACGCGTCGTTCCTAAAACTCTCATGTGATTATCCGGAAGATTTATATCTATTATTATTATTATTTATTATTATTTATTTTTATTTTTATTTTTTATTTTTTATTTTATTTTTATTTTATCTTTGGAGAGCGCTACGCAACAAAGCAAGAGTCCTTCTTCACCGGCTCCAAATCTGAGTCCTGCAATCAGTCAAAGTACCCGCGTAATTTCTAATATAACAAGTATTCTATCAATTAAATCAATAATAAACATCTAGATTATACACATCTGAGCCATTCATATCATACTAAGAAAATATTGAAACAACAATATAACATTAAGCATCGAATGGACAAAACGAACATAGTTATATTGATTTTGAAAGAAGGAGGATTACAACCATCGGTTGTACCAAGCCCTCCTCAGTCTCCCAATCTCTCTTCTCTATCAAGTGAAGAAGTCCAAGCCAACAAGCTCTCTAGGAGCCTCTTTGACTCTTGGCCTTCACAATGTCACACTATTCTCTATTCCACAAGTATACAAGAACCTTGAGCAATCCTTCGACCTTCAATTAAGAGCCTTCAGCTCCTTCTTATAGGAGAGGGAGAAGGCCATTGTTGCCCTTCTCTTTTCACTAGTTTGGAATGGAAAAGGCTTAGATGTTTCCTTGATCTCCATGCTTTTGCCTCTCTTGGAGTTCAGTCTTCTATGGCAATGACCAATAATGAACTGGTGCTTCTGCAGTTTCCTTTGTGAATTGACTCCTTTGTGAGGGAAAGTCGGAGATTCAAATCATTCTCCGCGCTCTTTTCCCAATTCAAACTTAAAACACGGGTAACGCTTCCCTTCAGTGTAAACAGAGCGTTTCCCTAGTCACTAACGCGGCCAATGCACTGCTTGCCTGTGTTATAACGCTCTTGTTCTATTCTACATAGGCGTTACCCTGGCAGAAATAGGTTTAACTTAGGTCTTTGTACTTCTTCCATATTTGTCTTCCCCTCTGAGCTGATGAGGAGGTATTTTGACCTGTAACAGATGCCCCCTAAAGTGTGAGGTCAGAGACGAAGACGATGGCCGAAATACTTTATAATTTGTAGAGAGAGAGAGAGATTGAAAGACTGAGGAAAACCTGAAACAACAACATATGTGAGAAAATATAGTATTTGCCTAGAGTCGGGCATGTCCCATGCTCAGTAGCTTTAAACAACATGATTTCTCTAGAATAGAGATATGAAGAATTTTTCCACCAATAGGCACAATGTGGAAGTGTCTGTCATAACAGGATCAGGCTGAAGAAGCTGTCTCCATAAGCAATATCGCAGCTTGGGGAAGGGAACACAACTTTAATGGTGTAGCCTTTTGCCCCAAGGTCTTGACCGCCGATTCACTTAAACTGCATATTTCTCAACATGTGAATGAGGGAGTTGTCGTCGAACATGTGAGAAATCGTCTGATTACCAGTCAATAATGAAAACTGTTAACCGACGCGAAGGTGGCCACCGATAATGATGATGGTCCCTAAGATGCCCAGTACAATCTAGCGAGTGTGAATAAAAGGAGTTGAAGGCAAACACTCGTAGAATCATTCAACCAAGAGCCAATGATGAAGACTCTTGATCAAACACAAGACTACCTGCCACTGATGTCTGCAAGTATCTGGGTACTGATGTGTTTCTGGATCAACTTCCTAGATAAGGTGTTGAAGTCGATAGGAAGTGATCTGTTGAGAGGTAGGCACTGAGGCATCCTACATCAGTCAACATGAAACGGAAACCAAATGATTTTGTTTATGATTTGAGATAAGGAAGAGTAAATGGGAACGTCAGACGACAAATAATTTCTGGCATAATGAACGGTTTGGTTGATAACAGGAGCAGTAGATAACGAGATCTGTTTGAACAATAGAAGGCACTCTAGCAGGGTACTAGGCAGCTGAAGCGTGTTTGAACACCAAAGAGTGTGTTAGGATTTTACCGGTGCAGGGACACTGGGAAATGAAGGCTAATACTCATAGATGGTAGGGTTCGGCTAACTATGAAAGAGTTTTCTGGGAAGTGCCATGTTCAAGAATTTTGCTGCCAAATCGACCTTTTTTGAAAATGTAACAGAGGTAGTATCCATTTTGTCCAAATTTTCCCCGTCTGATTAATTTTAACGAGTCCAGACGAGTAAACTCGATGAATTTTTCATGTTTAGAGAGTCTGAAAAATGTCAGGAAAGACAACTCTGTGCCCCATCTGATTAGGTTTAACGAGTCCAGATGAGCAAACTCGGTGAATTTTTCATGTTTAGAGAGTCTGAAAAATGTCATAAAAGACAACTCCATGTTCTGTCTGATTAGGTTTAATGAGTCCAGACGAGAAAACTCGGTGAATTTTTCATGTTTAGGGAGTCTGAAAAATGTCGTAAAAGACGGCTCCATTGGGGTACCTTTGTCATGTCTTGATAACCGGGCACGGCAAAGGGGTAATAGTAAGCCTGAAACAATTCATTTTCCGTTAGTTAGTCCATTGAATCTGGAAAAGTGAGAAATCTATGTTCAATGGACTTCTACCTCATTTTGTTATGAGTACGAGGAGACGAAGTAAACTCAATATTCTTTGTGAAATTTTAACGAGTCCAACAAAGAAAACTCGGTACCTCCGTGAAATTTTAACGAGTCACGCGGAGAAAACTCGATATAATTTTTCTGTTTAAAGAGCTTTGAAAAAGAGGAAAAGAATGGCTTCTTGTTCTTTTTCTTAATAGTTTAACGAGTCTGACAAAGGTGACTCGGGATTTTTTCGGTTTTATGAGCGAGAAAAAGATTCCTAAAAAGAATGCTCAGTACTTCTCCATAGTTTTAATGAGTCTGAAGAAGAAAACTCTAGGTTTTTCTGATTAACGAGCAAGAAAGACCAAAAAGAACGCTCGATGCCAACTTCGTGTAAGTTTAACGAGCCCGAAGAAGAGAACTCGAGGTTTTTCGGATTAACGAGCAAGAAAAATACCATAAAAAAAATGCTCGATAAAACATGAGTATGTCTGCACATAAATCTTGATCTCTTATTAGAATCATCAGTACCAAATCTCGAGAGTTGCGACATGCGTACAGCGAGGAATCACGACTTTGCCGACTGACGAAAGAGAGTCATGCCCCAGAATTTGCTATAAGAAGGTCAGAAGACATTCAGTTTCACTGTTTTGAGTGCTGTGAAGAAGCTCTGGAGTGCAAAAGGGGTGAAAATTTCAGCTGATGATTACAGTCAATCCGGGCAACAGTTTTCTATTCCACGAGATCCAGGTAAGAGCTAGAACCTCCTGTTATCATTTAATTGCCAATTTTTTAGTTTTTGCTGGTTCAAAATTAGGAAATTTTGAGGCCCTAGAAAAATATTTGCGCCTAACGCGGGTCAGGAGTACAACAGCCGCGTTAAACGCATAACCCGTAAGGGAAGTACGTGTTAGAACGCTCTGTTTTGTATTATCTCCCGCGTTAGGCGCAACATGCTTTCTAACAATTCAATTTTTCCATTTTTGAAGTGGTCCAGGCTAATTTTAATCGGTTGGAAATGTTTCATTTGAAGGTGTTCAACTGTTAATCATGAGTATCTGGCGAGAGAGAGAGCATGAGCGGGAAGAACGAGAGATGGTGACGGATGCGGCAAGTTTAATGGCTCTCCGGAGGTGTGGATTGCTTAAGTATGCCCGTTTAGAACTGATTAGGGGTCAAGAGGACCTCCTGAGGTGGCTGATCCAGTAGTGGGATGAGCGGCATCATGTCTTTCGGATTGGTGGCAACGAGCTCGCCATCGAAAAAGATGATGTTTACTTTTTGACCGGCTTGTCATGTCATGGGGCGAGGCCCAATTTGACGGGGTCTAGAGCTGACCCTCGTTCCACTACTGATTTGATCCATGCGCACTGCATACGTGGCACCCAGGCTGTGAGTAACAGGATACCTATTGCACAGGTGACTTTGACACCCTTGCGGTCTATTCTATGGATGATTGTTCACTTGGCAGGTGCCAAGAGTCAGCATGTGGTGACCAAGGCTCAGATGCTTTTAGCCTTGGATTGTATGTAGCCTCAGGTTTTCGACTGGTGTGATGGTGTGGTCCGTCGGGTCCGAGCAGAGCTTACTGCATGCAAGACCTGTACTCAAAGAGAGTTTGGGTACGGTACACTGATTGTTTCTTTCATACTGGAGCGGATACCACTGATGAGGCCCAGGATCCCTACAACGCCATTGGGTCCACGCGAGCCGAGGCAGGCTTGATGGGCCACTTTGCTTCCACGGACAGGAGAGGGTCCCGTCCGTCACTGTTTTGATGAGGGATTTTTTGATTGGCTGGACTCTCAGATCATCATGATTGAGGATTATCCCTATGCAGGGATGAACTTCACAAGTGATCCCGAGCTAGTCTTGTCCCCTGGCACCCAGTGGGGGCCTGATGGTAAGAAAAAATGATCAGTTGTTTTCAAAGAAGTTTTTGTTTTTTAGCTTTTGAATGTTTATTGTAAAAAACTTTTGTTTTAGAAAGGGGTGAAAATTTAGTTTTGACATGAAACTTTTGCTTGCTTGACACAGATGTGGCACCTGTCCATCCAGCTGGGGCCCCTCGCTATGCACGGCGAGGATTGCAGCTACCCGGGGCTGGCGCACCTGTAGAGGATGCGGAAGCCGACGACGATGATGATACCCAAATTTTACATGAACTCTCCAGGAATTTGGAGGGTCTGAGCATGGGTATACCGCCGCTTCCTATGCGTAAGGTTCCAGTTCGTTTGCAGCAGCATACTGTGGGTGTGCCGGAGAGATACCTGGTCTCTCTGAGGAGGATAGCTAGAGCAGTTGTATGCTATTATGAGCATCAGGCTTAGCTGGTGGAGTAGATGTATTAGTGTCAGAGCATGGCTTAGTGTAGCCAAATTTTGTAAAAAACCCCGAGTTTTGGGAGATTTTCTTTTTGATGTTTTCTGTGTACTGGACACGACATATATATATATATATATATATATATATATATATATATTTTTTTTTTTTTTTGGTGATTTTGTGTTTTTAAATTTTTATGCATTTTTTTGATGTGATAAAAATATATGTACTCATGAGTAAATCTTTTACAATAAATGTGACAAATGCCAATATAACACATAATTTTCCAAAGAATCAGCTAATGCATTAAATTCCCTAGGAACGTGCTCAAATGTGATTGTTTAAAATTGACGTTCTAAAAGTCGCACTCGTAAAAAATAACGTAACAACACAGGGTGGCGGACACGGTAATGATTGTTTAGCTGCATAATGATGAGTTGGGAATCTAACCTGACCACTAAATCGGAGATGTCACGAGATGCCGCTTCCGTGAGGAGTTGGATCACTGACATGTACTCGGCGACATTGTTGGTGGCGTTACCCAGGAAGATCCCCCCGGAACCAAGGAGGTCCGACTCAGGAGTATAGAGAACCCAGGCAGCTGAAGCAATGTGTCTAGTGTGACGACTAGCACCATCCGCATACCCAACGTATGGTAACGAGTGTGATGACATCTGTGCGAAAGAAAAATATTACATGAGAAAAACACTTTAAACCAAACAAGTAATCCAAAAGCATCAAAATAAAAATAGGCAAAACTTATATACATAAAATTACAAAGCATATGCCTAGTGTGAAACTAGGCAAAATACTTCTTCAGATAGAGCCCGTTGCGGGGCTCCTCGAGTGGAATTCCATTATAGTCCTGTAGTTCGTAAGCTCCTTTTGAGAGGGCTTTAGTAATGATGTAAGGACCGAGCCACAATGGTTGGAGTGTTCCTGCCCCCAAGAGGTCGTGTTTTTGATCATAAAGTAGAACAAGATCGCCCTCTTGGAAAGAACGAGGCTTGACAGATTTGTCGTATTGAGCTTTAACTCGGCGTTGGTGAGCTTCAAGTGCTAATGTAGCATCTCGACGAGTTTCGTCTAAATGATCAAGCGAGAGCAAGCGCTCTTCTGTGGCGGTGGTGCCAGGCAAGAGTTCAACGGCCATTTTAAGTGATGGGATTTCGCACTCGATTAGAAGTACTGCCTCCAGGCCGAAAGCAAGTTGGAAAGGTGTGAAGCCTGTGGCAGTTTTAACTGACGTTCGGTATGCCCATAACGCAGAATATAACTTTCGATGCCATGTGGTTTTATGGTTTCCGACCAATCGACGAATCATGGTTTTGAGAATGCCATTTACGGCTTCTACTTGACCATTAGCTTGAGGATAATAAGACGAAGATTGATCTTGTCGAAAACCTAGCATGGATGTTAATTCGGTCATCATATGATTTTGAAAGTGAGATCCATGATCTGTGACAATCGATAGGGGTACGCCGAACCGACAGATAACCTGATTAAACAGGAAGAGAGCGGCGGTTTCGCCATTGGCCTTAAAAGTGGGAAGGGCTTCAGCCCATTTCGTAAAATAATCGACCGCAACCACGATGTAGTTGTGTCCGTTTTCCGAAGCGAGATTGCAGGTGACGAAGTCAATTCCCCATTTAGCGAAAGGACCGACGGAGATAACCGGGTGAAGGGGGGCAGGATGTGCGCGCATTTTCTTTGTGAAAATTTGACATGGATGGCATTTTTGGACTGCTGCAATGCAATATTTAAACAAAGTGGGCCACCAGTAACCAGCGCGCAAGATTTTTTGGGCAGTAGCTATGCCCGAAAGATGACCACCACATGCCCCTGCGTGGCAGTCATTCAAAACGCGTTCTGCCTCATCGATAGTGAGACAACGTCGGAGAATAGTATCAACACCACGACGATATAGTGTATCGTTTAGCACGAGGTAGTGCTTTGCTTGGTGGCGGACGCGACGACGGTCATCAGACGTGAGAGCTGGGCGGAAGCGTTGAGTTTGTAGGTAGACTAAGATGTCTCCATACCAGGGGTCCGAAGAGTCGACCAAGTAGACAGATTCATCAGGGAATGGATCATGAGCTACCTCTGTTGGGTCGATTCTGGGAAGGTCTGATAGTAATTCGGCGAAGACAAGGGATTTCTTTGCTTTGGCAGCCGTGAACACCAAATCAAATTGTTGGAGGATGACGATCCATTTGGAATATTTCCCTCCAATAATTTGTCTAGACAAGATATGTCGCATGGGATTCTCTAAAGCAATCACCGTAGTCTGTCGCAGCAATATATAATGTCGGAGCCGGGTGACGGCGAAAACTACCGCCAGAGAGAGTTTCTCCACATGTGAATAACGTAATTCAGGTCCAATGAGACCTTTAGATAAATATTAAATCAC
This sequence comes from Pinus albicaulis, assembly GCA_034641835.2. Lineage (NCBI taxonomy): Eukaryota > Viridiplantae > Streptophyta > Pinopsida > Pinales > Pinaceae > Pinus > Pinus albicaulis. The sequence goes on from CM076581.1 coordinate 1,516,686,685, forward strand.
ATGTTCGCTATCGTCATCGTGTACTTGAACCAAAACCATTCCAAGTGAGGATGGTGATGCTGCCAGATAAAGGAGAAAGTCGCGTGAATAATCGGGGGCACTAAGGAGTGGGGCTGAAACAAGTGCATGTTTTAAAGCATCAAATGACCGTTGAGCTTGGTGAGCTTGGTCATCCCACAAGTATAGTGTTCCTTTCTTCAACAATCGCATGAATCCTTTCGTCATCTCGGCATAGTTAACGATGAAACGACGCAAAAAGTTTGCCTTCCCCTGCAAGCTTTGGAGTTGAAGGATGGATTGTGGTGCCGGCAATTCAATAATTGCTTTTACCTTATCGGGATCAACCCTAATCCCGTGCTTGGAAACAATGAACCCTAACAATCGTCCTAACTCGACCATAAATACGCATTTATGAGGATTCAAGCGTATATTGTAGAACCTGCACCTAGCAAAAATTTCTCTTAAATGAGCCAGGTGGTCTCGTCGCTTCTTGGAATGAGCCGGGAGGTCATCCAAGTATTCCTGTACAATATGTTGAATGTCATGAAAAGCATAGTCCATAGCCCGTTGAAAAGTTGCTCCAGCATTCTTCAGGCCAAATGGGAGCTTTTTATACGCAAAGATGCCCCAAGGACAGATGAAAGCAGTTTTATGCTGGTCGTCTTTTTTTATGGCAATCTGGTTGTATCCCGAGAATCCATCCATGAAGGAAAAAGATTCGCATCCGGCACAATCGTCGAGAATTTGATCAATGAACGACGTAGGATAGTTGTGTTTTGGACAAGCGGCATTTAGATCGTGATAATCGACGCAAACTCGAATAGTGCCTTGTTTTTTATCAACGGGAACAGGATAGGAAACCCATTCAGTTAAGAGAACGGGGTAAATGAAGCCAGCGTTTAAAAGTTTTTCTACTTCGACCTTGATGGCGGCTGCTTTGCGCGGGCGGACAGGTCTGAGTCACTGCCGGATAGGTTTAGCATTGTCATAAGTATTGATTTTGTGCTCGACAATAGAAGGATCTATGTCGGGCATTTCGTCGTAAGACCAAGCGAAGACATCGCGGAATTCTTTAAAAAGAGATGTGAAGGACGCAATTTCCTCAGGATTGCAGTCGGCTCCAATCTGAATATTTTCCACGATACCCGTTTTGACCGAGATATCAATGAGCAGTGTCTTGGAAAGATTACCCATGTTCCCTTCTGAATCGATAGTGTGAACAGTCGTATAAGAGGAGGGAACTATCTCAGGTTGGTCAAAAGAGGGGTGTTTTCATCGCCTCCAAATCAATCGTCGAAGCGCGATGGTGGAACTCTCCCCAAGGTCGTTCTTCTAATGACATGATGTCTCGAATAGCTTCATCTATAGGCCAGACTTCATTGAGGAGATCCTTAGAGAGAACTGTTATGGGAGAGGGGGTCGTACCTGTGGTCGAAACCATATCAGTGGAGGGTTCAGATGCGGTTTGGATGGCTTGGTAAGCCAACTCAACCGGCGAAAGCGGCATCTGATCTCCATAGGAATCAATATCTAAAGGTGCCAGGATGATCCATGGGTCGATAGAGCCATCTGAAGAGGTGGATATCATTGCAACCGTGTTTGGGATCTGCGGCGGCGGTAGAGGAAAACAACCCAGTAGGGAAGATGCCTTCAGAAGACCGGTACTGATACTGACGTAAGAGTCAGGGACACCTCCTATTAGGGGTACAGAGCTACTTGGTAAAGTGGAATAATCAGGGGTGCAGAAGGATAGCTGGTCGATCGTGACTATTTTCCCATCCAATGGAAATAGGATGAGTCGGAAGACCGAAGACACGATGGCGGTCATAGCATAAGACCAACTGCGACCGAGCAATAGATTATAGTCGAGATGACGCTCTACGACTTCAACGTCCACGTTTACCGTTTTCCCACTCAGAGTGATGGGAAAGCTAGCAAGGTATCCTTTTGGTAGGAAAGTGTGGCCATCGAAAGCTTTGAGGGAATTCAATGGCGGGGTTAGAGTAGGAGAACCTAAATTCAGCCAGCAAGCTTGTGACATAACGCAGGTCGAAGCACCTTCGTCTATGACAGTGCGATGGATGGGTCTCCCTTTCAACACAACCTGCACCTGGAATGCGAGTTGATGTGAGAGGCGAGGTTTAGCCTTTTCCATATTAAAGACTGCTAGCATGGAATCCTGGGGATCTATTCCACCAATGGCCGAAAGCAAGGCTTTCCTTTGTGCTGGACAGGTTTGTAATACTTCAAGTGTAGACATAGTTGACGGTGCCTGCGCCAAATCTTCTACAATATTGTAGTTTTGGGCTGCACGTGCAGAGGTATTATGAGTCGTGCGTCGAAGTGTCCCTTTGGGGGGACGAATTACAAGTTCAACAGTAGGCCTTTCGATATGTAAATCGTTGGGCGGCGGCGGATTGGAACTAGTTCCCGGTTCCTGAGCATCTATGGTAGGAGTTCCATAAAGCTTGGCGCGAGTTTGAAGGTCAATACTCTCGATGCCATAAATGGCATATGGTCCTTCGCCGGAAGGATACGAACCACCATTGCCCCGTTGATGGGGTTGTGGCGGGTTGTCAACCATATGTTGATGTTGCTGCTGTTGATTGGGGAAGGGATTGTGAAGAACGGCAGGTGTTCTCCCAGAATCCTTATTAGCAATAAAATCGGTGCATTCCTGCAACCGAGGACATTTTTATGTCAAGTGGTCCTCCGCACAGATTTTACAAGGAAATTTCATGGGTTTATCCTTTCCTTTGTCATTTCTAGCAGCATTTTTCTGATTAGCGTTATTCTGATTATCAGACTGCTCTTCCAAAGAAGATGTTTTCTTCTTATTCTTCTTATTCTTTCCGCTAGGTCTTTGTGAGGTTTGCACCGAATTTACCTCAGCGGAAGGGAGAGGAGTCATTTGATGGGGGGCGGTGGCAGCCGAGGATGGCTGGGAGGTTTGCCCCTGAGACTGATTGGTGGCTACACCAGAGATCGTGCCAACGAGACCATCGGCATGAGCTCCGGTTTTCTGAGTAGCCGGAGGGTTTGGGTTACCAGGGGCATGGGGAAGCAGATCATAAAGCGTGCCAGATTGTGAATAGATTAAATCCAGGTGCTGGGCACGACAAATACATTGATCCTCTGTCACCACACTAGAAAGGCCAATGTCTTTAGAGATATGGGGTAAAAGAGACTTGCAAAACCAATTGGCTAAGAGATGGTCTGGTATTGGCGCTTTGACAAGCCTCCTCCTACGTCTCCATTCATGAATATGGCCGGAGATGTGGGTGGCGGTGTCTAGGTGCAGTGATGTTAACAATTCTGTTCCGGTTTCCACTCTAATTGGTAGTTGGAGGTTCTTTAAGAACTCCGTCGCTAAAGCGCCAAACGTATTGATGGCGGCACGTGGTAATTCAATGTACCACTTGGCGGCATTGCCTGTAAGGGTGCGGGAAAACAGTCGGAGTCGGACACTATCATCTACCATGGAATTGGATATGGACCATAAATGGAAGGTAGTGATGTGTGCAGCGGGGTCGTCCCCATGCTTCCCGTCGAACTTTGGGATATCGGAAGGAATCTTATGCGGTATTGGAGGCCAAAGCGAGTTATGGTTGATGGGATCGTTCGTCAGCTTATGGATGTCGGGTATGTCCAAAGCTGCCAAGAATGGCAATTGTGGATTTGCCCTCGAGTCTAACCAAGGCAGTATGGGCTGACTATTTGGACCATAGGGTCCTCCCATCCATGTGTTGCCAGAAGGGTAAGTGGGACTTTGATAAAAACCTCCCATAGGTGGAGGAGTAGGAACATACGGTTGTTGTCCATAGGGCATAGTGTATTGAGGGGCAAATGGTTGGTTGCCCCCAGCGTAAAAGTGCCCTCCCACTCCAGACGGAGGTTTGGGTTGGTTAGTCCAAATGGATGCAATAGAGTTTCCCGGAGGCATACTAGTATTTGCATAATTTGGCAACGGTATAGATCCTACACCTATGTTTGAACCACTTAAAGGGATAGTATTTACAATGGGTTGTCCCATTTGTCCTAAGGATTGCATAGGAAGAGAAATATTCCCTGCTACCTGTGTACTGATAACACTGCCCCCTGGTATAGTGGCCAGGGGGTTTGAACTCAACAGAGGGTTCCAACTGAAAGGGTTGTTAAAGGGCACCGAAGTAGTCGTGCTCGTGGGAGGAGCTACGGTGGTCCCCAACGTGGTCACGGTAGGAGTAGATGCCGAAGGGTTCGGTAAACTACTGACAGTTGTGTTGACCATAGGGTTGGGGGTAGGCATATGTTGACTACTGGGGTTACCCAGTAATGGCATAGAACTGACCACCGGCGGGGAAGATGATGGCGAACCAGGAATGGTTGCCATTGGTATCGACCCTGTGGATACCGGTGGAGAAATAGATGTTGGTGTTGCCGCAGACATATCTTGGCACGGTGGAATCTGGATTATCACAGGTCCTAACGGATCAGTGAGCGGAGGATTGTAATTAGGTACAACGCCTTCAGTGAAAGGGTCCTCCGGGAGTTCCGGCTGATAAGGGTCTATGTGATAATCTAGATTAGTCAGAGGAGACTGCTCTTCCGTAGAAGGCCCGGGTTCACCAAGGTTCAATCTTTCCTCTAGGGTGAGAGGAGGTAGACCTTGCTGTCGTCGAGATAGACGGCGTGGGTCAGGGGACGCCACGGTGACTGGTTTAATTTTAACAAATTTTATTAAAATGTGATATATTTTGAAGTCTCAAGTGACAGTAACCACACACTTACTAAAAAGAAAAGACTCTCTAAAATCAATCAGTAAGCAGCCAGTATAGGGTGCCCTGTCTGAGTACTACCGTTCACTGGTGATGAAATCCAGTCTCACAATAGCATACAGAGAGGGTTGGTCGAAAGTACAGTTACGGTTACTCTAGAGCTTCGCCCGAACCCCAAACGATAGGTGTAAGCACTCTCGTGAAGACGAGTACCCTCCTAAAGACTGAAGACAGAGTAGGTCCGTCTGTTTCAGGTACCAGGACAGCCCGTCACGGTCACCTTGTGTAAGTCCCTAAAAGTATAGCCACTAAGGATACCTCAAATCACAGACACTATCAGGGGGGTCCACGGTCAAGGACAATGTGCTATATGGGCAGAATACCTAGATCCCCGATCTAGTTTCGACATCCCCGAAGGGAACCCCAATATATAACACACCCACAGGATGCAGTCGAAGGCAGGCTACCTTCTAGTGCACCCAAGTGTTGTCTCGCGCTGAGCTCCGGTAAAGGAATGGTCCCAATAATGTGAGTGCAGCAGGATTTCACTCGTTAATGACTCTAGTTTTCAAGTTTTGAAATCTTGGGTAGTTTTCTCACTTTCCTAACCCAAGATCCTAGCCTGAACTACTATTTGTGTGAGCTCAAAAAAGAGTTATTAGATTGATTTTATTATCGCTTTGTTTTTAGTGTACTTTGTTATTAGTCTTGCGGAGGGGGAATGGACGTATGAAGTATAGTGAGACTCTGACTCAAGAAACCATGCAAAACATGCTCTAAATATTAACTTCAATGAAGAGTGTTTCTTTATCAATCATCCATGCACCAACATGTAAATAACACAGCTCAACTTTCAAGATTCAGACTTCTATCTACCTCTTTAACAGTCTGTGAACTAAACTTTCAGAATAAACTCAACTAAATGCAGAAAAAAAAAAATTTCTCTTTAAAAAGTAAATGCTTTGCACACTAACTAAATAAGAGAAACAAATAATCAATGCCAGCTTTAGCAGACAAGCACAGGGATTCAGTCTGTGAAAGGTACTGGTGGCCAAAAAACTCTACAGCTAAAACACAGTCACAGTAGTGAACAACAGGGTTTTTGGCTGAGTAACGCTCTGTCTGTGAGAAAATACAGCGTTATAACGCACTGTATTTAAGCCTAGACCACGTTATAACGCACTGGATGAACTGCATAGGTCGCGTTAACCAGGGAAAAGCTCTTCAGTTGGCCAGACAGGAACAGGATTGAACTCTGCAAGCGTTTGGTATGTCTACTGGGCATCAAAAAATGGTCGGAAGGATACTGAACAGAGGAGAGAAGAAATGAAGGGAAAAATAGTCCGAAAACTATGGGGACACTCCCCAGCGGAGTCGCCAATTCTGCTATAGGGTAAACTGCTTGGGTGGTTCGTTTTCGTATCTCCCTCTCACGGCTTTCCGGTGCCCGAGGCAGACAGTAAGATTAGCTATGATGTTCACAAAGACGGCATGAGCATGTTCATATTAGCTTGAAATAACTTGAAGGAATACAATAGAGAATTACCTCTTTGACAGCTTTAGAATCCTTTGGAGAGCACTACGCAGCAAAGCAAGAGTCCTTCTTCACCGGCTCCAAATCTGAGTCCTGCAATCAGTCAAAGCACCCGCGTAATTTCTAATATAACAAGTATTCTATCAATTAAATCAATAATAAACATCTAGATTATACACATCTAAGCCATTCATATCATACTAAGCAAATATTGAAGCAACAATATAACATTAAGCATCGAATGGACAAAACGAACATATTTCTATTGATTTTGAAAGAAGGATGATTACAACCATCGGTTGTACCAAGCCCTCCTCAGTCTCCCAATCTCTCTTCTCTATCAAGTGAAGAAGTCCAAGCCAACAAGCTCTCTAGGAGCCTCTTTGACTCTTGGCCTTCACAATGTCACACTATTCTCTATTCCACAAGTATACAAGAACTTTTGAGCAATCCTTCGACCTCCAATTAAGAGCCTTCAGCTCCTTCTTATAGGAGAGGGAGAAGGCCATTGTTGCCCTTCTCTTTCCACTAGTTTGGAATGGAAAAGGCTTAGATGTTTCCTTGATCTTCATGCTTTTGCCTCTCTTGGAGTTCAGTCTTCCATGGCAATGACCAATAATGAACTAGTGCTTCTGCAGTTTCCTTTGTGAACTGACTCCTTTGTGAGGGAAAGTCGGAGATTCAAATCTTTTTCCGCGCTCTTTTCCCAATTCAAACTTAAAACACGGGTAACACTTCCCTTCAGTGTAAACAGAGCGTTGCGCTAGTCACTAACGCGGCCAATGCACTGCTTGCCTGCGTTATAACGCTCTTGTTCTATTCTACATATGCGTTACCATGGCAGAAATAGGTTTAACTTAGGTCTTTGTACTTCTTCCATATTTGTCTTCCCCTCTGAGCTGATGAGGAGGTATTTTGACCTGTAACAAGCATTCTGTGGATATTAGGCATGGTAGAACCAAGTCCTCAGCGCTAGCTAAGCATGTGCAGAAGACAAAGCATCATATGAGTATGGAAGACGCTAGAGTTCTTGCTAGGGTTGACCATTTCCACCACTGGAAATTTAGGAAGGCGATTGAGATTGAGAAGAGGCCCTGTACGTTGAACAGGGATGACGGATGAAAAGTTCGCAGTTGTTGGATTCCATCTCTTCACTCCCTGTAAGGGTCCTTCCTTGATTTTATTCTTTGGTATATTTTTTTATGATTTGGTCTTATTATTATTATTATTCTATTATTTTATTTATTTTATTTTAGTATTCTATTTATTGCTTTATTTATTTATTTATTAAATAAAATAAAAATAATTTATTTATTTTTATTTTGGTTTATTTTTAATTGTAATTTAATTCTAGTTTTTAATTTAATTCTTTTTATTTTATTTTAGTATTTTATTTATTGATTTATTTATATTAATTAATTTATTAAAATAAAATAAAAATAATTTAGTTATTTTTTATTTTTATTTTTAATTGTATTTTTATTTTTATTTCTAGTTTTTAATAATTTTATTTATTTATTGATATTATTTATTAATGTATTAATTTATTGATTAAATCCTTTATTTTTATTCTATTTTATTATTTTATTTATTTATTTTTATTTAGTTATAAAAGATTTTGACTTTGACTTTGAATTTTAACTTTTAACTTGTTTCATGTTTAAAAACTTGTTCATCTTGAGAGGGGTGTTATTTTAAGTTTTGACGTTTGTTTTTAAGGATGGGGTAGTTATGTTTCTGGTTTTTTGTATATTTTTATTGTTAACCATTTTTTATTTTAATGTTGGAATAATTTTATTTTTTGGGTTATTTTATATTTTTATATATTTTTAATCCTATTTTTTGACCGTTTAAATTCTTTTATTTATTTAATTGTATTTTAATTCTAGTTTTAATTTTAATTATTTATTAATGTTTTTATTTATTGATTAAATCTTTTATTTATTTATTTATTTTTTGATTTAGTTATAATTTTTTGACGTTGACTTTGATTTTTTAACTTTTAACTTGTATTTTTATTGTTGACTGTTTTTAGCTTTTGTAATTTTAAGGTTGGCTTAATTTTATTTTTTGGTTTATTTTATATTTTTATTTTTTAATCTTATTTTTTGACTGTTTTTTAACTTATTAACTTTTCTTGGGTTTTGACCATTGCTTCTCTCTTCATGGTATAAATGTGTATGTCAGATCAACCAATCTTCATTATCCTGATGATGAACTATAGTTGGCAGTTCGAAATGTGTCGGTTCCTAAATTTATTATGTGATTTCCTGGAAGATTTATAATTTAAAATTACATCAAAGGTTAATGGAACATTCAAAATCTTTATTCAATAGAAATAACATAATGGAAATTGTACATTTTACATAACACCTATACATTATACATAACATGTTAAATCTTCTTAAAAGAGCACTACCATGGCAATTAGATAGTGATGTTACTTACCACGTCGTTTCAACTATTCACATTTATTACGTCTAGTGTGATTGAACTGCATATCCATTGGGATTACAACAGATAATATAAGGGTTTATATCTATCCAAGATTCAATTCATGATTATAGCATTATTTATAAAATTCTAATCCTAAGCAAGATCTGGCCTGCCAAAATGATTGGCAACTGTCATCCACTGATACTTATTGAGATTTGAGCTGATCGTCGATTTGATGATGCCTAGATCGGATGGTGGAGTTTGATGCAAACGGGATTAGGGTAACTACCCGTCCCAACGCTGCACAATGCGATCAATTTTTTTGTGGTTCTTTTCCGGCTACTGTCTGCAAGTAGCTTCGACCTGCAACGTCCTTCCTCCAGCAGCTAGGGTTCTCAGTCTTTGTCCATGGTTGTGGAAAGACTTGAGGTCTCGTTCAAACTCGGTAATGGATTTCGCTCCAGGGTTCTAGTTGTGAATAAACTTCGCAGCAAGGTGTTGGCTCAGTTTTTCTTACGGTCTGTAGTGTAAAACCCAATTTGCATAGGCAAGTTATGTCCATCCAAATTCTTAATGTTCGTTATTTCTTGTTTTTGCACAATTCTTTTTTTAATGATTGCACAGTTAAACAAAGTGTTTATGAAAACTTAATTCCCTTTGCGCTCTTCTTCGAAATTGCTATGGTAACCTTGTTATGACCAGAATTCGCTGGCTATGTTTGCGCAACAATTTCTCCTTCCTTGACAAGTGAAGGGTTTAACCCTCCCGAAATTCCAAGGGTAACAAATTCAGGTAAGAAATATTTATTTTATTTTAACCCCAAATTTTTACAAAGAATTTATTATGAGTTTCGTTACACCATTTTTTGGTCATCTAACCTATTATCATTAGATTTTCAATTGCCTATGTAAGATAATTTTACCTCATTAAAATTAACATATGTAAAATAACTTAATATTAAACACATTTATTAGGTTGTTTATGGTCTAGCAGGAAACTAGGGACATAAAGAACCTATGTTGTTGATTGTTCTATCATATGGATATTGTTATGATAATTTGTTGTATTCACAGTGTGTTTAGCAAAACAAAGGAAATTAATTAGATAATCTTTATTTCTTTGTTGTGCCTAAAGATAATTCCTTTAAATCTTATTTAAATAATATTTACTTATTAAATATAAATAAATCATATAAACAATTATAAAAAAATAAATCATTATTCATTTGATTATCATTCAACCACTTCCTTAAAATGATAAATAAATCATTTATTTATTTATTATTTACAAATAAATGGATTTGACCCAAGTCAAATACTTTTTCCCTTCAACAAATATAATAAAATATTCCATAAAAGGTGGATCTAGATTTGGTTAACATTATTTTAATCATGCACCAAGATCTAGAATGACCCAATATTTTGTTATAAATAGGAGGGTTTTTCCTACCATTCTTCACCTTTTGTTGCCTATTAGATCACTCTGGATCTATACTCTTGATCTGACTTTGAGCCATTATCATTGTCAAATTTTCCATTATTTGCTGTGTGAGCTCCCTTTGAGTTCTATCTTTGTCTGGGTTTTCTACACCAACAAGTGAGAGAAATACTAGATCGGCGAAGTCTTTGAGGACTTTCCAGAATATCCATTGAAAAGGAGAACCCAAAACACCTTCTGTGCCTCCGGTGTATGGCCTGGGCTTTTTCAAAACCTTACGTTTCCTTGTCATGTCCCAATGGATGTATGGAGCAAAACCTTATTTTTACTACTTAATGTCTTTTTATGCATAGATCTGGATTTTTGCAGCATTTGTATTGATCAATTAACTACAGATTTGAAGATATTGGCAGCCATATTTGACGTTAGGGCTATAAGTTATGCGTAGCTAAAGTGGTATTTTTTCGTACACTTCGACAAAAGATTCATACTAACAAGTTTGATTCCATTATTACGAGTTTACCCTCAGTCATCGTTCTCCTTGCTCTATTGTGCAAGATGTCGCTACATACTGGGTCCTGGTGGTTATCGCGTTCTCTAGAGCGTTGTAGTGTTTTCTTCCTCAGTTGACCAGATAAGTTGGGGTTTCCCCTCCCACATTCATTTGTTTTTCTTCAAAAGTATATATAGTATCCTTGAGTGGTCACTTAGGGTAACCCCTCTATATGTACAAGACTTCGAGTTCCGTTTTATGAGTTACTCATTTGCATGACAAATGTGAAGGATGTAGTTTAATCTACCAGGGTTTTCAATTATTAATTGTTGAGACTTGTCACAACTGTTTAATTCGGTCTTTTGGGATACTTGTATAACACATACTCCTAGTTCAGAATGTATGGTTTCTGTATTGTTATTCGTGCACTCGTATATTATCTTGGACATATATTTATGTGTATTTCATCTTGATACTATTTATTGTTGTCTCTCAATCTAGCCACGAGCTCGGCTCTGTCAATATGGAAAAGTCCATATTCTGATATATATAAATATATTTCATGTGTATGCTATAATGTTTAAATCTTGGAATGATTTCTGAATTTTTCGGTTAACATTCAAGCCTCTGGTTATTTGTAATTTTTTATTTATTTATTTTATTTTTATTTTTTATTTTATTTTTATTTTTAATTAATTAATTATTTTTATTTTTTCTATTATTATTATTATTTATTTATTTATTTTATGAATTAGATAGTTTCCTTTCAGTTCTTATTTTATACCCTGTTGATGTAAGAAGGTTCCCTAACTACTAGAGGATACAGTGGCCAAAGGACCTGACCCTTGCTTTGTTTACTACAAAGCGCATAACTAAACCGCTGAGCTCGACTGAGTCTTTCCTCCAAGTTCAGGAAAATACAAAAGTGCTCCTGCAAGCTACAACTCAAATATAATTATTATCTTGTGTTTGGGTCTTGATACCCAACTCGTGTATTTTCTGCATTTGCTACATTATGGTATTGCTTTAGTGTTATACAGAAATAAAACTCAATAGTATTAGAAAGATTGATTCTGCTAGAAGAGGCAGGGTTTATCTATTTTTTACATACGTTTATATTTGCAGAGTTGGGAGTTGCACCATTTTATAGTACTCAATCAGCAAAATAGTTAAAATGTATCTTTGTTTTTCTGTATCTCAACCATTTCTTTATCTATGTTTTATGTTTCTAGATTTAATTCCTCTCTCATAAATGAATAGTTAACAGAGTATTTTTCCAGTTAACAACATTGATAAACATTTCCAGCATACTAAATTTATTTAACATTCCACTACCATCTCTTATAATTTAACCAGAGACTTATATACTTATCTCATTATTCTTTGATTAACTGATGGCACCACCCAACCTTGAGAGAGGAAATAACATCCTCTGCTCCCCTCGTGCTCTGCACCAAAGTTTGCAGGTAGAAGTTATAATTAGGAGTTAGGCCTTAAGACCTCTGTCTAGCCTACACACCTTATGAGTTATAGAGCTCCACTGGTACTAAACCAGCTCTGGACAAATTTTCCTTTCTACAACCATTGTTCTTAACCCTTTTCCTCTTTCTTGAACATAACCGCTTCCCCTCCTAAGGATTTCCCTTTTATCCTCTTGGGGAAGGTAACTGTCAGAAAAGCTGCCTCTTCCTTTTTACTCTGGAATCTTGGAATTCTTTTACCATTCAATTAATCAATTACTCAATGTAAATTTTATTCATGATTCAAACTTTATTTTTACTAACGAATAACCATATTCGTTAATATATTTTCACTAGCCAATTCAAATGTATTTTAAAAAATAGTATTTTAACCATAACATAAAAATAAAACGGGGTGTTACTTCTTCCCCCACTAGAGGTAAACACCGTCCTCGATGTTTACTTCATTCCAGAAAACATTTCAGGATATACTTCTCGTATGGAGTTTTCATCCTCCCAAGTAGCCTCCTTCGGGCTAAAGTGCCTCCATTGCACTTTAACTTGGGGGATGACTCACCTCCATAGCATTATTTCTCTCTGATTGAGAATACACTGAGGTTCTACCATAAATTCGCCCTCTGGTTCTACTCGCAAACAACATAATTTAAAATTAATTTAATTATGAACCCATAGTTTCTAAGAGTCATAGTATAAACATAACTTACATGTACGCTCTGCCAGTGTATAACATGCTTGGGGTCATGCATGTATCATTTCAGTAATGACACATGAAACACATTGTGTACCAATATGTGGCTAGGCAATGCCAGCAGATAAGCCACCAACCTTATCCGGTCCAAAATTTGGAAAGGTCCATAGTACATGGGGGCCAATTTGGCACAGGTATTCCACCTTAAGGAGCTCTTCTTGGGTTTAATCCTTACATACACATGATTGCCCACTTAAAATTCCTGAAAAGTTATTTTTCTGTCAACATATATATTTTTCCTATCCTTAGCTGCCTTTAGATTTTGTCTGATTTTTCTTACCTTGCTCTCCATTTCCTCCAGCATATCTGGTCCAAGCATCAGTTTGTTTTTCGAACTACTCCAGTTTATAGGGGTTCGACATTGTCTTCCGTACAATGCTTCAAAATGGCTCATCTTGAGGGATTCTTGGTATCCATTATTGTAGGTGAATTCGACCAGATGAAAATATTCTTCCCACTTTGTGGGTTGCTGCATCACATAAATTCATATCATATCTTCTAATATATGATTCACCCTTTCAGTCTGACCATCTGTTTGAGGATTATAAGTTGTACTAAATTGGATATGTGTCCCCAAACCAGTGAATAGTGCCTTCCAGAAAGCTGACGTGAACTTTATGTATCGATCTGAGATGACGACTCTCGGAATGCCGTGCAGTCTAAATATTTCTTTCATGAAAATGTCAGCAATCTAGACAGTCTTGTAAGTTGATTGGAGGAGTATGAAATGGGCTACTTTACTAAGCCTATCCACTACCACCATAATTAAATCATTGTGTCTCTTGCTTCTTGGTAGACCTGTGATGAAATCAAGTGATATGACTTCCCATTTCCATTCTGGTACAGGAATAGGTTGAAGCAATCCCGCTAGATGTTGGTTCTCCACCTTGAATTACTGACACTCCAAACATTTGGTCAGATATTCTGCAATTTTTTTACACATTCCAGGCCAATAATAACCTTTCCTAATTGTTGTCAACATTTTATGATACCCGGGATGTCCTGCATAGGAATTTTGATGGTATTCATCCAAAATCAACTCTTTCAGGCTCATCTGATTTGGTATACATATCTTCCCTCGAAATATCAAAAGTTGTTTATTATTAATTCCATAATCTGTTTTCTTTTCTTTTTTTTATGCCTCTCTTGCTTACTGGCATAGGAATTGATACTTGGGGTCTCTCTTTGTTGCCTCCATGATTTGCTCCTGAAGCTTAAATTCTGCTTGATTAAAGTAAATTTCATAGATGAAATGTAATTTACTACTTAAAGCATCATCTACATGGTTCTCCTTACCCTTTACATGTTGAATCTAAAAATCAAATTCACTTAGGAACACATTCCATATTACTTGGTGAGCATTCAAATCATATTGTTTAAAATAACTAGTCATACTACTATGGTCGATTCTTCGCAAAAACATTTTCCCCAATAAGTAATATCTCCAAATTCAAAGGGAATTTACTACCGCAGTTAATTATAAATCATAGGCAAACTATCGTTGCTCATGGTCCCTTAGATTTCTGGATTTATATGCTATAACCTTTCCATCTTTTGTCAATACCGCTCCCACCCCTTCCTTACAAGAATCAATGCAGTTTTCAAATTGTCTGCTTGGATCTGCCACTTTCAATACAGGGGAAGTAGTTTATAGTTATTTTAGTCGCTCTAAACTAGCTTGAAACTCCTTATTCCACTTAAAGACTCGCCCCTTCCGCTACAAGGAAGTAATGGGAAGTTCTATCTTAGAGAAGCCTTCAATGAATCACTGGTAATAAACAACTAAGCCCATGAAAGAACATATGTCTGCTACATTTCTGGGGACTTTCCATTCCATAATTGTCTTTATCCTTTTGGGGTCTACTGAGATCCCATAAGCAGATATTACATGGCCCAAATAATGGATTTGTTCTTTGTAAAAGTCACATTTGCTAAATTTGGCATAGAACTGAAGTTCGTGCAATATTTTTAGCACCAAACATAAGTGCTCTTTGTGCTCTTTAATATTTTTAGAATAGACCAGTATATCATCAATAAAGATTAAAACAAATTTATCCAGAAATGGGTGGAAGATACCATGCATAAGACTCACGAAATTTTTTGGTACATTGGTTAATCCGAATGGTAACACCACAAATTCATAATTTCCGCACCTGGTACGAAAAGTTATTTTGGATATGTCCTCATCCTTAATCCGTATTTGGTGATACCCAGATCTCAAGTCAATCTTTGAGAATACCATTTCTCCTTTTACCTAATCAAAAATATCGTCTATACGTGGCAATGGGTATTTTTTTTTACACTCAGCTTATTAAGCTGCTAGTAGTCCATACACATATGCATTGTACAATATTTATTTTTAACAAATAGCACATGTGCTCCCCAAGGGGACACACTTGGTCGAATGTACCCTTTTTCCAATAGTTCTTGCAGTTGCACTTTTAATTCTGTCAATTCAGGCACACTCGTTCTGTATGGTGCTCGCAACACCGATGCTGTTCTAGGTAGCAATTCTACGGTAAAGTCAATGTCTCGTTTTGGGGGTATTCCTGGAATATTTTCAGGAAACACATCTACAAAATCCTGAACAACTGGAATATTTTTCAGCACAAGGGTCTTGTATTTATAGTTATTAAACCCCAATTGAATAGCATAAAGTTGACACCCCTATCTAAGGCATTTACTCAACTGAGATGCAGTGATGGGGCACAATAGAAGGGGTTTCTTAATTCCTTGTAATTCTTGACGAGTACCATCTTCTGCCTTAAAATGGATGATTGTCTCCTTGCAATCTACCAATGACCAATGTCTTTCTAACCAGTCCATTCCCAAAAAAATATCATAGGAGCCTAAAGGTAGAATGTTCAAATCAACAGTTATATGTTGTCTCCCAATTTCCAGAATACAATTCAAGACTTTTTCATTAACTCTTCTCTTTACTCCAGTAGCCAGTTGTGCCAACCAGGGAATTTTAAATTTCTGGCTTTGCAATTTATATTTTTCAAATATTCGAGGATTTATATAACTTAAAATGGAACCTAGATCAACCAAAATGGAAACAATTTTGGAATATAACTTACCTTCCAGTTCTATCATAGTTGGCTAGAAATCCACTTATCGATCCTCTAGTGCAGCATTGATCCTCGGTATGTTTCTTGCAACATCTCCTATTGCAGATGCCTCTTGTAGATTTGTTGTAACTTCATTTCTTCCACGATGAGGGAAATTCCTAAAATAATGTGCCTCTTTGCATCCCAGACATTGTAGTGATGGTTTCTGATACTGTCCATGATCTGTCTTGCAAGATGCTTCAGTAGGCCTTTCATCAAATGACCATTTGGGATTTCGCTGATTTTTCCCAAATTGTCTATTTTTCGGGTTCCTTGCAACATTCTTATAATTTCCTAGTCTGCTACTTTTGAAATTCGAGGTACCCTTCTGCCCTTTCTTTGGTGGCCAACTTCTGCCAACTTCACCTTTTTCCTTAGACTACTGATAGCACATTCGTGCTTTTCAGATCACCTCATCCATAGTCTTTCGATTCACTAATTAGATCCTCTCCTTCATGTGGGCAGGTAGGCTACTCAAGAATCATTGTATTTTTTCTTTTTCGTCTCTCAAATATGGTACATATCTTAACAAAGAGGTGAATTTAGTGATGAACTAATCCATAGAAAATTGACCCAACCTCAAGTCATGAAACTCTCAAGATTTTTCATCATAAAATCATTTTGTTAGATACTTGTGCTTGAAATACTGCTAGAACTCATCCCAAGTTACATTCTGGTCTTCAATTCCCCACACATTTTTCACCTCCTCCCACCATAATATGGCCTTTTCCTGCAATTGATAAATAGCCAAATGATATTTGAGCTTGATTTTATATTCATAGAATTGAAAATATTTATTCATGTTAATTATCCATGCTTCTGCCACTTCCTCTGCCTCTCCATCGAAAGTGGGAGATTTAATCTTCCGAAACTCACCTTGTAACTCCACTTTCCATTTCTTCATTTCCTGTTGTTCCGAAGCATTTCCATACTCCGCTTCATTGTAAGTTATGTTTTTGTTACTTCTTTGAGTACAAATCCCTTCCGGATTGTCATTAACTTGTTGTTGTTGCTCTTCTCCTTCATGAGTGTCCCTTTTTGGACTAGGTTGCAATGTAGGATGTTTCTGTTTATCTGAGAGGCTTTTAAGTATCCTTTCCCATTCTCACATTAATCTTTCATTGTTGCTTCTTACTTGAATCATTTCTGTCTGGAGCTATTGTACTGTGTCCAACAATCGGGTTGTCTGATGCTATTGTTCCTCTAGTAACCTACTAGTTTGTTGGTGATGATCCACGCTCAATTGTACCCACATCTCTGGGTTAATTTATGGATTAGGTTGGGGATGGATTTCCCCTGTAGTTCTCTGTGTCTGATGACTAGATACTCTCCTCATTGGATATTTTAATAATTCATGTCACTGTGCACGAAATTAAAAAAGATGAAAACACCCATAGTTATTTAGTTGGCCCAATCTGGCCTAGCGTGCAAACCACGCTCTGATACCACTTGTAACTTCCATTAAAAAAAAACTTAATATAATCCTTTACTTACCATACATACATAAATAAATATTATTTTTTTAATTATTGCATCAAAGGTTAATGATACATTCAAAAAATTTATTCAGCAGAAATAAAATAATGGAAATTTTACATTTTACATAACACCTATACATTATACATAACACGTTAACTCTTCTTAAAAGAGCACTACCATGGAAATTAGATAGTGATGTTACTTACAACGTCGTTTCAAATGTTCGCATTTATTATGTCTAATGTGATTGAACTGCATATCCCTTGGTATTACGACGGATAATCTAAGGGTTTATATCTATCCAAGATTCAATTCATGATTATAGAATTATTTATAAAACTCTAATCCTAAGCAAGATCTGGCCTGCCGAAGTGCTTGGCAGTTGTCATCCACTGAGACTTATTGAGATTTGAGTTGACTGTCGATCTGATGATACCTAGATCGAATGGTGGAGTTTGATGCATACGGGATTAGGGTAACTACCCGTCCTAGCGCCGCGCAGTACGATTATTTGTTTCGTGGTTCTTTTTTGGCTCCTGTCTGCAAGTAGCTGCGACCTGAAACGTCCTTCCTCTGATAGCTAGGGTGCTCAATACTTGTCCATGGTTGGGGGAACATTTGAGGTCTAGTTCAAACTCGGTAATGGATTTTTCTCCAGGGTTTTAGTTGTGAATAAAATTTGTGGCAAGGTGTTGGCTTAGTTATACTTACGATATGTGGTGTAAAACCCAATTTGCACATGCAAGTTATGTCCATACAAATTATTACAGTTCGTTATTTCTTGTTTTTGTACAGTTCTTTTTTTAATGATTGGACAGTTAAAAAAAATGTTTATGAAACCTCAATTCCCTTTGCACTCTTCTTCGAAATTTCTTAGGATGGTAACCCTGTTACGGCCGGAGTTCTCTGGCTCTGTTTGCACAAATTTTTCTCCTTCCTTGATAAGAGAAGGGTTTAACCCTCCCAGAATGCCAAGGGTAAAAAATTCAGGTAAAAAATATTTATTTTATTTTAACCCCAAATTTTTACAGAGAATTTATTATGAGTTTTCTTCCATTATTACGAGTTTACCCTCAATCATCGTTCTCCTTTCTCTGTTGTGTAAGATGTCATTTCATACTGGGTCCTGGTGGTTATCGCGTCCTCCAGAGCACTGCAATGTTTTCTTCCTTAGTTGACCTGGTAATTTTGGGTTTCCCCTCCCGCATTCATTTGTTTTTCTTCAAAAGTATATATAGTATCCTTGAGTTGTCACTGAGGGTAACCCCTCTGTATGTACAAGACTTCGAGTTCTGTTTTCAGAGTTACCCATTTTCATGACAAAGCTTCATGTTCCTCCGTGTGAAGGATGTAGTTTAATCTACCAGAGATTTCAATTATTAATTGTTGAGACTTGCCACAAACGTTTAATTTGGTCTTTTGGGATAATTGTATAACACATACTCCTGGTTCAAAATTTATGGTTTCTGTATTGTTATTCACACACTCGTACATATGTTTAGACATATATTTATGTGTATTTCATCTTGATACTATTTATTGTTGTCTCTGAAGCTGGCCACAAGCTTGGTTCTGTCAATGTGGAAAAGTCCATCTTCTGATGTATATAAATATATTTCCTGTGTATGTTATAAAGTTTAAATCTTGGAATGATTTCTGAATTTTTCGGTTAACATTCAAGCCTTTGGTTTTTTTTTTTTTTTGAATCAGATAGTTGCCTTTCAGTTCTTATTTTATACCCTATTGATGTAAGAAGCTTCCTTAACTACTAGAGGATACAGTGGCCAGAGGACCTGACCCTTGATTTGCTTACTACGAAGCTCAGGACTAAACCTCTGAGCTTGACTGAGTCTTTCCTCCAAGTTCAGGAAAATACAAAAGTGCTACTACAAGCTACAACTCGAATATAATTATTATCTTATGTTTGGGTCTTGATACCCCACTCATGTATTTTCTACATTTCCTACATTATGGTATTGTTTTAGTATTATACAGAAATAAAACTCAATAGTATTATAAATATTGATTCTTCTAGAAGAGGCGGGGTTTATCTATTGTTTACATACTTTTATATTTGCAGAGTTGGGAGTTGCACCATTTTACAGTACTCATTCAGCAAAATAATTAAAATGTATCTTTGTTTATCTCTATCTCAACCATTTCTTTATCTCTGTTTTCTATTTCTATATTTACTTCCTCTGTCAGAAATGAATAGTTAACAATATATTTTTCCAATTAACAACATTGATAAAAATTTCCATCATACTAAATTTAATTAAAATTCCACTACCATCTCTTATAATTTAACCAGAGAATTATATACTTATCTCAATATTCTTTGATTAGCTTATGGCACCACCCAACCTTGAGAGAGGCAATCACATCCTCTGCTCCCCCTGTGCTCCACACCAGAGTTTTCAGGTAGCAATTATAATTAGGAGTTAGGTGTTCTGAATTATGAATGTTAGTTTTATTGTGCTAATTTCATTTTTGGATATAAATTTATTTACTGATCTTATGCTTGATGTACAGGTTTCCTTATTGCTTATGTGTGTCAAAACAGGAAATTAAACTGAGTTTTATGAGTGAATTTGAAAGCGTAAAGCATGAATTTAAATGGTTTAACAACAGCAACATAAAGAACAACAAACCATCACAATTGATCCATTTGTTAGCCATCAGTAAATTTTTGACTGTGCAAATGATGGCTAAAATTAAGTCTTAAGCCTTCAGGAGATTGTTTTCATGAAAAACTGCTCATCCTTGAAGTCTTCCTGTGCTATTTTAACTTTTCTAGTAATCTTCACTGCTATTTCATCATGAATAAACCAAGTTAAAACTCCTGCCCCCTAGAAGATTTTTCCCTAAATAACCTCCTCTTTCATCATTTCATTCACTCATTTTGACCTTTTTTTTAACCTCCATCTACCTCTGAAAAATCCCCTTTTTCCCTTCATTTTTCCCTTCAAGACTTATAAATTCCCTATATCAGTTTTGAAACCCCCCTTTTTCCCTCCTATTGAAACCCCTAAAAAGCCAAAAAAAATCCAACTTTTTACGCTAAAAACCCATTCTGCAAACAAACAAGTCCTAAGCGCTTTTTCAGCTTAGCCCTCAGTCTCCGCTCCCCATAAAATATTAGTGCTATAACCAAGCGCTTTAAGGACTAAGCTCCTTCAACACCACTCCTGGTCACTCGTCTCTCCATATGCCCCAGTTTCGCACTCGGCACTAAGCCCTCTCTTTCCTCCCCAATCCCGTTTTCTTTTATATTTTTCTTTTCATTATTTGAAAAGCATGTCGTTCACCTTGGATTGTTCATCTAAATAGATCAACAACCATCCCACCCCTTTCTCCTATCCCCCTTCTGTCCAAATCCTATCATTTACTCACCCTTGTGAGTGAATCCTATCCGTCAATCCATTTGATCTAACGGTCTGCATTAAACCCGATGACCAAGTTCCACCGGGGCCTACCATCCACCATATACAAAAGCCCACCCAATCTAATTATGACACCTGGCCTCCACTTCAACAACTCATTGTGCAACTTTTTCATCGCGCTCATTCCACACCGTTGGATCTGGAGCCTTCGATCCAACGGTTGACGACACATATCACAAAATTTATGTGCCCAAGGTTTAACACTTCAAAATTTTGCGAAATCGGCGGTATCGAAAAAGACAGGTGTCAAGTGATGTATGGAATCACATTGCCTTCAGGAAAAACCACTTACTGCCTTTTCGTCGTGCGATAACCACCTGTCGTATTGTCAAAACCACTTTTTCCTAGATCGTGCTAGAAACATTTTAAACTGTACTTTTCGCCCGTTTTTCTCCACAACACTTCTCCGCCTGCATAACCACCCTTCCTTTGCATCGCTCCTCCGCTCCACCTAGCCTCCGAAGAATTCTAACCTTTAAACGCAGGCTTTTATAATATGGTTTATGTTTTATGTTGCAGGTTTCATGGAAAATGGGCTACAGAGCCATCCCACAGTCATGATAAAGTGACCAAGGGCCAAGGATGAAGATCCTCAGGCTAATATTCATGTAGAAAAGGGAATTCACGGGGTTAAAAATCATGGTTTGACCCGTGCCTCATGAGCATTGGTTATACCATGAAACCCTCGACGCGCCCATGCACCTACCAGCAAACGGAAACACATTGAGCATCAATCAATTGAAGAATCAGAGCATAGTCGAGGGATTAGAGGTGTTAAACACAGATAAAGCAGATAGGCACAGTCATCAAAATTTGAAATACGGTCTAAAAAGGCTTAATGCTAAACAGAGAGCCTAATCAGGCATAAAAACAATATTAAATTAAATCAGTGTTTTAAAGGAAGTGAAAGAAGAAAAAAAAATGAAGGACACCTTAGTGCCACCTCAGAGGGGCTAATTGAATCCCTAGCTACTCAAAGGCCACCTACAGATATATTCTTGCAAAAGAATGCACAATGAATGCACAGTCAGAGATATTTTGCTAGAGACAGCTCAGAATTTATGATCAGCCTACTGAAGCCCCCAAAGTCAACAATAATAACTGAGGTTGATGAAACTTAATGTAAAAATCATTAAAACAGAGAAGAGCTCACAAAATCTTCCCCCTTAGGCCTCCCAAAGGTCAAGGCACCATTAATCTGTATTAATTGAACTAATGAACCCTTCCTACACTCCACCTCCTCATTCTTCTATAAATACTGCTGTAGAAGACATTATAGAGGTTGGTCTCTGGATATTTGTTGCATGTAAATAGTTTTTTGAAGCTGTTGTAGCTCTGTTTGTAATTAAAGATACATAAGCTGAGATGAGAAGTTTGAAGCTGTAGAAACCCATTGGACTTGATGATTGTAACTGGTTTGAACATCAAATACAAATAGTTGATTTATGGGATCCTGGTCTATGTCAATGGTGATGTGTTCCTCACTGTAAATTATTATTTTCTTTTGTTTCCATTCTGTCCACTTTTCTCTGATAAAGAACAACAAATATAGATTATGATTTACTTTTGAAGTACCCTAAATCTCACTGAAAATCTTTATCCTTCATGTTTTCTGTTGATTGTTTATTTAAAGATGATTCAATAGAGTATAACTAGTGAAGTGTTGGTAATCCCATATTTCCTGAGTACAACTTGAGATTTTTTCTTTGAATGTTCTTGAAAAGTTTGCTAATTAAAGATTGACCTAGGGAAGTCTATGGTTAGCCTTGTCCTCTAGTTTCTTCTCCAACATTTGCTTTGAAGAGTTCCCTAAGAGTATGCCAAAAGCAGGATAGGTTCAAAGTCCTTACCTGATCTTAGGCTATTCTTTGTGTATCTTAAATGTTGTCTTGAAAAGTCTGCTAATTAAAGTTGAACTAGGGAAGTCTATGGTTAGCCCTATCCCCTAGTTTGCCTCCAACAATAACTTTGAAAAGTTCCCTTTGAATATGCTAAAAGCAGGCTAAGTTATAAGTCTTTACTTGATCTTAAGCTATTCTGTGTGTTTTAAATATTTTCTCTTGAAATTACATCAAAAGCAGGCTAGTTTCAAAGTACTTACCTGATCTTATATTACTTTGTGTCTTTCCTTAAGTGCATGCCAAAAGCAGGATAGTTTAAAAGTACTTACTTGATCTTAGGTTGTCCTTTGTTTCTTCATCTGTTTGATTTCCCTCATTCCATTGCTTATTGTTTCATTTCATAATATCAACTTAAAGAGATCCTTTGACATAGATGACTTGCCCCATGGACCACTCTTGAACCTTGTTGTTTCAATTAAACCCTCTTATGACTCCATAGCCCAATGGATTGATGTTGCTCCTTGCATATATTATTAGCTGAACCATTATTTCACCAACTTACACCTTCACCCTTCATATAGACTTCCTTCACCTTCATTATATCCTTGCCAAACCAAAACAAAAAAAAAAACTATGTTCTTCATAACTAGCCTAAAACCATACCAAAAGCCTTAAAGATTATATCTTTAAAACACATACATAGAAATATCCCTCTCTGAATCTAGGATGGTTAGGCCCTCAGATTCCAAATCGGTTTTTATGTAGGTTCTGCAGTGTTTGTACTTGCCAATCATGCAAACTACGGAGACTCCAACACCATTAAAACATAGTTTTGATGAAGGAGTTCACCCCTCCTCGGCTACATCTCCTTGGTCCAGCTTCCATAGCTTGGGCATCTGTATTAGCTCAATTATGCTCAAATTTTTGTTTACATGCATAAAATTCTCTTGGAACATACTCCAATGAGTTCAAAATGTCAAAATTTTTCAGAAATTACTATTTACTTACTCAATTTGGCCTTCAAATGCTCTAGGCATGGCCTTCCCTCCTAGTGGCCCTGGGCTTCAAAATTATTCAAGGCAACAAAAATCTCTGTAAAATTTCTCCTCTTCTTCTGCAACCTATTCCAATGTGTTCATAGCATGCCAATTAGCCAAGAATGACTCTTTCTGAGCTCAATTTGGTCGAAAATTGACTCAATTATGGAAAAAACAAAATTTCCCCCAATTTCTCCTCCAAATCTGGAAGGACTCTGTTAGTCATCCATAATTTTCACTATCTGAAGATGACTAAGTATTGGTTCTAGATTTCTGGAAACAAATTTCATGAACATTGTGAGTTCTAGAAATCTCACTACCTTCATTATCCTTAAAGATAATTTTTCACTATTTTATCATTTCATCAGGTCCAGCTCTGCTTACCAGTCCCAGAAAACCCATTAGGGGCTCATGTCACTCCTTTGTTCATATTTTGTCACCTTTGGCTCAAATAATCTATTTTTGTTTTTCTTAAAATCCCCACTGCTACCTAAGGCCACCAATCAAACAACCTTGTTGTGTCTCCCCAAAATACTCCAAGCATTGATGGTCTCAAACTATCTCTGTAGGCTCCTTAGATAAATCAAGTACATTGGATTTTGGATCTTCAATACATCAGTTTATCATAAAATCTATCTTACATTTGATGACCCCAAATTCTAAATTTTAGTCCAAAAGCCAAGTCCAAGGAACCTTCCACTAGGTCACCTAGGGTTTCACAAGTCATAGGGTGGATTTGGAATCCTAAAAACTCTGTTTTTCCTGTATGAAGAAACAACATTCAAAGAAGAAAGGGACAAGTGATTTTTTCCCAAACTCATCAAAGAGGCCATTCAAGGAAAGCCTTTTTGGCCTAAAACAAAAATCTTGCAGGGGGACAACTGCCCCTTGCTCACATTTCTGCAAAAGAATCAAATGGCCATCAACCTAGAAAAAGGTAAGGTATTGGGAAAATCATCACAAGAAGATCATCAATAACAAAGAGAAGGTAGCAAGGCCTATGTTTTAAGAGATTCAGGGTTCGTGACTGCTTTGGCCAAACAAGGAATCAATACTAGGGCTACAAGGACAGAAGATCACCTTCACACCATCAAGTGCACATTGAAGATTCTTTAGAAATGATAAATGAGTTTTGAAGGGTTTTAGAGAACTTCGAAGACAACACTATTTATTTTTTTCTAACAACCCTAAAACCTAGGAGTCTAGGAAGAATACCAAACAGGTCAAATAATGATGATAAAGCCTCCTTCATAAAAGCAGATGACATTCAAAGGGTATCAGTACAAAGGCCCTTAAAAAAAGATCAAAAGAAAAGCAAGCATAAGGTAAAATTTC
The DNA here is from genome assembly GCA_034641835.2 of Pinus albicaulis. Classification (NCBI taxonomy): domain Eukaryota; kingdom Viridiplantae; phylum Streptophyta; class Pinopsida; order Pinales; family Pinaceae; genus Pinus; species Pinus albicaulis. The sequence continues at coordinate 1,516,711,816 of CM076581.1, forward strand.
TCTAGAAGGTAATTAGGATAAGCATAGGCTCAATGTTGAAGAAAAGAGGTGTCAAACTCCAAAAAGGACAGTGATAAGGGGAAAAGGTTGTGTAGGCACCTACAAAAATAGAAGTGGTCAAGGGGAAGACACAAAAATGGTTTAAATTTCTCACCTCTCCCACTAGAGATATATCATTGTCAAAGTGGTCTGAGGAACAAATATATCACCAGTCTAAAGCAAAGAAGTGAAGCCTCCAACAATGGTTTCCTTATCAAAGTATATTATGCAAGAGATGGATAGCCATGAATGACACTTCTGCAGGACTGTCAAAATGGTTACTTATAGGAAAATTGATAAGGTCAAACCAGCCTAATATGTTTCTCACCATGATAGCACATATAAAGACTAAAGGAGTTGTTGATGCTTGCTGCTATGATTTTCACACCAAAAGGTCTCCATTGATTCACAGTAAAAAACATGAGAAAATGACAGTTAAATGGAGGTCAAAATTCTTCTTTTCAGTCTCATCCACCAAGCATTCAAAGGCATAAAAAATATATGGCTGAAGACTCCAAGGTGAAAGTATCAAGATGATCACAGACTTGCTGTTTACAAGTGTTAAAAATCATGAAAAGGGTTCATGTTTCCAAATATGGATAAGAGGCACAGTTTAAGCTTCTTCAAGAGTTTGTCAGTCTGAGGGGAGACATCAAGATGCTCCAGCAAGACAAAAAAACCATTTTTAAGGGTCCTGCCACTTACAGGACAAAAGGATCAAAAGTTAGTGAAAAAGTGAGAAGAGAAAGAAAACATTAGAAAGTGGGTTTTTACTATGAAATTATTTTTCAAAAAGGGTATAAAATCCTTCCTTCCCTCTCCCCCAACTCATTTGTGTCTTTCCAAAAGAAGAGGACAGTCGTTGGAAACAATTTTTAGGATTTTCTGCAAATTTGGTTGAAGTTTTTAGGTGCTACGCACCGACGAAGGCACTACGCACATAGCCGTCGGCTTTGCACACAGAGGAGACAGCTGCAGTATTAAAATACACTGCGCTACACACCGGAGAGCCGGTGCTACACACCGGCCAAGGCGTTGCGCACAAGACCAGGTTCGGCCCGACTTGCCTGCCATTCACACATCGCTGCCCACAACAAGGCCCGACAAGCCCTATCACTCGCCCGACTCGCACACAAGCCCTCCAATGCCGTGCACAGACTGGCCAAATTCCCGACCCAACCCGGCACTATGCACAGGGAAATCCTGATAGGAACGGCCTATCGGGTGGCACTACGCACTGGGGATTTTTGGTCAAATTTACTCAAAAATTTCCAAAATCAAATTTGTTTTGCCTCCAAACTCCTGCACAAAGTTTGAAAAGTTTGGTGGCCCCTCTTCTCGCCCTCCAAATTGATCTTTTTACATGCATAATCAAAGGATAAGTTCAAAAATCTAACCTTGGCCAAACCCTAATCTTCATGCCAATCAAACATTTGACCTTCTAGGGCAATAATTTCCATTTTGAGATTGATCATGAGCATAAAGACACTCAATGCAATACAAGCCTCCTCCTAAACTCTGAAAGCATTCCTTGATTACTTCATTTTTCCCTCATTTGCTAAAAAACTGCCCTCACATCACTCATTTGTCCTTCCTAGACCTAAAGTCTCTCACCAAGCTAAAAATCATTTTGTTCTAGATCAGTCACCATGTCTGATGAAGAGATCAGTACCAGTAGTGATGAAGGCCAAAGGCCTATCAAGCCAAAACACAAGGGAGGAAGGGTTAACAGGTTTGAGCCTTTAGACACCATTCAAATCACCTCTTCTCCCATGATCCTTGCATGTTTTCAAGATGTTGGATGCTATCAGTTCTGTGAGAGGGTTAAACAGGTCCAAAGCCACTCAGATTTGACTAGGTTGTTCATTCTCAGCCTACAAAACCACCAGGTCAACCTAGCAATAGTAAAGTTTGAAATATCATCTGAATCCATTGCTAAAGCCACAAGAATACTAGATATTGGTGAAAGATGGTTCAAGCAGAAGAAATTGGACTTAAGCTACTATGAGCCCTTCCTCAAACCTAGTCATCAACAGGGCTGCAAGGTTGTTTTCCCCTTCTCCCATCTGCTAGAGAGATATGCCCTACTGATGAGGCAGATCATCAAGTACTTCACTTGTGAGGGGAGGTACTCCAAGATTTATTCATATCGCATAAGGCTGCTAATGCACTTCACCATGGTTAAATTGCTAAACCTACCATACTATCTCTACCAGAGAATTGACAAAATGGCTTCAGTGGTCAAGAAAAGGAGTTATGCCCTCCAAATGCAAAGTCTTTTTCACCACTCGGTTAAGATGATTGTTTTGCACCAGCTAGAGTAGCAGGGAATTCCTTGGGAATTTTTCATCTCACATGATATATTTGCAAATCCCCAAGCCTTCATTCAGAAAAATTTTCCTTCCACTTCACACCCACTTACCTCCACTCTTCCATCTCCTCCACCTATGCCTTCTCCACAAAGAAGCTTACCCCTTTTTTCTTCCCCTGATACATCAAGTGAAGATAATGATAGTGGCAATGATGAACAAGGAGGTGACAAAAACAATGAAGAAAAGGAAGATGATGATGGAGATGATGAAGACAGTGAGGTAGACATAGAGTTTAATGAAGAAGAGAAAGAAGATGATGATGACAAGGAAGAAGGAGATGGACATGGCAGTCATGAAAGAAAAAACAGTGAGCTCTTGGAAGAAAATAGTGATGGTAGTGATTCCCATGAATCACTCCCAAGTACAGAAAAGGATGATGCTAATGAACAAGATGAAGATCAAGAATATAATGAAGAAAATGATGAATATTACAGTCAACAAGAAAGTGCATAGGAAAACCAAGAGAATAATGTACATGAGCATGACAGTGAGCCTAGTCTTAGTGCAAACACTGACAAGATAAATGAAGATGATGAACTTGAAGAAGCAGAGGGAGATGATGAAGAAATATAAGATCAAGAAGAGGAAAACAATGAGGCTGAAATAGAGTTTGAAGAGGCATGAAGTGACCAAGAAAATGACACTGATAAGACAACCAATGATCAACACAATAGAAAAGAGGAAAGTCATGATTGTCATGATAGTCATGACACAGATCGGTCTTCTAATGATGAACAGAGCCAAAGTGAAGCTGATACAGAGATGGATGATCTAATCCAAGGCCAAGGTAACAACACTGAAGACAACAAAGGGGTTGAAAATGATGAAGGTGTTGAAGGCAACATTGAGGCTCACAACTCTCTCAATGAGCAAGATGAGGATATACACAGTGATGGGACATCTAGTAATGAGGGGAAGATGGAAGAAGAGGCTACACACAACAGTCCAAAATATGAGAAAGAAGGCTTTCCAATAGATGATAACATTTATGACAAGGACCCTAGAGAAGAAATCATTAGACCTTTTGATTTTTCATACCACAGGGGGAAGAGGGATGTGTTTTCTGCCTCAAAAAGGCAAGGGGCCATCTCTTCTCCAACTATCAAACCATTGGACAAAGGTAAAGAAAAAATGGATGAAAATGTTGAGGATCAACATAATGAAGAGAGAGAGTTTGAACTTATACATATTGATAGTGAGGAAGAAGAGAATATCTCTAGGTCACTCCTCCAAAGTAAGAATTCCCAAATACGAGATCTTCAGGCAGAGTTAAATAGAGCCAATTACAAATATGATGTCCTATATTGTGAGAACCGGGAAAGGAGTGCACACATGGAAATTTATGAGGCAAGGGCACTCAGGGCCCAGAGACAAGCTATAAAGGTAGAGGTGCAATTAGAATAATACAATAAGACCCATCTAGAGAGTGAAGAAGAAGAATAGGAATAGCCTAGAAGGAGGCCAAGGACCCTTGGGCTGAGAAAAGCTGATAGTGGGGATAAAACCACAGTCCCGTTTTGCTCAAATTTTTAACAAAGCTTTGTGTACAATTGCATTCAAAATTTCATGCCCAATCATCTTCCCAATCCGGGAAATATCACAACCTCCCTTTATTCTAGGCTGGAAAATTCAACACTTAAATCTGAGAGTGTTAATATCTCAAATCTCTGAGATTTGAGATATTAATTCCAAGCCCTTATGTTATGCGCTCAACTCCTCTGCGCTTCTAAAGTTCAGCCAATTCATAGTCCCCATATATTTCATATGTGAACCCCTTCCGTTGGTTATTAATCCAATGTATTCATCGGCCCTATGACCTTAACTCCTCGGTTAACTCCATGACCATAGTCGACACAACTCCGATCACACTATATACATATACATGCGTGGGCCCAGTGCTAACGACCTTCCACATTTGACGGCGGAGAGCACGTCGCCCTGCTCCATACGATCCGACGGATATCGCTTGGCCAACTAGATGCACGAACAATAATGCGCGATGGCGCACAATGAAAGTGGTTTTGCAAATTCGCTCAGGGACATGTGTCGCCCAGCGTATGGAATCGCTCCGATTTCTGGAATACCGCTTACCACTTCAAAGGCGGTGCGATCAACTACCGGTTTCAGTCCAACCCGTCGTTACTGTTCACTTCGGTCGCGGTTCCACTTCTTTTGGCTCGAGGTTCTGCCAAGCACCATTCTATTACTACCATCCGACTTCGCCCAGTCCAATTCGATCAATAGTTCAATTTCAGCGTGATCACGTTTGGCTACACGGTAATCATCCACCGTTCCTCGACACCAACCCACTCATGGTACCAGTTTATACATACACGGTTCTCTGAAACCTTCCAATTGTAGTTTCAAGTCTGAGACTCTAGCATCTCCGCAGAGCCTATTCATGATGGTTCTTATACCTAGGGTCGGTTCAATTACGCAGAACTCAGTTCAATCAAGGCACATACAATCTCAAATTGCAGAGTACATATTTACACATTCTTATACAATTGGTTTTGAGATACGAAAGTTATTCACTCAGCAATTAACACAACAATGCCCTTCTCATAGAATTCAGACACAATTTCTTTTATACATATCCAAAGGTACTCATTGAAATTTGAAGACATTCAAATAGGGTTTAACCCCATCCAGACACACTTAATTCAAATACAGTTCTTCCATAAACAGATAAATATATACAGGTGATCAATCTCAAAGCAATCGCTTATAATTTCATGGCAGGCCAGATATTCAGTTCAGTGGCCATTATCCTCCTACTCTGTTGCTGAAGAAGTTCTCTACCTCTCTCCCTATCTAAACTCTTCAGGATTACATTTATACCACAAGGATGACCTGAATCGATTCAGGTCTCCAAACAGTTCAACAACTCTTAGCATTCCCAATTCCTAAAATCAGACTCAATAACTGAACTAATCCTAAACTGACTCTTCGTATTCCTATCTTAACCAATTTCTCATGTTCTCAAAATTACTTGAGAGCAATTAAAATTCCCTACCAAATTTATTTAATATTTACAAGAAATTTAAAGAACATGGGACCCCCTATGTCTACTTATGTACAAAGTAAATTTTGAGCCTAATTCCCCCGCATCAGACTCCCAAGCTTCAAATTGTTCATGATCTCCTGATCATGTGCTCTTCGTCTCTGCCTCCAGGATCCCATACTTGGTTTTGCTGCTGTCCATCAGCTGCATCATTCTTCAACTGATCTTCTCCAGGCTTCCAGACTTTGTTTTGTAAGTCACTTCCAGCTAATCTTTCACAATCTGCTTTTGTTTTTCCTGTACAAAAATCCTTTTGTTTCCTTGCTACTATCTACTGCTTCGGAGACACCCTTACCATAAATCTTCTGATGTATTCAATCTCCATGTCTAGCTTATCCTCTAGCTGGAAATTATCTTGCCCTCTGCTGCTGCTTTCAATCTCTATCGCTGCCAATATTGCTGCTCTTGCAGTCTCACATGCTATTAACATGTTTACTACTTCTGCAGGTGTCATCCTCCATGTTGCGTCTGCTGCCACCATGGGTGTTGTTGCCTCCCCTTCCTGTCCCTCTGCAACACTTTTATTTTGTTCATCATCTGCAAATTCATTCTCAAAAAACAATTCACCATTTAATTTCCTACCAGCAGTGACATACTCATCTAGTATACTAGTAAACAGAATTAGATTCTACAAGCTAGTATCTTCTCCTCTTTTGTTCACAGCTTCAGGCATCCTTGCTCCAGGGTCTGCAATCCCTTTCTCTTCTTCAAATTCTCCCAGCAAATAGTTCAGCCATTTCTCCTATTTTTGTTTTACACCTTCAACATGCTGTAAGTTAGACTCAACATTTCTTCTTCTTTGTGGGCAATCTTCAGCAATTGCCTCTCATCCTCCTGATGGATTCTGGAAATCCAATCAAGTTCTTGGAGATTTTCTTCCTCATATTCTGTCAGCATGGAATGCTAATTCCTCCTCACTTCAGCAGCTTTTAAAATTTGCTCTCCAGTCTGCTCTTGGCCCATCAGTCTAGCCAATTCTTCTATGTCAATGACAGTGACAGATTCCTGCATATGAGACATGGTTGTCTCATCCTCCTTCAGCAACATTTTTTCTCCTTCCAAGACAATTTCAAAGGATGAATTGTCTTTTGCATCACCTGTACACATAAACAAACTGTTAGTGTTAAAACCATGAGATCCAATGATCTCAATTGATGGCCTGGTCACCAATTCTTCTCCCGGAATTTCTAAGTCTGGTTCAGGGCTCATAAATTCTTCATCATATTTCTCTTCAATTGTCAAAGCCATCTCCACTGCTCCAATAATCATGTCCAAATGATGATCCCTCACTACGTTTCCAGCCAACACATTTTCCTTCTTATTCACCTCTCTGACAACTTCCAACTGTTGTTATTCCTCTTTCTCTGTATTATTAACACATGAATCATCAACAGTAAAGTTCCAGTGCTTCAATGTCTCCTTTTCCTTTGACAACACATCAGTATGTTGTTTAGATTGTCCTTCCAACCTCTCTATCAGCACCCCAGCATGTTGATCTGCATCCTTCATGAGACTGTCAGCTAGTCTCACTTTTCTTCCATCATCTGCTCCATGAACTCCATCCATGAAGGTCTTCCTGCCTTGATTTCCCAGCAACTTATCCATTGCATAGGTCCTCTTCTGCTCCAATTATCTTCTCTGAAAATCTAACCTCCTATACAATTCAACAACTTCCATAGGAGTAGATTTCGGGAACCTTACACAACCTTTTATGCCTTTGCTTGTTCTTGACCAATCCTCTGTTGGCCCTTCTCTCTCAGCTTCAACATTCTGCTGGATATCTTCATTTGACCCTTCTGTCTTCATCTCTCCATGAGATCTCACTATCTCATCATTGATCTGAACAGATTTTAGATTCAATGTCTTCTTCTCATCAACAAACTCTGAAGCTTGTTCATCTTCCAGTGGTGTACCTGCAAACACACACAAATTTTTAGTTTTCAAATCACAAGAATTTTCAGTCTTGGCTGCTTCCTCAAACACTTCTTCTTGAATAGGTTTGCACATGGAATCTTCAGTTTCCATCCTTGTCTCAAGAACTCTGGGTTCTTCTTCCTCTATGGAGTCTGTCATCACTTCACATTTTTCAGACTCAAGAACACAAGCCCCTACATCATCTGGACTTGTCCAATAACTCAGGAATTCCTCAATGAATTCCTCTTCAGCAAGACAAGCTTCTTGCTGCCTCGAGTATTCACTATGTCTCACAAGATCTCCTGCAGGTCTCCACTCTTCATCTGTGCTCTGTTCTGCTTCACAAGCAAGAATTTCTTCTTTCAACTTAGTTGCTCTGAGTTCTTCTCTCAACAGGGAAATCTTGTTTTGCCTCAACATCAACTGTAATGGTTGCCATTTCACATTCTTCCTCATGAGCCAACCAACTCTCTGGCTTTCTTCTATCCCCAGTTTCAATCTGTTGAACTCTTCTCTGATCTCAGCAAATTCCTTCCAATACTCTTCATCTGTGAGTCTCTTCCTCATGCCAACTGCTTTGGCATCTTCCGTCATTCTTCGGTTGTGGCCTCTCTCAGAACCTCTGCAATATTTGTAGTCTCTGCTATGGCTCTCAGTAGCCATTTTCTTCTCTAGAAGTTCTTCACTCACAAGCTGCACTAAGCCTCTGCAACAACAAGCTCTCTTGCTGCAACTCACCCCACCAATCCTTCCCTCTAGATTCGGCTTTTGGCAAGTACTGGTCTCCTCTCTGCAGGAACCTTTAGAGCACTCCCTTTTGCTCGTTAGGCTTCACTCTGCAACTTTCTCAAGAACACCTATTTTCTTCTGTCATCCAACCTCTGTTGGGAATCTTCCAGGTTCTGCCACACTTTCCTTCTTTACTCAGAGTCCCTTGTTGACTCTTCTACCACTACTCTCAAAGCTGTGATCTACTTCTGCTGAGATGTCTTCAATTTTCTGCACTCTGACTTCTGCAAACAATCCTTCCACCAGAGTTAAACAATGCTCACCTTCTCTTTAGAACACTACAATTGTCCTCTTTATCTAGCCTCTAGCTGAATACTATGCTCACTACCTTCACTATCAAACTCTATCTGTACTTTCAGCAACCACACTTATGCAAACATAGAATACACATCAGATTTAGATTAATTACCTGCAAGATCATGATCATGTCCTCCACTCATCCTGCAAATCCTTCTCACTATGATTCTGTGTAATTTGCTGCCTGATCTTCCTTCTTCAAATCTTTAGTCTTCAAAACTCTTGTCCTCCAATTGGACTCTACAATTCTGTAATCACCTTCACTGTATCTCTGTAGGCTACAATCTTATCAGTTTCCACAAGTCTGGTTTCCTTGCATTCACCAAACTTGGAATTTTGAAAAAGAGCTATTCCTGAAGCTCTGATACCACTTGATAGGAGGGATAAAACCACAGTCCCGTTTTGCTCAACCTTTTAACAAAGTTGTGTGACAATTGCATTCAAAATTTCATGCCCAATCATCTTCCCAATCCGGGCAATCTCACAACCTCCCTTTATTCTAGGCTGGCAAATTCAACACTTAAAAATGAGAGTGTTAATATCTCAAATCTCTGAGATTTGAGATATTAATTCCAAGCCCTTATGTTATGCGCTCAACTTTTCTACGCTTCTAAAGTTCAGCCAATTCATAGTCCCCATATATTTCATATGTGAACCCCTTCCGTTGGTTATTAATCCAATGTATTCATCGGCCCTATGACCTTAACTCCTCGGTTAACTCCATGACCATAGTCGACACAATGCCGATCACACTATATACATATACATGCGTGGGCCCAGTGCTAACGACCTTCCACATCTGACGGCGGAGAGCATGTCGCCTTGCTCCATACGATCCGACGGATATCGCTTGGCCTAGATGCACGAACAATAATGCGCGATGGCGCGCAATGAAAGTGGTTTTGCAAATTCGCTCAGGGTCACGTGTCGCCCAACGTATGGAATCACTCTGATTTCTCAAATACCGCTTACCACTTCAAAGGCGGTGCGATCAACTACCGGTTTCACTCCAACCCGTTGTTACTGTTCACTTCGATCACGGTTCCGCTTCTTTTGGCTCGGGGTTCCGCCAAGCACCGTTCTATTACTACCATCCGACTTCGCCCAGTCCAATTTGATCAATAGTTCGATTTCAGCGTGATCACGTTTGGCTACACGGAAATCATCCACTGTTCCTTGACACCAACCCACTCGTGGTACCAATTTATACACACACGGTTCTCTGAAACCTTCCAACTGTAGTTTCAAGTTCGAGACTCTAACATCTCCGCAGAGCCTATTCGTGATGGTTCTTATACCTCGGGTTGGTTCAATTACGCAGAACTCAATTCAATCAAGGCACATACAATCTCAAATTGCAGAGTAAATATTTACACATTCTATACAATTAGTTTTGAGATATGGAAGTTATTCACTCAACAATTAACGCAACAATTCCCTTCTCACAGAATTCAAACACAATTTCTTTTATACATATCCCAAGGTACTCATTGAAATTCGAAGACATTCAAACAGGGTTTAACCCCATCCAGACACACTTAATTCAAAGAAAATTCTTCCATAAACAAATATATATATATATATATATATATATATATATATATATATATATATATATATATATATATATATATATATATATATATCACAATTGATCAATCTCAAAGCATTACAACACAATTTCATGACGGACGGATATTCGATTCAGTGGCCATTATCACTCCTACTCTTTGTTGTGAAAGTTCTCTACCCTCTCTCCTTATCTAAACTCTTCGGGATTACATTTCCCATACCACAAGGATGACTTTAATCGATTCGGAGTCTCCAAACAGTTCAGCAACCCTTAGCATTCCCAATTCCTAAATCGGACTCAATAAACTGAACTAATCCTAAAGCGACTCTCATTATTCCTATCTTAACCAATTTCTCATGTTCTCAAAATGACTTGAGAGAAATTACAATTCCCTACAAAATTTATTTAATATTTACAAGAAATTTAAAGAACACGGGACCCCCTATGTCTACTTATGTACAAAGTAACTTTTGAGCCTAATGCCCCTGCATCAAAAGCCTTGGCCAAAGAGAGGGAAGAAGAATCTTTCCTAGTTGAGCAAATTCCTATTAGTGAGCTACTTGACAGAGACATAGAGTTTGATAGGGAGACTTGGCTTGAGAGGGCCAATACGCATTTAGAAGACAAATTGTAGAAGGTAAACAAGGCCCTTGAGCTCCAAAAGAAATTGATTAAACACTATGCCCTCAGAAATAAAATTGCTAGGGCAAAGCTCAAGAAGGCATTGCTTGAAAATAAAACACTAAGGAGGAAAAAATCCATGATAGCCTTGGAATTTTGGCTAAGGCTTCTCAACAGGTGTCCAAGACCTCTTGAGGGACCTCTCCACAAATTTTGGGCTAAATTGAACAAAATTTTGTTTTTGAAGTCCTGAGGCCTAAAAACGTAGCACCTAGGCATTGCAAGCACAAATTTCATGCATCCTCAGCTTTCAAAATTTGCATTTTTGGATTCCTATCATCACCAACAGTTTTCTCACAAAATTTCAGATCATTTGGAGCAGTTTTGACCCTCCAAATGGTCGAAAAACACCAAAATTTTGACCTTTCTGCCTCATTTTCAGACCAGGTGCTGCGCACATAGAAGTGTTGGGAGAATCGGTTTTTGGATAGGTAAATAGCACTCAATCAGGACAACTCAAGAATTTCTGGAAATTAGACTCAACAAACTTTCCGACGAGCCATCGCAGAGTCAAATCCGGCATCAGGAAGGGGTCCAAAACTCAGCCACAAAAGACCCTATTTTCTGCTGAAGTGGCGCTGCGCATAGAGACTGTCTAATGTGTTTTGGACCAAAAGTTAAAAGAAAACACACTCATTTATTGAAAATAGATATTTTTGAGTTTTTTAAGGCAAATTACCCTAGAATTAGGTGCAAATAGTTATTTTGACATTTATTCTTACTATATTATGTGCTTTGAGCCTTGCATGGTCTCTTGGCCATAAATGACATTTATGGTTGAATTTGACACTTTCCTACCATATTTAGGGTTTTAGTCCTCCTTTGCTCCATAAATAGAGCATGAGGCCCCTATGTATTTTGTTGGCATTTGATGAGCTTGAAGAGAAATATACATGGTTTTATGAGCTTGGAGAAGAAATTGGTTTTGTGAAGTTGATGAATGGCTTGTTTGGCTTGATGATGGAGAAGCTTGTTTGCAGGATTCCTTAGCTTGGTGAATGGTGATATCTTCTTAACTTGTTCATGTTTTCTTGTTCTCATTATGTTTCATTCTTCTTGGTTGCTATAAATCAGAAAAGTATAGGTTGAGACATGCTCTTTGAGGCACCTCAATCCTCCTGTTTGTTATAGCTTTGATGTTTTCCTCTGTTTGGTCATCTTAAGGAATTCTTGATTGCTCCTTAGGTCCACCTAAACTTGTTTTGTTTCATATATGGATTAGTATGCTAGTTTACAAGTATGATTCATGGTATGCCTTGCTTACTTGCAGTTGTCCAAACTCTGCCTTGAAACCTCTCTTTGGAATATTGTTCGCTAGGTTAAGTCAAAGAGGTCTCGTTCGATCTTGCCCTTTTTCCATGTCTACCAACTTGTTTCAGAGTTCTTTATAGCCTGATTTACGATTTTTAGGAGTTCCCTCTTCATAGATTAAGTTATTTTGTTATCTTATATGTTTTCCCAAATTCTGAAGGTGAATTTACTAAACTTAGAAGCTCTTATGCTTTCTATGTTTCACTGAAATGTTTATCTTGGATATTTATCAGTTTAAATATTGTTCATTGAGCTTAATGGTTTTCCCTACCTCATGAGTTGTAGCTTTTAACTATCTATATTTAAGACCTTCTTGTTTTCTCCAAACTTGATGTTCACTCCACCTCACACATTACCTTAAGGATCCATTAACCTTGCAAGATTGGCCCTACAACACACTTTGATTCATCATTGAGACACTCATGACTTTCATTGACTCCATAGCCCAATGATTCAAAGACCTCTCACTCCACCTATTTCCACTTGACCATATTACCCAACCAAAACAATCAACAAACCCTACACTTAGCAACTAGCCTAAAATCAACTACCTAAAGCAAAAAGAACACATCCTTTGCACCCAATAGAGAGATCCCCCTCCGAGTCCAGGAAGGCTAGGTCCTACGACTCCAAATACTGGTTCCATGCTACCTTATCATTTGTTCTACCAATCTGCCAAATCACGGGACTCTAACATACTCCAACTAACTCCGACATTTTCGACGTAATCTCCGGATTTAGCATTACTGCTAATTCCTCCACTAATTAGTAGGAGGATTAATTAAGGCTAATACATAATTAGGTGGATAAGGACACACCAAACACGTTTAGTGGAAGGCGCTGGGTCATGTTTTTTATGGTGCATTCACGTGGAGGAGGGTTGACCCCCTCTGTTCTCGCCACCGGAGTCTACGTACACTCAAATAGAAATTCACACATAAGTTTTCAACGAACTGGGCCCATGGCCCATTGGTAAAGGCATGCAGTGGAGAGGGGGAGGTCATGGGGTCAAGCCTTGACCTTGCCCCTCATAATTCTTTTGCGTCGTAATTAATAAGGCCCGAAACCTTTTAATATACACTATTTAAAACCTTGACTTTTCAACTTTAATATGCCAACAAAACCTTTGTAATATCGCGCCATGAGATATATAATACATCTACCACCAATTGTATAGTTAATCCAAACTTTAATATATGACCCCATATGAATATTTAAATGTGAACTATAAGGTTTGTAATGCCACCATTTAAACATTGATTTGGGTTTAAAATAATGAATATATGCAGAATTAATAATGTTAATTAAGATTTGAAATTGATATTAAATATTAATATATATAATAATAATATAATATAACATATCATAATAAAGCCATACAGTATATTATATATATATATATATATATATATATAATAATAATAATAATAATATATATATCAATCAAATCTTAATAATAACAAAAAAATTGATTTCCAACACATAAATATCATGAACCCAAATTCAACCATAGGAGGTCATTGGACAGATTTCACCTTCACAAACCAAACTCGTGAATCCAGCAGTTACACTTGTCATAGTCCCATTGGACAAAAACTAAATAATATTCCTTGAATGTTTACTGGGCTTCCATGTCATCAACTTGTCCTTGTTATGCAATTTTTTTAATAATAATTTGCCTATTCTGAACGATGATCAACAGACCATAACTTTGTTATCCAAACTCGGTTTTCGACGAAATGAGTTGTGTTGGATTCCTGACGATGGGACGTTCATGGTCATTTAGTTTGAAATCAATTCTAAGCACTTTCATTTTTGAGCTAAAATACTTAGCCTCTGATCATTAGGCCTCAGGACCTTTGTCCAACCTACGCACCTTATGGGTTACAGAGCTCTGCTGGTACTAAACCAGCTATGGACAACTCTTCCTTTATACAACCACTGTTGTTAACCCTTTTCCTCTTTCTTGAACAAAATCCTTCCTCTCCTCCGGATTTCCTTTTTATGCTCTTGGGGAAGGTAATTGTCAGAAAAACTGCCTCTTCCTTTTTACTCTGAAATCTTAGAATTATTTTACCATTCAGATAATCAATTACTTAATGTCAATTTTATTCATGAAATAAAATTCAAGTTTTCTTTTTACTAAAGAATAACCATATTCGTTAATATCTTTTCACTAGCCAATTCAAATGTATTAATTTTTTTTTTTTTTAACCATAACATAAAAATAAAACAGGGTGTTACATTATCTGTGCCCCTTTAAATAATAATAAAAAATAAAATTTATGTTGTAAATATAAAAATAATATGTGTTATAATTAAAAAAAATTGTGGCATCCCGTCCGTCGTCCCGAAAAGGTATAGTGCAGTAGCACCTAAGCATTAATGGTCTAGGGCTAGAAGGTCTAAGTATTTAGGTGGACAGATAGTGAGTAAACACTTTTCAGTAAGAGGGATAAGGTAAAGGAAGGGTTTCATGCCTGCCATGCCATTCATTCTGCTCGGGTTTATAGCGATACCTACCTCTCTATTAAGCACTTCATTCATCCAAGACTAGGGTGGCTAGAAGGTCTAGTTCTTCAGGTGGAAACGTAGTGATGGTGCGCTGTATGTGATATTGTTGGATGTAAGCTGGCTCTGGGTTCTTCGTCCTATCCTTGTTAAAAAAAAATGTGTGAATCAAATGTTTAAATCTTATATATACTCTATTATGTAATTAAGTTTTTATGGTTAAAATTTTTATTTGGTCCTATATATCTCTATTTAGCATTCAAAAATACAATTTAAACAATGAAAAATAAAACATTGTATTTGCACTCTAAAAAAGTTTGCACGTGAAGAAATTTAATCCCTCTCGGCTCATCTTAACTCCGTATTAAAATAAATATATGTTGTTTTTATGATATGTTGTACTTGTCTTTGGGGTCTTGGTTAAACGGTGATGAGGCAGACTGTTATAGCACTCATCACAGGTTCAATTCCCTTCCCCGATTAGGGTGATGTATCTGGACATGTTGATGACGATGGAGTATAAAAAAAAGAGAAAAAAAAGAGAAAAATGAAAAATACTATCAAACTTACAAAAAAAATAATATATTGTACTTAAATGTTTATGTTCGTGATCATGCTTATGGTTGAAAAAGTGGTTAAAACCAAAAACAAAAAACTTTAATGTAAATACTTCACTTTTTTATTTGGTTACAAAAGTGATTGAAACCAAAAACAAGATCAAATTTAATTTTGAGGTAAATACTTCACATTTTTATTTTTATTTTTTTCTAAATAAAAACCTTAACTTTATTTTTTGAAAAAAAAAAATTACAATCTTTAAACAATGTAGCATTTACAAAATTAAATAACTTTTAAAAGATACTCATAATAAAATTCAAAATTTAACTCTAAAAGATAGCATAATCCTTTACAACATTTAGACAATTAAATAACTTTTAAAACATACTCATAATAATATTCAAAATCTAACTCTAAAGGATATCATAATCCTTTGTCCCAAAAAAATCAAACATACCTCTCATCTCAATTATGACCTTTTTATTTAATGATATGTTGTATATTGTGTTAATGTTTATGATTATACATGTGCTTGAAAAAGTAATTGAAACCAAGTACAAGTTTTGGTCAACTTTAGCTATAAAATAAATGCTTTTCACTTTCCTTTTATTTCTTTATCTTAAAATCAAATATGACTTTAATTTTAAAGGAAAAGAATTACAAATCTTAAATCATATGACATTTATAAACGTAAAGAACCTTTTGACATATTCATAATGATCTTCAAAAGCTAACCCCAAAAGCTATCACATTGCTTTCCAAAAAGCAACTCCCCTCACTTCTAATTAAAGACATACCTCTCCTCTAACTTATGATGTTTCAGCTCAGAAGTTTATCTACATTATGTTTTTTTACTTAAATTTTATTTGAATAATTAATATTATAAAGTAAATTTGTCTTATTAATTACATTTTATATTGAAAAAATATATTTTTAATATAGCAAAATATTTTAAAAATATATAACATTTTATATTTATTTAATTATTTTTTATATTATTTTTATCATTTATTTTTTATATTTACTTATTATTAAATATATATTATTTAATTTGTCTACACTAAAACTTTTTATATAAAAAATTCTTAAACTTTTAATTCTGAGTGATGCAATTTGTACCTTATTCAAAATACGGCAATATTGTCTATGTTGGTGATTAGTTTGTTTGCAATTTTGTTTTGGGGAAATTGTTTTGAGTTCATTCTCCCAATGGGATGAATCTGTGTTCAACTATACTATCAACCTCTTGTAGAGATTGTTTGCAATTTAGTTTGTTTGCAATTCTGTTTTGGGGAAATTGTTTTGAGTTCAATCTGAATGAATCTGTGTTCAACTATACCATTAACCTCTTGTAGAGATTGTTTGCAATTTAGTTTGTTTGAAATTCTATTTTGGGGAAATTGTTTTCAATTCAATCTCCCATTGGGATGAATCTGTGTTCAAACGAAAATAGAAAAATTTATACAATTTCATGAAAATTAAACTTTTAAGAAAACTGAAATAAAGACTCAGAAATGAAATTAGAAGTGTAAGAAATCTGAAATAAAGACTCATAAATGAAATTAGAAGTGTAAGAAAGCTGAAATAAAGACTGAGAAATTAAAATAAAATTGTAAGAAAAATGGTGCTATAATTGAGAAAACTAACAACTAACCTGAATATACTGTGAAATGTTTTGGGGTGTGTTTTTGTGTTAGGTTGTCTCAAAGTGCAGTGAATAGTTTGAAGCGGGAAACATGTAACTTCCTTTAGTGGTTGAACTTCTTTTATAGTTTTTTGCGGTTGAATTTTATTGGTGACGTGATGGACATGGATTGCAATGGCTTCATTTTGCATGTGTGATCGGGATTGGGTGATGTGATCTAATGGGCGAGAATTTGTTTTTTTCTTATCCATGTGCTTTGAATATGTTTCGATGGGAAATCATTTATTGAATTTATTGGGTGGGTGTCATTTATTGTACACGGTGGATTTAAATGTTGTTATTGGGTCGGTGTCATTTATTGAGCACAATGGGTTTCGGGGTGATCAGATGAATTTGAAGTGAGGCGAAAGCTTTTGTACTTATTGACTTGACCATTTTGGAAAGAAAAATGGTTTTATGAGTTTTTCTAGTTGACATGATAGGATTTGTAATCTCGATACTTATTAAACTATTTATGGACAGTTGTGGGCCCAGTCAATGACTTGGGAAATTTTGGACTTAATTTAATATATATTTGAACTTCAATTTATTTCTTTATGTTTAATTATTGGTTGCATATATATCTATTTTTGGTGAGTTGATGGGACCAGTGCTATAACAATTACTGGTCTCTGCACAACATTAGACAACTCTCCCCTATAGAATGGTATAGATGACGGTCATAGAGTGTTCGTGGTTTTTTTAACATAACATTAAATTCTAAAAAAAATAATTTGTTTAATTGGTTTAATTATTATATTTTTTTTTGAAAATTTGTATAGTGTTTTTTTTTTCTTAAATCTTTTAATTATATAAATAGATTTAATTTGACTATGTAGAATTCACAAATAGAACTTGCGATTCCAATACGATTCACAAATAAAAGTTGTAAATCCAACGAATTCTAAATATATTTGATCATAAAATATCCCCCTAACTTTTGAAATTAGATTATATATAAAAAAAGTCTTTATAAAAAATTTGATATAACTTTCATATATATAAATTAATATTTTTCATAATATTTTATTATTAAATAAATGTTTGCTTTTAATTTATTAATTTATTTATTATTATTTTTAAATTTTAATAATTATTTTTATTTTTTATTTTTTTAAATTTTAACACATTTATTTATTTATTTATTTTAATACATTTATTTATTTTATTAATTTTTGTATGACTTTTTTTTTTATCTGGTTTATAATTAAGTCATAAGAAGATTAATTATTCATTTAGATAAATAAAAAGTCAAAAGAAAGTCATAATTTTTTTGCTTTTACTCTTCATGTTATTCACAAGAATAAAAGAAGACTTTAGATAATCACTATAAAGGCGACTTTCAATGGAGTATCATGTCACAATGATACTTGAACCTGGGTGGGAGGCTATCATTAAACCCTTTCAACTTGGGATACACTCAATACTCAAATAAAAATTTATTTGAATAGATATGTTAAAAAAGAAAATAAAAAAGGCATTCAATTTTTTAGTACTTTTTTAATAGAAAATGGTACTCAACATAACTTGAGTCATATACCCTTAGATCCGGGTGGCAATTGACGATTTTCTTGACTAAATTTATTTTCGCCATGCATTCACACTACAAGTGGCACTCATGTGTTTTTAATACACCCACTCGGCCTGCTAAACCATCAATTACGATGAGGCCTGATCCATTGCTCCATATCCTCTACGTGATCTCCTTGTACTTGACCCTCATGCCTGATTTACTCCCCGAGCGATGGAGAAATTTCTTGTTATCTAAATATTTCTTGCCTCTTTTCTTGCCCAACTTGCTCATGCTCTGGCACTCACCCTACCATACTCATGTCACCCTCCTGGAGGAATGTTGTCATTCCCCCTATGATTCTAAATTCCCCCTCCTCATTCTCCCACCTGCTACTATGGTTCGTGAGCACGACCATGTAAGGCGAGGAGGTGGTGGACATGGTCGTGGGCACCTTCCCCATGCTACAGGTTTTGATGAGAACTCTGATCTCTTCGACCCATATATCCCCTCAAGCATATGACGCAATGTGGTTTTCATGGAAGCACACAAAAGAAGGTGCCTAGGTGATGGGCCCTCAGAAACTTACTGGCCATACACTTATGAAAGTAGCAACAGGCCAAAGAAGCAGCTACAAGGAAGGTTGTTAATGCTAATGCCCAGATTAATAGTCTTTGTCAATCTCTGTGGCACCTTATCTGCTACTTCGACATCTCCTTCCCTCCTGTCCCACTCTCACCCTCCTCTTCTAGGTCCCAAGATGGCATTGGCTCCCTCTCCATCTCACCTGCTTCCCCCTGCCCTTCCATTAGGATTGATGATATGCAGTTGCATGGTAAAGCGAGTGGTGCAGCTGAGAAGGCACTAACACAACAATTTTTGAGTTCTTATGGATATCTTATCATTGAGGAGCAACTGAAATATGTTGTAGCTAAATTGCATACCAACAACGCGCTAGATGGCTTGACGTCCTCCAAAGGCAAGTAAATTGTTTGAAATGTATTTCCCAATGGACTCTATACTCAGATCTTAGGCAAATTCTCACTGGATTTTTTGTATTGGATAACCAATTATGTATGATATTATCTTGGCTTTGTCCAGGGTCAACTTTCTCTTTGAATCTTGCTTTCAAGCAGGGACCTACTGGTTTCCCCATGGTGGGTAGTTGGCCCAAGACCTGGTTTCATCGACATCATTATGGCTTTGTAAATTTTTTATATCATTTTTGATAATATGAAGTTATTGACTTGCTTTAAATAAAAAAAACTTGAGTCATAGAGATTATTGTACATTGATTTAGTAGGAATATTAAGTAAAGTCTATATATGCGAAGGAAATAATCCTAGAAACATGATTTCTAAATCTCTAACTTATTATTCCCACACTAGAAAGTGTTTTTTGATCAATATTGGGCCTTGTCAAAGTTCTAAATTGATTTATTATCTAGCATGCTTGTGGGCGATTAGATTAGGCTTAGGATTATAAGGGTAGTCCTTCTACTAAACCCAAGCCTTCTAAATAATATAGAGCAAGTCTAATTAAGTTAACTCATTAAACTTTGTCAACTATAAACTCACATTTATCTCATTAACATATTTTTAAAAGAGCGAAACTTCAATATTTATCTCATTAACATATTTTTAAAAGAGTGAAACTTTAATTTAAATAATAAATTTCTTAAATTTTTATTATAAATTTTTTTCCAAAAAAAATTGAAAGGAAAAAAAACCTAATAAACCTCTTAAATTTTGGTTACTCGTTAACCTCATAACTTTGAAATTTCCATTTATCTACCTCTTTGTCATTTAATCAACATGTCACTCCAATTTATTTGTCAAAACAAAAATTACTATCTTAATAATGGTCATATTGATACTCCGAAAACCAATATTACTATCTTAACGATGGAATATAGATCTAGTGATAAATGCCTCTTCATGATTAATATTTAAATTTTAAACATATTCTTTAATTACAAATTTAACTTTTTATTTCCAATAATTATAATTTCATAATTTTATCAAAATTTATAAATGTTTTTATAAATGGTAATTTTAATTAACAAAATTTTATATCATTTCTTTTGTTTTCTAGGTAATGTGAGTCTTGCACGTTTAACTTATGGCTTTAGTAATTGTGACCTAGGGCATCTGAGCTATCAAAATCACTCAGGGTTGCACCCAATTTAGACTATACCAACTCTTACGGTGACTAGATTTCTACCCACAGAACACCCTGTCACTGTCTATTCTATGCCTGGTGACCAACAATTCTCAATTTTTTTTTTTATAATAAAAATATATATATTTTTGATCTATGCTCATAATTATTCCTACATTTTTTTAATATTTATAGAAATATTTAACTCATAAAAACTTTAACGTGATATCCTTAATTACGCTGTAAGGCGTTCTTATTTGAAAACAACTCCTCTAGTTAGAGGATTGAAATGTTTTAGGCCATTAGATCCACAAGTAAATAGTTTTTATATGTTTTTTATAATGTTAATTTTTTTATTTTTAATAAATTAGATTGAATTTAAGTTTTGGTGACTTTTAAATTAAAATGTTGTTATTAAAAATTTGTTAGATTTTAACCTCAATTTAACATTTTCACTATGTCAAATTACAAAAAAATAAAAATAAAAGTAAATTAAATAAAAATATTGACATAATGTAATGAACATTTTAACTAGGTCAAAATGCAATAAAAATAAAAATCATAAAATAAAATAATAATAAACTATAAAAACAACCCATGGTATTGACCCATGGTATTCATGTGGAATATAGTTTATTTAAAGAGAGAAATTAAGATGGCCTAGATCAATCTTAACTCTGGATCTACAAAGAGCCAAGAGAGATCATATGTCTTTGATATGCAAATCTCTTTTAGAGTAAAAAGAGAATTGAAAAAAAGCAAAAAGAAAAAAAAAGAAGAGAATTGATCCCTCTCATAAATAATATAGATTTAAACTAATTATTTAATAAAACTATTTTTAAATGTTTATACCCATTATTCTTTTAAACTATTCTTTTTTAATATTTTGAATATTTTCAAAGATCGTGAAGGAAATAATACATAGGTGACTCAATAGGAATTGATAAAGATTAAATATGGAGGAACTCCACCAAAACAATATTTGATTTTGAAGGTAGAAAATCACGATTTATTTCTTTATTTATGAGGAATTTATGTTGGCATGATCAGATGAGGTATTTAATTGAACTTCAACATATGCCTTATGATTTGTAAGGCTCAAGAAAGAAGTATTGTATTAAGATTTCACTACCTGCTTCCATGGAAGAAAATTGTGATTTACATTCCTCCACGATGGCTCCTTTCTTTGCAACATCTTATTTCTTCTAAGCTACTCTTTCCTATGCTATTTCCCTACAACATTTCTTTTGCAACATATGATGCAATTGCTAGTATCTGTAATATTATGAATCTTCACTCTAATATTACTATTTATTTTTTTTAAATATATCTCTTGTGATTTCTATTAATAGTCAAAATAGAAAAAAATTACATTACAAATAAAAACCCTGACATACTCACTCAAGAGATCCAAAAATTACTAATAGTCGACACATGACACATAACACACTGAACATAAGAGTTACAAAAAGAAAAGTGACAAAACATATAGATAAAAGTTTGCTCACTATGACTGACACCATAAAGACAAGATATTAAAAAAAAAAAAACCATTTAAAAAAAAAAAACTCTCATTCAAAATGGTTTAATTATCTTCTTTGAGCAAAATGGTTTCATATTTAGAGGGCTTGAAAGTACCTAAATGACCACTAGTGCTAGTAGCTTTGCATTATTATTTCACTTCTTTATGGTCAACCTTTTATTTTCACTTATTTTCAGTAGGTGTAGAATACTTAGTTTCATCCACCTGCGGTTTAACGTAATAGCTTCACTCACCAATAACTTCTTTACGTCTTGGTCATACAATGGACGAGCCTTCTTGTATCCAATGCAGATGTATTAGATCTTTGAATTCTTTTGACTCCAATTCTTGCATGATTTTTAATATATTATTATATAAATTATTATAATTCAAATTAAATGTTAACACCATTTATGTTATGATTTTATTAATCCGTTCAACACCTCCATTTTGTCAAAGGGGAACAAATTACGGTACCCAATTTCCTCGTGATCCGATCAATTCTGTTAGATAATTTTATATTTTCTTTAGCTTTGATTTTGAGCTGAATATTAAAAAAAAGGTAATTTGGTTTTTGCAAAATATCATTTCTCTTTTATAATAATCGAGAGGAATGAAAATAAAAATAAAATAAGATAAGTGTTGTAAATTGTTTTAAATATATTTGTTATAAAAAAATTAATTCAAAATTCAAATTAATACCTTTATATATTTGTATATTTTTTACATTTTTTTATCTTATTAATAAAACAAACCGTGAGTTAAAAGTCTTATTAGTATTTGTATAGCATTAAACCATTTATTAATTGGTGATTTAGATTACCAAATATATTATGACATTGGTTCCGCTTCATTTAAAATACCTACACTTGAGCTTATCATTTTCCAAATGAACATACAAACTAATTTATATGATAGTGTATTTATAAATTTGGAAATTATTTTATATATTTTTAATTAGATCAATAAAAAATATATATTAATTTTAATTTTAAAATTTAAATATTAGTATAGATTTATTTAAACTACGGATTTAGAGGGATTAAATTTCGCGAGATAAAAAACTTTTTTTAGAGTGAAAAACTTGAATATCAAAAATCAATTGCGGTTATCTCTAATGGTTGGGCATAGTGGTTGTTATCTTCGCCACCTAGCTTCAATTCTGAATGACATGAGATATATTGTTGTAAGCCAAGGGGTGAATCTGGGGGGAGATGTTATAGTGAAACATGTTGTAATGAAAGGTTAACTCAAATAATAATAATGATAATGATTATAATAATAATAACATAATGCCAACTAAATAAAAATAATAATAAAATGTAAAATGTAATAAAAGTAACAATAAAAATACTTTAATAAGGGTGAGAATCTAGGGACATCACAAAGATGGGGGGTGTGCCCACCACCCCACATATGAATGTGTCATTGATGATTGGGGTGGCATGGGTGCCTCCCGACATGCACAAGCACATGACGTTCATTAACCTCTATGCACCATGACAAATGTACTCTGTCTCTATCATTATTGCACTCTAGTCAGTTTGTTCATGGATTTATTTGGAAGGTTTTCCTTGACCCTGACACAAGTGGAATCCCTCTTGATCTCCATTGGCACTAGGGGGATGGTTGTTTCTCTGCTTCTCGTATCTTTGGCTTTGCTTGCCATTTCTCTACCCCATTCAATTCTGCTAGTGTTGTCAGTCGAGAAAGGGGGGATTTGGTTGGACTTGGACACCAGACTATATCTTTGTCATTCGTTGGTGGGAGATAAGCCTGATGCAAAGGAAGCGACTCAAAGGTCAGTTGGAACTCATTCAGTGCCACTTCCACGAGTGTGCAAATTTCCCATGCACTGAAGGATTTAGCACTTCAACTCATTTTTATAGTCTACTTCTCTAGTGAAGGTCCAAGATTTTGGATCAAGGTACTTATGGTTCCTTTTATTAACTCCTATATCTTATTATGCTTTGATTTTATTGTCTGATGTAATTCACATATTCTAGTCTTCATTGGGGCACTATTTCTTGCTTGGGGAAGGGACTTATTCATTTTGTTTTAATTATATTTACCCTATGACATCCTGCTACTTATTTCCCCCATTGAGAACAGTTTTCTCTAACTCAATCACTTCCTAGGTTGTATCTGGAATTGCCTCACCCTCTTGCCTAGTTCTTATCTATTCCTAGTTAACCTTTGTCCTGAGCTTCACCCCCCCTACCATCTAGCTATTATGCTGAGACAACGAATGAGAAGTCCTCGTGGATGTGGGGGCCATGCTCTTGAATACCTTAGTTGCACCCAAAAACAAGCTTAGATGTTGTTGAGACCTTTCAATCTATTATTCCTCCTGCCAACCACAATGAAATTCACCATCTTGAAGCTCGAGTTATTATCGAGAGACACGTTTTATCTGATTATGAATTATTGGAGGAAGTTTCATAGTGGCTTCTAACACTGTGTTAAAATTGGAAACTAGGGCCAAATTCCACTTTGGACAACTCATTTGATGTACATGATTATTGCATTAAATTCATCTTTTCAAGAGGACCAAAATCGACCTAAAGATCATCGAATTTGGATAAGAAAAAATGTGTTTTTGAATTTATGCCCACACATGTGCAAATTGTCAAGGTTGGCCACATCATCATGTAGGCTCATGAAGCCCAAGAGACATGTCACTTCACCCTCAATGATTTGTATAAATAAGAGAGACCTCCAACCTCATTTGGCATCATCTCATCATTCACATAGCCTTCTCTCTCCTTCTTTGATAGGTTCATACAACTTATTGAGCACATCTGTTCTCTCACACATGTGGCAAGAAGGACGAATTTTAGGACAAATTACAGGGCCAAAATTTCAAACTTTTTTTGCAGGTTTGACTAGCATTGACCAGGCACTTTGACCATCAGTTTGACTGCAATTTTCATTATAGGAATTTTGAGGTCTAAAATGGGCCTCTTAAGGAAATTATAAAATAATAGTGGAAATAATAAAATAAGATTTGATTACATCATCAAATTTTAGAAGGAAAAAAGAAAAAACTATTTTTTCAACTTATCAACCTATGGGTTTACTCAAATTTCGAGCAGGAACACTCGTTGGATGCATATTTTTGCTCTTGCCCATGCTGCATACTGATAGACTCGCTACGCGAAAATGAAAAATGCACAAAAATGTGATTGTGTAGCAGGTCCATCAAAAGTATGCAACATGGGCACTCCTTGGATGAGGAATAAAAATATGCATCCAACGAGTGTTCCTGCTCAAAATTTGAGTAAACCCATAGGTTGATAAGTTGAAAATACAAGTTGAAAAAATAGTTCTATAGGTCCATCAAAAGTATGTAACATGGGTACTCTTTGGATGAGGAATTAAATTTTACATCCAACGAGTACTCCCACTCGAAATTTGAGTAAAACCTTAGGGAGATAAGTTGAAAATACGAGTAGAAAAAGTAGTTTAATTATTTTATTAATTTTTAATATTTTTATTTTTTTACTCCAAAAATAGTGAATCATCCCCCATGGTTGACATCATCATATTGAATCATATTGATTCCTATAAATTTTATTTTGGTTGTACATTTTTCTTAGGAGGCCTATTTTAGAGCTCAAAATTCCCCTATTGAGGGTCATAATTTTGGTTTTGGAAGGTGGCAGTGATTCACACAAGAACTGAGTTAATCTAGGCACATTGACCAAGGCTAACTGTAGGGTTGAATGCATACTTCAAGTGCATAATTTGACCAAGTTTGACCACTGATTTAGTGAATTTTTTGGGCTAAATTTGACCACTTTAGAAGGCCAAGTTTGATTTCCTTTGACCAAGCTCTAAAGAGGACTTTTTGTTGCTGATTTGACCAGTGTTGAATTTTTGGTTAGTGTTGTTGATTACTACAGAAAAATACGTATTTGAATGGGTTGCTTTGATCATCATTTGGAAAATTAATTTTGACTTTATTATACTCTCTCTCTCTCTCTCTCTCTCTCTCCTGAACATTTGATATAATAATAAGAAGAATTCATCAAAGGGTTTTCCCCATCTTGGGGTTTTTCCCTGGTATTCACCAAATATGGTGTTCTCTTGTCTTGGTTTGTCTTCTGCATTTTACTATTCATGTTATATCTATAGTTATTGTCATTCAGACTTGCTATTGGAAACTAATTTGAAATTGTCACCACTTGTTGAAAGCACATCAAGTAACTGACTATTCATTAACGTGATTAGTATTAACTAAAATTAACATGGTATTAGATCCCAGGTGAAGACAAAGCCCAAGCAAGAGAGAGAAAAGTGATCCCTAAGAGACATATGTTGGGAAAGACTATAGGACAAGTCTCCATGGCATCTACATCTTACTTCAAGACTAAGGACAAGCTCAATGACAAATATGACTATCATGCACGGAAAATGAAATTAGATTTGAATTTGGAGAGCATGATGCAACGGACTACGTGCAGGGAAAAGTGGTGGAGCCTCCTTCAAATGCATCAACTACTTCTAAGACAAAGTATAAGAAAGGTGAGTTCAAAGCTAATAAAATTTTCATTGACTCCATTCAAAAGCATTTGGTTATCTATATTTCTGATTTGGGAACATCGAAGGAGATGTATGATAAGATGGTTGGGATGTTCAAATTGAACAATGCAAATCAAATATTCTTTCTCAAAAATAAGTTGAAGGATATCAAGATAAATAAAGGGGAGTCTATACAATCCTACTTCATGAGAATAACTCAAATCAAGAATGATCTATTATCTATTGGATAATTTATTAATTATAGGGAGCTCACTCTTATTGCATTTGGAGGTCTTACAAGACTTTGGGATGTATTTTTCACCACTATTCTCAACAATTATAGGATGCCTAGTTTCAATGAGTTATTGGCTAGATTCAATCAAGAGGAGACTAGGATGATGGAGAGAGACAAGTCCTCAAATGGAAATAAACCTTGAGTATGCAGAATCAGAATTTGATCCACAATCTTCATTTTTGTGTCGACGTTTCGAGTCTATAACAAGATATTGAGGACCAAAAATGGAACCAAATATGAATAAAATGAATTCAATGAATTTTACAGAGAGGTTGACATTAAGAGGGAGACAGTTATTGCATACACTCTTAAGAAAAATGGCATTGATGAAAGAAAGAATCGAACAATCATGGAAGCCACCCGTGCCATGCTCCATGATCAAGGCCTACCAAAGTTCTTATGGGGAGAATATTCCAACACTGACACTTATGTTCAAAATAGGAGCCCCCATCGAGCCTTGGATTTCAAGACACCCAAAGAAGTTTTCACTGGTAAGAAACTTGATGTTTCTCATTTTAGAATATTTGGTTGTTCGGTATACTTTCATGTGCCTAAAGAGAAAAGAAACAAGTTGGAAGTATCTTGGAAGAAAGGTATATTCATTGGCTACAGTGAAAATTCGAAAGCATATAGAATATATGTGCCTAGTAAAAGAGAGGTGGAAGTAAGTTGTGATGTCACCTTTGATGAAGATACTTCCCTTGGGAAAGCCAAAGATCTCTCCATCTTAAGGAAGGAAAATGATTATGCTGATATCAAAAAACAGGATGAACCTCTTAAAATTGAGCCTATGCTCGATATTGATGGTCCAATGGATCATATTGATCCACCTCCTGGTGATCCCTCTTCCTCTAGGAAGAGACCACTATGGCTCAAATATACTCTCGAAAATGTTGAAAGGCATACTACTCCAAGAGGGACATTTCGCGAAAGTAAGAAGTCAAACATTTACCAAGGGTACTTTGTTGTAGTGAGTACTGTTGTTTTAGCTGAACCTTTCACATTTGAAGAAGTCGTAAAACTTCAAGTATGGAAAGATGCGATGAATTAGGAGTATGATTCAATCATGAAGAATGATGCCTGGGATGTGGTGCCTACCTAAGGACAAGTTTGTGGTCACTTCTAAATGGATTTACAAAATCAAACATGGAGCTATGGGAGTGTTGAAAAATATAAGGCTAAGTTCGTTGCTCGAGGATTCTCTCAAAAGGAAGGATTGGATGACGAGATATTTGCACTGGTTTCCTAACATACACTATCTGATATATTATTTCTCTCGCTGCCAATCAAGGATGTAGCCTACAGCAAATGGACGTTAAGGATGATTTCTTGCATGGATCACTTAAGGAGGAATTCTACTTGGAACAACCTCATGGGTTCGAATTAAAATACCGAAGGACATATGTATGCAGGTTGAATAAATCCATCTATGGGTTGAAGCAAACCCTTAGGGCTTGGTTATGAAAGGATTAACAGTTATCTTGTGAAGCTGGGTTTACAGGGAGTTATGTTGATCCTAACCTATACTTCAAGGTTGAAAAGGAAATGCCTCTTATTTTGGTGCTTTATGTTGATGATCTCTTTCTAACATGTGCAGACCCTCTCATTTATCAATGTAAGAGGGAGTTGACTTATGAGTTCGAGATGAAGGACCTAGGACTGATGCATTACTTCCTAGGCTTGGAGGTCTAGCAAAAGTCAGGCGAGAATTTCCTTTCTCGAGGAAAATACATAGTGAAGTTGCTAGAGAGATGTGGGATGGTGGATTGCAAATCTGTGTCTACTCTGATGGAACTCAACTTCAAGAAGCTATGTGGAGAAGTTACGGAGCCGAATTGGAAAATCCATCCAAGTATCGACAACTTGTGGGGGCCATGACATTCTTGTCGACTCTTGGCCCGGACATGTGCTTTAACACGTGAATACTTTGAGTAAATTTATGGTTGAGCCTCATCACATACATGGGGTTGCTGCAAAGAATCTCTTGAGATATCTTTGTGCCACCATCAACTATGGACTGAGATACATTGTCGAGAATTTGAGGCTACATGGATATTCTGATGTTGACTGGGCTGGTAGTGTGTGGATAGAAAGAGCACGCTCGAGTGTTGATTCTTTTTGGGACCTCCTTCAATTTATTGGATGAGCAAGAAGTAGAAAACTATTGCTCTAAGCATCACTGAGGCCGAATATGTGGCAGCTAGTATGGCCTGTTGTGAAGCTATTTGGTTGAGGAAGTTCTTCAGTGAGCTATTTGAGCATGTGCTGGATACCACCGTTATCTACTGCGACAACCAAAGTGGGATTCACCTTTTAGAGAATCCCATGTTCCACGACCACTCTAAGCATATTGATATCAGGTACCCCTTTATTCGAGATTCCAAGATGTGGTACAACATGGAGCAATAAGGCTCCAACACATCAGGACTGATGAGCAAATTGTCATTCTCACGAATCCCTTGGGGAAGGTCAAATTCTTAGCCTTTCTAGAGAGACTTGGAGTCGTGGAAGGACCCTCCCATGAGGGTCCCCCTTGAGTTGGACATTGAGCTCTGGGAACTCTTGGGGGCTTGGGGTACTTCTTGGAGCTATGAGCGACCATAGGGTGAGTGGTTCACCTTCCCCTATAGGTGCACTGTGTACAAGGTGAGTGGTTCACCTTCCCCTACGATTGATGATATATGCATAGAATGAGTGGTTCGCCTTCTCCTATGGCATATGAGCAGGATGAGTGGTTCACCTTCTCCTGTGGATGCCCCAACATACATCCTACCCATCTAGTTCGAGACTCAAGGGAAGTACCTCTCATCTAGCCAATGAGTTGGGAAAATTGGATAGGGACCATAGCACTACAGATGGACACATTGTGTATTGTCGTCCTCCCCATGTCTAGTTTGCATGGTGCTCAACAACTTGATCTGGCATCAAATCCGATTAGGGTTCTACCCCTGGACTAACTTTTGTCAATGGAGAGTGGCAAGGTCTTGTGACTCACTCTTGATCAATTCTTCATTGGTACATCAGTGTTCAACAGAGTAGAGATGAGATGCAGATGACAACATGGCATGATTACGAATGGATTAGCAAGTGGAATTTTCCCTAGTTGAGAGGGAGGGTTAAAATTGAGCCAAATTCCACTTTGGACAACTCATTTGATGAAGATGATGATTGCATTAAATTCCTCTTTTCGAGAGGACCAAAATCGACCTAAAGATCATCAAATTTGGATAAGGGAAAATATGTTTTTGAGGTCAATCCCACACATATGCAAATTGTCAAGGTCGGCCACATTAACTTGTATGCTTATGAAGCCCAAGAGACATGTCACTTCACCTTCAACGATTTGTATAAATAAGAGAGACCTCCAACCTCATTTGGCATCTCACTCACTCACACAATCATCTCTCTCCTTCTTTGATTGGTTCGTACAACTTATTGGGCATTTGTTCTCTCACACGTGTGGCGAAGGATGAATTTAAGGACAAATTACGAATGAAATTTAAGACTCCTGTTGCAGTTTGACCAAAGTTGACTAAGAGCACTCCTTATCGATTTGACTTTGATTTAGGGTCGAATTTGGTTTTGCAAGAGAGTGATTGGCATAGGCCCAAGGGTAATATGGGCTGCTTGGTAGGAGCTGATCGCATGGTTGACCATAGAGTTGACTGCAAATATCAAGTGTATAATTCGACCAAGTTTAACCGCTGATTTAGTGTTTATTTTGGGATGAATTTAACCACTTCATAAGGTCTAATTTGAATTCCTTTGACCGAGCTCCGAAGAAGATTGTTTGCTGTTGATTTGACCAATGTTGAATTTCTGGTTAGGGTTGTTGACTATTGTAGAAAAATACATATTTGTCTGGGCTACTTTGATCATCAATTGGAAAGTCAATTTTAGAAATATACATATTTGTCTGGGCTACTTTGATCATTATTTGGAAAGTCAATTTTAACTTTATTTTACTCTCTCTCTATTGAAAATTTGATATGATAATAAGAAGAATTGATCAAAGGGTTTTCCCCATCTTGGGGTTTTTCCCTAGCATTTGCCAAATTTGGTGTTCTCTTGTCTTGGCTTGTCTTCTGTATTTTACTGTCATGTTCTATTTACAATTATTTTTAATGTGATTGCCATTGGAAACTAATTTAGAAATTGTTGTTGGGATGCTAAAAGTACATTGAAGTAATTGTGCTAAGCATAGAACATACCATTGTTAACTAAAAGTAACACCTTGTCTATACCAAGGGAAGAAGGAAGCAAGACCCTGACCATACCAAGGGAAGAAGGAAGCAATACCTCAATTCCATCTCCTTACACTGGAAAATGAAGACCCTCCTAGAAAGGATCGTATAGGATAAATAATAAGAAATATATAATACTTTTTCTTCTCTGGAGGACGTTAAACATTGCCAACAGAATCTATAGTTCAACATGGAAAGATTGGAAACCAAGACTTCTCATATTAAAAGTAATCTCTAGTGTGAAATGGAACCCACATCTCCACCGAGATTTAGTGCCAAAGACCTTGCACCAATCACCTCTTCAGACTCTTAAGTGATTGTTAGGTTGATAAGAAAACCTTTTGTTATGTAGCTTTCGAGTAGTTAGAACTATTACTGAAATTCTCTGGTTTCCTTTCCTTTAAAGAAGAATAAAGCTGCCTATATGGATATATGTTGGTCATAAGTCCTACTAATAACAAATCTTGATTCCATGTTTTGCTAAAGATATACAAAATTCAATTCACAAAAAAAACAATAAATCTAATAATTCAATTTGTTATATTGCAATTTGTTTTTTATTAATAAAAATATAAATGAGTTCTTTAAATAAAAAATATATATATATATATAAAACTTGTTTAAATTTTGTTAATAACTTTATAAAGACAATACATAAAATAATTATTTTTTTAAACTTTATATAAAAAAATACGAATCCATGTTATACATATTACATTTTTTTTATAAAACATGGTAAAGAAAAATGTGTACATATGGTTATATGTATTAAGAATAAAAGTATTTCGATATATAGAAATGTGTATATATAATGATTAACCTTAACAACTATAATATTTAGTAATTTCATTTTTTTAATAAATATATATATATAAATTTTTTTGTTTGAAATTAATTATATATATATATATATATATATATATATAATTTTATTAAAATATTGATTTAATCTTTATGGAATATTCATGGAATATTTTTAATAGTAGTAAGAATAGATGGTTTAGACATATCTTAAAAGAAATTATAACTTTTTTGTTTTTACATTTAACTAAAAAGGTTTTACAAAATAAAATTAAAATAAAATATTTTGATTATGAAATGAATTATGGTTTTTGGGCATGTAATACTGATAATTCATGGTATTGGTCCATGGTATTGTAACACGACCTAGTTACAAGTTAATAATATCCATTGTAAAGTGGGGATGAATATCCATGATTAAGAATCTTGTTATATTCTAAGTTTATTACAAGTATTAAGTTTTTATGGGCTTATTAACTATATTTAAATATGGTTACGAAATCATTATTTTAATTTGTGTGATAAAATAGATCTTAATTTATAACTTTTATTTATGTATTATATATTTTAATGTGATATGTATATTATAATTTTCTTTTATCTAAAAAAACTATAATTTTAATAGAAAAAAAATTACAATATAACAAATTGAATTTTATTATTTTTATTGCTTTTAACTTTTTATTATTAATTGAGTCAACATTTAAATGTTTACACTAATTTACAAATAGTGCAACATCTCCCTATGTTGAGTTGTATATTCATTTAACCTTTTATTATTTTTTAATTGAGCCTACATGGAAATATTTACACAATTACAACAACACCCACATAATCGATTGTACAATACCTCTCAATGCAACACAGATTTAATTGAATTATATATGTATGTATGTATGTGAGTGAAATTTCTATATAATATAAATAATATTATAAATATATATTTATCACTCTAGATCTATCGTATTGAGATGGATCAAATCTTTAGAGATAGAAACCTTTTTTAAAAGATTAATACCCCAAAATATTTGATTCATCTCTATGATTAACAAATTTGAAAGAATATGTTTTGATATTTAATTTTTGTTTAAACATTATTTATTGTGATAAATTTATTCAAAATATCACAATATCATTTATATATATGTCAAATATTTTAATACACTTGGCTAAATATACCTCTATATATATATATATATATATATATATATTGAAAGGAATGTGAAAAAAATGTGAAAAAGATATAATGTGAAGAAGCACACCCAATTATCAATAATAAATATAATGTGAGACCACTTTTTTCTTCATATTCTTTTTAAATAATTGAGGAGAGAGTTGCATTCTACACCCAATATGAGGGTGATGTGTGATTCTGTCTGTGCTCAACATGGAGTTGACACATCTCCTTAAAAACATACTCTAAACAAATAAATAAAAAACAATGTCGGTTATAATAAAAACATAAGTAAATATACATATTTGGATACATTTATTATGAAGAGAGGCACATTCTGGAGTTGACACGTCTTCTTAAAAACATACTCTAAATAAAATAAAACAATGTCAGGTATAATAAAAATATAAGTAAATATACATATTTGGCTAATTTTATTATGTAGAGGCACATTCTACCACCATTGTGACAACCATGTGTGATTTTGTTTGTGATTAACATGGAGTTGATACATATATAAGTAAATATACATATTTGGCTAATTTTATTATGTAGAGAGGCACATTCTACAACCATTGTGACAACCATGTGTGATTTTGTTTGTGCTCAACATGGGGTTGATACATGTTCTTTAAAAAAGGCACGCTAAATTTAAAAAAAAATGACGACTATAATAAAAACATAAGTAAATATACATATTTGGCTAAATTTAATTAAAATCATTATAAAACATTAATAATGTCACTGTTATTATGCTAGCTCAATTCATTTTTAATATTACAACAGGGTATGAAGGAGTTGTAGTCAAAATATTTCACTTCAACTCTCGAGCCATAAATAAAACATTTTGATGACTATATTTTATATCAATTCTAGAGACACGGTTATTAAGAGTTTAATAAATAAATAAATAAATCTTATATTAACCTTATAAATATTTCAATATAGGAGTTAAATAAAAAATTGAATATTCATGTTGACTAATATATTTAACGATACAAGGTGATAGTCCTGATATTAAATATCGTGTAAACTAAAAGATCCAAGGTTCAAATATCTTTGAAGCAACCTATTTTAGTGTTCGGAAGAAAGAAATATATAAAGAACAAGAGAGCACCACAAATTTATCAAGTATGGAGAGTGATTAAATCTCTTGAGGTGCAAACAATTTTTCAGTATTTGCACTATAAAAGAAGTTTGCATATCAAGAGATTTAATCCCTCTTGAAGCTTAATAAATCAATGGTTAAGATGCATATTTTTATTAGAGATTTGATCCCTCTTGGGGCTTGGTAGATTCGTGTTTAAATGGATCTTTTTATTAGATTTTAAGGGTACAAGTAGCTAGATATTATAATTTATTTATAAATAAGAGAATTCTAAAAAATTTACTAGTTGTCCAATATTTGTATTCCCACTAGTTTCTAGCCCTCTTAATCATATAAATTAAATAGTTGGTAATTTTAGATAGAAATCAATTCATAAGAAACATTAAAACACTTACCTCATCATATATCTCAAGTTGCTAAAAATCAAATAAAGCATAAGATTAACTAAATTAAAAAATATTTTAAAATTATAATAATATTATTAATGATAAAAACAATTAATAATTAAGTTAATAATATATAATTTTTTTAAAAACATGTAACAATAGTCTTAACCACGGAGATTCACCCCAAATTTATCATGGACATTCTTAATTCATAAATAGGCTTTGTTACAATACTATGGGCCAATACAATGGTTTATCAATACCACATGCCCAAAAAGCCATAATGTATTTCATATGAAATTCCTTTTAATTAATGAATTTAAATAAAAGAAAAAAAAATGCACAACTACTTTTTAGATAAATCTCAACCTTTAATTTGTGTATACTACTAACAATATTCTATTGAGCTTAAATTCCTACCATCAACTTAATAATTGTTGATAATTAAATTAAAATTTTGGAAGTCCTATTCCAAAATAGACATACCTATCAACACAATTACTTTAAATTATAAACTTGAAAACCCATGAGGGTTAGACCAGTTGGTTTGTGTGGGGTTTAGTTACCCCTAGGTCATAGGTTCAAACCTCATGGCGAAGAGTTGAAGATGGAAGCCACTTTGGGGGAACTAAACCTAGTGGTAAGCATCCCATTGTGGGTGAATTGGTCTTCTTTTATATATATATATATATATTGGTTTTCAAGTTCTTGTGGTCATCAGTTATTGAAGAGGTTTCAAGTTCCTATGGTCATATGTTACCAAGATTCTAAAACCCCTTGTTGGAAACATTGACTCCTTCATAAAGGATTCCAATGATTTCGTAAAGCTTATTAAAAATCAGAGGGTCGAGGAGAGTGACATTTTGGTAAGTTTTGATGTTGTGTCATTATTTACCAAGATTCCTTTAGATGAGGTGGTATAAGTAGTTAAAGAATTCACCGATCCTGTAACAGCTAAGCTTGTAGAGATATGTTTACGATCCACTTTCTTCAGCTTCTAAAGATAATTCTACGAGCATATATTGGGTGTTGCAATGGGATCACCACTCTCACCTATTGTATCCAACTTATATATGGAGCACTTTGAGAAGAAGGCACTTGCCTCATCTCCCTTAAAACCAACATGCATGATGGAAAATATTTGTAGATGACGCCAACAAAAAGTGGACTCATGGGAAGGAAAATCTTGAAAGATTTTTTATTCACCTTAACTCCATTTCATCCGAAATTAAGTTCACTATGGAGGTTGAAGAAGATAGGAGCATTCCTTTTTTTGATGTCCTTATTACTAGGAAAGATGATGGAACATTAGGGCATCAAGTGTTCAGAAAGAAGACTCATATTGACAGCTATCTTCATGCAAAATCTCATCATCATTCGGTCCAAAATTTTGGTGTCCTTAATACTCTGGCGGTTAGAGCCTTGAGGATTTCTGATGTAGAGCACCTTAAAGAGGAGCTTAATCTCTTGCCATCTGTATTTAGGGGTATAGGTTATAAAAGTAAAGATATAAAAAAATCCATTAGTAGAGCTGAGTGTTCAGTCATGTTAGAGAAACACAAGGGACCTCAGGAAAATGGTTGATCAGATTTGGATCACGGACCTAAGTGATAGCTCAAATTTCAAAGTGTTTGGAAGTGTGCTAAACCTGAGCTACCAGATATATCTCGTCTTCTTGATTCCGGCACCGCGAATGGTTTGAAAAACCGACACAATATAAAGAAGTTATCGCAGTTTGAAAAGTCCAGTAAACTACAATTTTTGGACTTTGACCAAGTTTGATTGGTCTTTGAATATTAAAAGGAAAGAGAATATTCTAGGGAATATTCCTTGAAATATTTCCCAGAATATTCCTTCTGGACCAACCAGTGATGGACAAGTGTCAGCGTGTAATTCGTTGTGGGCTGTACATTTGAAATTTCGGGCCAATGGGAGGCTGCCACGTGGCCCAGGTTTGGCATATCAAAATTTTATTGGGTTGCCAGGGCTCGACCCCAAGACCTTCTGCCTGCACACACAATGCCTTACCAACTCGCCTACCATTTGGTTCTTAACACCTATGGAGCGCTAGTTGTATTTATCATTAATCGAAACTCTGTTTGGGGGAGCGGAGGGGCCAACCCCTCGGGCCAGTCCCTCCCATATGGCCTCGACCCCAAGTCCAAGAGCCTAAACGCTTAACCGCAAACACCGATAGGTAAAGGCTACCCTTGTCACATGGCAGAAGGTAAGCAGCGGTTTCGGAGTTTGTTGCTCCAACTTTTAATTTGACAGCGGAATTTTTGGTGGCATGTGCCCAACTAAACCGAAAAATTAATGCCAATGGTTAGTGCTTGGTGGTATATTTGGAACAGGCGCGCCATTTTTATCATAAATCCAAACTTATCTACAGTTAACTTGAGTTCCTCCAATTTTGGTGGAGGATTTTTAGGGGTCATTGGACAAATTGAGTTTAGGCTCTATCTTGAGCTAGATTCGACAAATTTTGGGTTGCCAATAGTCAATTTTGACTATCTTAGACATTCCATACTCATTGGTGAGGGTTGCAGAGCCATCAGAGGTCTTTTGAGCAGGTTTTTTCTTCAGATAAGTTCTAGGGACCATAAAGGGCCACCATGGGTCAGCAGCAGTTTGAGGCGTAGCCAGAGCAACTAGAGGCATTTATCAACAATCCAATAGTCAATTTTGGATGTTTAAGATGTTTTGGAACTAATGGAATGGTTTGAAGAGCTTGTAGAGGACTTTTGAAGGCTGAGATGCTTTAGAGAAGTTATAGGGGCCACTAGGGCCAACAAGTACCAGTAGCAGTTTGAGGCCTAGCCAGGGTAGCTAGAGGCCTTATTCAACAAAACAATAGTAATTTATGAATGTTTTGATACTTTGAATCCAATGGATAAGTTTGGAGAAGATTTTGAGGACTTCTAGATCTCGAGAAGCCACAGAGAAGTTTTCTTTGACCCTAGAGCCAGGGGTGCGACCAGGTGTTGGAGGTGAAACCAGAGCAGCCAGAGGTCAATTTTAGCGAAACAATAGTCTATTCTGACTATTTTGGACATTTTGAATCTAATGAAATGATTTTCAGAGTCATTTGAATACTTTTGAAGGTCAAGAAAATACAGGGAAGTTTTGGGCAGCCCAGGGTCAACAATGGATGGAGGCCTAGTTTGGGGAGTCAATGCTCATTTTGAGAAAATGATCATTCCATTTTGGAGGTCTGATATGTGTTGGAGACAGTAGGTGAGGTTTCTGGGACAGAAAAAGAATTCTGAGGGAGTTAGTGCCATAGAGAAGCTTAGGGTAGCTCAAGTGCACCGACAGAAGGAATCAAGTCTAAGGGAGCCTAGATCTGTTTTCAGAGTGATGACAACCATGATAGGGATATAGATGGTATTCTAAATCCATTGGTTCAGTTCAGTTAACCATTGGAGTTTAATTTGTAACTTGTAAGATAAATTTTGCCATAATCCCAAAGAGCCAAGTCAAGATGACAAGAGCTCAAGGAGACATAGCCCACGATATTTGGGTGAACTCCTAGATTAAATTTTCTGTTATTTGTTGATTTTTATTTGCTGCATTATATTGTTGTTAGACATGTTTAATTTCAACAACAAAAATGGACTTAAGGCACTTCAACAGTTAAAAAAAAAAAATACACCTATTTCAAGTATAAAATTCCACAAAATTCAAGTATAAGCTAGATCTTTTATTTGTTTAATTGAGTGGGAGGTTCTTGAAAATCATAACAAGTTATCCAACCTATTTTCAGATCAATAGTGGTAGGGTTTTCCTACCATGCATCAAGGGTGTTACTGATAAGATCGCAAAAGTTATGAGGAAGAAGGACATATTCGCGCAATTTTCAGCAGCTGGAAAAATTAGACAAAAAATGTGGTCAGTTAAGGATAGTATAAGTCACGAACAACTCAAAGGAGTTTACAATATTGACTGTTCATGCGGAAAAAGCTATATTGGGGAAACCGAGCGTTCGATACAAAGACGACTTAAAGAACATGGTGTTGATATTGAGAATGAAAGATCGCGCACCTTTGCCCTTGCTGAACACTCCGCAAAAACTAAACATTATATGCATCTAGAGGATGCCAAAATCATTGTCAGAGAAGAACATTATCGAAGAAGAAAAATTAGAGAGGTCATTGAGATTACAAAACATCCTAATAACCTCAACATGGATGGAGGTTGTGAAATCACTGATAGTTGGCGACCTCTAATTCGACAAATTTGTTCCTACAATTCGTGATCCTCCTAGGTAAAGTATCACATGTTTGTCTTTCTTTCCCGTTACATTTTAAGGTTTAGGCGTAGCAATAAATAAATATAATTTTCTTAAATTTAAATTATAAAGTAAAATAAAAAGGAATATATATATATATATATATATATATATATATATGAGAAAAGTAATTAGAAATTAAAAAAAATTAAGAATAAAATAAAATAACTTTAATACTAATTCTCTTTAAAAAAAAAATCTAATTATTAGTTTAATTACTATTAATATTTATTTTTAATAAATTAATATTAATATTAATTATTTTTTTATTAAATAATTATTAATTAAAATCAAAATTAATTATTAACTATGCATTAATTTGTAATTGAAATAATTCATTAGTTTGTAGTTTTTAAAAATTTTAATCATAACAATTATATAAAAAAATTAGGAAAATATTTTAGAATTAAGTTAAAAATTTTAAATTAGCATATTATAAAAATATAAAAAAATTTAGAATTAGTAATAAATAAATAAATAAATTCTAATTAATAAATTCAGTACGAAATTATTAAAATAAAATCAAAATTAAAATCAAAATTTTAATTAAAAATTAAATATTAAAAAAAAAAAAATTAAATTAAAATTTGCTTGTTGTCGGCACTTTAACTCTCTTTTCATTTTTCACTATCGCCTAATTTCTTTCATTTCTTCATTCAACAAACCTGTTTTGAAAATAGATCCCTGTTAGAATTCAAAACGTCAGAGAATTGTTCCTTTACACTATGAAAAATCCAAAAACTTATATATATTTACCTTAATTTTTTTTTAATTATCTTTAAATTTACGTACATATATATAGTTTCTAACTATTTTGAGTTGTAAATGTAATATTAATTATTTATCATTATATTTATTAAATAATGATTATGGAGTAATAATAAGTATGTATATACAATTACAAACACCTATCATCTATCATACTTGTTTACATTTTTCTTCATTTTATTCTATATAATGCTTAAGTTTAATATAAAAACTTTTTCAAGTTTCTCATTATGGATGAATTGGTCTTTTTCTATATATAATATTTGTTTCCCTTATATTTTTTTCATTATCTTTGGATGAATTGGTCTTCTTCTATTTATAATATTTGTTTGCCTTGTATTTTTTTCATTATCTTTGGATTTACGTGCATATATATAGTTTCTAACTATTTTGAGTTGTAAATGTAATATTAATTGTTTATTATTATATTTATTAAATAATGATTTTGAAGTAATAATAAGTATGTATATATAATTACAAACACCTATCATACTTGTTTACCTTAGTTTTTCTTATTTTATTTTATATAATGCTTAAATTTAATATTAAAACTTTTACAAGTTTCAATCTCCAAAGTGATGGATCCATGGTTAAGGACTGAAGAGGTTTTTATTTAAGGTTCAATTCTCATGAGAGTATTTTTTTTTTTAAGGTTTTCATTAGGGCATTTACATGTAGTGTTTAAAATTGAAATGGCACCCAAAGGGGGCTTTTGATTTAATTTTCCCTTAATTAAATTGGAAGAGAAAATGTAATTTCATCTCATGATAACTTATATTAGTTAATTGAGTGAGGAAGACTTAGTTATCTTAGGAAATTCGAGTTGAGGGTCAGAGAAGAGGCATGTAGATTTCTCTCATGAGTTCTCCCATGATTTTAGGGGGTCCAGTTACAACTATTTGTGAGTTGTAATTAGTTAACTCAATTAATTGAGTTAAAATTAGTTTAACTAGTTCTAACTGAGAGATGAGCTAGTGATAGGTCCAGTGAATTAAATGTAATTTAATTCACAAGTAGTGATAAATCAGTTAATTGATAATTCACTATAAAAAGTTGTTGCATGTTAGTTCTAAGGAAGACCTAATTTAGTTTGAGGTTAAAGGGAAGATAACTACCAGTTGTATAATTAGAAAATTGTAATTTCATGTATGAGGTCATCAGGAAGCCTTGGATGAATTGTGTGATAAATTCTTTGGAATTTACTATTTAATAGGGCCACAATGCATCCAAGAATGTGTGAGCAAGGTTGGTCAGAAAGAGGCTGAGAATTGGTTAAGTATTTGACTAATTTTTCCTAGATCAGAGTGAGGCAGGCAACAGAGTGCAGAGGTTTCTCAGTGAGAGAAAATCATTGTATTGTTTCTTGGTCTTGAATTTATGAAATATATAGATAGCGGGGTTTTGAGAAGTTGCTTTCCCAAATACATCTTGTGTTGTGCGATTGATTATTTCTTTCTCTTACTTATTATGTGATTGTGCGATTGTATTTTGTTTTCGCGAAATTATAGAAGGATTCAATATTTTTTTTAGTACATTACAAGATCAGATTGAACCCCTTTGGATAATTTCTACATGGTATTAGAGAACTAGGAATCACAATAGAAGGGAAGAACCAAATTTTGTTTTGAACAAGTACATCGAATTTGTAGATTTATTCTTCAAGACTAGCAGTAGATCAAGATGTCTTTTAATGGCTTGAGACTTGAATGCTCCCTTGAGGGAAATTCGAATTACATAGCATGGAAGTACATGATGGAGGCAGTTCTCGAGGACAATAGACTAAAGGCATTCATATAAAATGATATGCCCCAACCCATAGTAGCAGATGCTCAAGTTCTTGATGCATGGAATAAGAATGTAGCAAGGTGAGAAGGATCTTGTTAGAGGGAGTTCAAGATTATATTGTCTCAAGTTTCCAAGGAAAGGATACTCCATATGCAATGTGGAAGGCCTTAACAGATCTGTTTCAGAATAACAACGACCATAGGAAGTTGGTGTTGAAAGACAAGCTCAGAAAGATTAAGATGGAGAAGGGCAACGTGATCCAAAAATACTTGACGAAGTTCACTCAATGTCGAGATGAGCTTGGAAGTGTTGGGATAACAATTTCCCATTATTATTTTGTGATCCTAGCTCTTCTAGGCCTTCCAAGATTTGGCATAGCTACTAGGACTCTGTGAAATGGAGGGAGAAGCTACTAAACTGGGAGCAATTATGGTCCGACTTAATACAATAAGAGATTCAACGGAGCACCAGAGATGGATCCTCATCAAAGACTGATGATGAGAAGAACTGTGCCTTGGTTGGAAAGGTGAACAAAGGAAAAGGGAAGGCGTCCCATTCCAAATTGGAGTCCGACAAGGCATGAAAGAAGCGAGACTTTTCAAAGGTGAAATTTTTTCACTGTCATGAGCATGACCACTATGCCACAAATT
The DNA here is from genome assembly GCA_034641835.2 of Pinus albicaulis. Classification (NCBI taxonomy): domain Eukaryota; kingdom Viridiplantae; phylum Streptophyta; class Pinopsida; order Pinales; family Pinaceae; genus Pinus; species Pinus albicaulis. Next base: position 1,516,753,827 of record CM076581.1, read on the forward strand.
GTCCACGAAATAAGACCAACAAGAAAGTCCCAGAAAGAGCAGCAGGTGAAGAACTTGCTTCACAGTTTGAGTTGTATTTCACTCTCATCGCATGCATGGTGTCATCGGTGATGGGTTTTGTGTGGAACTTGGATAATAGAGCGTCGTTACATATGACCGGAAATAAAGAATTATTCAGTAGCTTGGAGGAGAAGGATCTCCAGATGCACATCGAGATGGGAGATGACAGAAGGTATAGCGCTACCAGTGTAGGCATAGTAATCCACTCACATTAAAATATTCATGTATGTTTCTGGTCCAAAGAAGAATTTGGTTTCTATTTCTATGATGGAATATCGTGGCTATGATGTGATATTCAATGAAGGAAAGGTGTTCCTTCGTTACAAAGCCACAGGACAGGTGAAAAATATTGGGGTTTGAGTAAAGAACCGCTACAAATTGGATGTAGAAGATTGTGCTTCCTTGAGCATGAAAGTAGATAATGTGGAGATCCGAAACATCAGTGAGTTATGGCACATGATATTGCGCCATATACACCACAACACTTTGAAGATCATGCAACAGGTTTCTACACGACTTCCAAAGGGTGCACGTGCGTAGAGAGATACATGCAAAGGGTTTAAATTGGGGAAGTATACCAAACCCACATTTCACGATAAGGAAAGCTGAGCCAAGGCGATCCTTGAGGGAGTTCACTCAGATGTGTGTGGACCTTTATCGATAGCTTCCACAACAAAACACATGTATTATGTGTTTTTTGTTGATTTTTAGAAAGTGTTGGATTTTATTCATACAAAATAAAGATCAGACGTTCTCCAAGTTTTTTGAATTCAAGGCGCTTGTTGAGAAATATACAGGGAAGAAGGTGAAGGTTCCAAAGAGTGAAAATGGTGGAGAATACATCCTCAGAAGGAATTTGAAGAGAATTTATAGCATGTCATAACCCACGGGTTGCAGAAAGAAAGAACAAAACTATCGCGGGAGAAGCATGAGCTATGTTGCATGATCAGGGCCTACCTTTGCATATGTGGATGCAAGCATGCAATATAATAGTATTTGTGCAGAATAGAAGTGCTCATCGTATACTTGGGATAAGTACACTAGAGGATACTTTTTCAAGTAAGAGACGAGATGTGTCATATTTTTAAAATTTTGGTTCATATTTTTATTTCCATGTGATAAAATATGCCAAGAAGAAACTAGAGCCAACAAAAAAGTTGGGGATATTTTTGGGGTACACTGATACACCTCACAACTATCGGGTGTACTTTCCAGCACACAGGATGACAGTGGTTAGAAGATATGTGAAATTAGATGAAGAGAAAACCATATGATTGTCCCTTGAGAGGGAGCTTGAGTTGCATGTAGTTGATGAGATCTTCACTCCTAAAGAATAACCTAAGGATGTGGAGCATCCATAAGTAGAGGAACATAGAGTGGTAGAAACCACTCTTGCAAAGCCATCCACCAGAGAAGTAAGGAAGTGCACCGAGAGGCTGACATATTGTTGCTAGATGTGAGAGAGAATGTGGGAGATCCCACTTCATAGCGCAGGCAGGGAAGGTCCCAAAACTGGTACACTGGATACATGTCTATTATGATTGAAGGTATTGAGATAGAACCATCCTATTTCAAGGAAGAAGTGAAAAAACTTGTGTGGGTTGATGCCATGGTTGAGGAGTATGACTCCATTATTAGAAGTAATGCATGGGAGGTTATCCCAAGACCAGTGGGGAAGTAAATTTGAGGATCTGGGCGGTGATGGGCCTCTAAATTGGACATAAAATAAGGCCCATCTAACCTTTCTTAATCCCATCTACCTTCCTTATGCACATGAAAAGATATATTAAATCTCTCCTTTTGCACTTGACAATGTTTTCTTACACTTTGATATTTTCTTAGGAAGGTTTAAAGGTAATTGCATATTTGTGCCTAATATTGGTTATTTTTGTAGAATATTGTGAGAATATTTGGCAGATTACGCCGATTTGGAGAAGGAGATAATTTAGGGACTTGCTCCCTTCCACTAGAAGATCAAGAGTGAAGAATATCAGGAAATTAGGGAGAAATCTTGGAGATATTCAAGGGGGGTTTTCCACCCGCAAAGGCATCCAAACGATCCTCATGAGATCCCCTCCAAAAATTTGAATTCTAGAGGTAGCCAAGCAACTCAAGACCAAGTGCACTCAAGCCATACTTCACTTGGAGTCTCCAGCAATACGAATTCCATAAGCAGCCAAGCAACTCAAGACCAAGTGCACTCAAGCGATACTTCACTTGGAGTCAAGTGGACTCATTACCTATTTTTATGGAGTTGTTGGTAGCTGCCCTAGAGAATAAATAGAGCAAAGTTAGAGCTAGGAAGGGTCAATTATTTGATTCCATTCAGAACCTTTGTTGCAAGTTATTAGGCTTTCACTGTTTAAGACCTTCAGGATGTAATAAGACTGTATTTTTTGTAATGAAATGGGTATTCATATGAACTTTTATTGATCTAGTTCCAGAGAGCTGGGCTCATGGGTTAGGGTCCAACCCATGTGCCTCAGCTTCTATGTTGTTACCATTCATTACTTTTTGCCATTAAGCTAGTTTTCTTTCTGTCATTCAATTAGTTCTGCGTTTAATAGTTTCATTTCTGTTTAGTTTTGATTTCAGTATGTTGCTGTAGTTTTTTATTTTCTTGTGAGTAATCGAATAGAGGAACAAAACCAAAAGAGCTGTGGATCAAGACTCCCTTCTCATCTCTGTCAATAGAGCTCGAGGAGGGTAAACCTTCCCACAAATCCAAAAATTGATTTATGTTCACTACTTTTATCATGCACTTCATCTATTTTTCATGCATGGATCAACAGGGTTGATTGCAGGAATTATTGTAAAACCCCAGAGCAGTTCCGTGGTGCTTCTCCGCTTCATTTTCCATCTCTGTATTCGCTCCCCAAACACCTCTGTTACGCTCTATTCCTTCCTTTTCCCTCATTGTAGCTACTGCAAATTTTTTATTTTTATTTTTATTTATTCACAAAATGCTTGAAAACCTTTAAAATTTGACCTCGGCCATTTTCTCCTCGATTCTCCCTCTACCATACATCTCAATCACATTTCACACCATTTTCCCTTCTTCTTTAAGACTTACCACAATCCCATTTCACAATCGCACTTCGCATGGTTTAGTTTTTTTCCTTTTTGCACTTACCGCAATCCCTTTTCACACTTACCGCTCGCTTTTGCCGATTGTGATATTTCAAAATCACAAATCACACTTCGCATTTTTTTCCTTTTTTCGTTGACACTTACCGCTCCGATCCGCCGATTGTGATATTGCGATCGCGCTCTGCTGCCGATCCCACCGTCATGTCACCCAACACATTTCGCACTTCGCAAATTTTCCTGAACAACACTTCCGCCATCCCTCTAACTTTGCGATATTATGATTGCGATATCTCAATTCGCACTTCGCAACTTTTACCACGTCACAAATCGTAATATTTATCCTTTTCGCATTTCGCATGTTGTAGATCTTTCCTTTTCGCAGTTCTTTCCTTTTCGCATTTCGCATTTCGCATTTTTTAGCCCGTCACACTTCACACTTTGCAACTTTTTCTCCATCGCACTTTTCAAATTATTCCGCTCCAAAACATTTTTGCGCTATAATAATTTTTTAATCAGGTTTAAACCCCCACTTTCCACTTCTAAGCCTCGTTTCATGTGTTAAGCCCTCCATTAGCCTCTTTAGCCTTTTTCTTTTCCTCCAAACTACAAATCAACACTTTTTCAATTAGAATTAAGTCATGGATAGCTTAACTGCATGGATAGAAGCATGATAGATAGACCATAGGATAAGTAGAGTACATTTAGTCATTTAGCCAAGTTAAGTGTGGTCTAGAATTAGTTTCCTTTCTGCCATTTATTTTCAGCAATTTAGTTTAGTTTCCTTCCTGTCATTTCTTTTCAGCATTTAGTTTCTTTCTATCATTTCCTTTCTGCACATTAAATTAGTTTCATTTCCATCGTTTCCTTTCTCCAAATTATGCTAGTTTCCTTTTTGTCATTTCCTTCCAGCAATTTACTTTTCAGTTTTTATCATAGTTTAAGAAATAGCACCCTTTCGTAAAGCAGAAGAGGATGGCATGAACCGAATGCATTTGCTGTGTATATAGCACTACACCTCTAGGTTTGTATGAACCCCGGGGGTATAAATTAAAGGCGCAGCCCTTGGGAGTTGCAGCACTCTTGGTGCAATACCTGGGCTCACCAGGCGTGTCTATAAGGTGACGCAGGCAGCAGATGGGAGTGTGGAGAAGCACAAGGATAGATTTGTGGCTAGAGGGTTCTCTTAGTTGGAGGGGATTGACTATGATGAGAATATTGCACCAATCACAAGGTACTCATCTATCATATCCATCATTTCACTCTCATCACAGATGGGATGGAAAATACATCATATGGATGTAAAGGCAACATTTATTAATGGATTTATTGAGCAAGAGGTGTACATTGAGAAGCCGTAAGGTTTTGAGACCTTAGAAAGGGAGTCACATGTGTTCAGACTCAAGAGATAATTATATGGGCTGAAGTAATCACCTCATGTTTGGTACACCAGGATCGAAAAATATTTCACCGGGTTGGGCTTCACCAAGAGTGAAGCATATGCGAACCTTTATCAGATTGTGGTAGGTGATAAGATTTTGATTATTGTACTTTATGTTGATGATATGATACTGAAAGGTGATGAGAAGCTCATCAAGTCTTTGAAAGAGGATCCTCAAAAGATAATTTGAGATGAAGGACATGGGGCTCTTGCACTATTTACTAGGATTGGAAATATGGCAAAGAGATGGGGAGCTATTTGTATCTCAGGGAAAGTATGCCAATGATATCCTTAGGAAGTTCCACATGGAGGGAAGCAAACCCATGGAGACTCCTCTAACAGGAAACTGGAGGAAGGAGGATGCTACTTCGAGCAAAGTAGTGGATGCTACTGTTTGCAGATAACTTGTGGGTTCACTCATGTATTTGGTGAACACACGACCATACATATTCTACACAGTTAATGAATTGATTCAAGCTATGGTTAAGCCTACCAAGATATTTTGGAAGGCAAGAAATCATGTGTTGAGATAACTTAGAGGCACTACATAGTATGGAATATCGTACATACATACATAGGGAGTGAAGCTTCAACGATTCATCGATGCAGATTGGGCAGGGAGTCCATATGACATGAAGAGCACATCAGGGGGAATATTCAACATAGGATCAACAATAGTTTCCTGGTACATTAGGAAACACAGATTAGTTGCACTTAGTTTAGTAGAAGTAGAGTACATGACAGCCAGTCCAGCAGCATGTGAGGCCATCTGGATGAGGAAGATACTTGTTGGTTTTCTTGGTCAACAAATGGATCCCATTGTGATAACCAAAGTTGCATCAAACTCTCGGTTAATCATTTTTTTCATGACGTGTCCAAGCATATTGATATCTGGTATCACCATCTCAGAGATTGTGTGTAGAGGCAGATTATGTCATTAGAGTACATTCCCATGGAGGATCAGGATGAAAACGACTTGATGAAGGCGCCAACAAGAATCAAATTCGAATTCCATAGAGACAGGATCGGGGTAGAAGATAACCCTTTCTTGTTGCGAGGGAGTGTTGAAATGACACCAAGAAATGGCACCCAAAGGGGGCTTCTGATTTAATTTTCCCTTCATTAAATTGAAAAAGAATTTGTAATTTCATCTAATGACAACTTGTATTAGTTAATAGAGTCAGGAAGAATTATTTAGCTTATAAAATTTGAGTTGAGGGCTAGAGAGCAGCCACAAAAGTAAGTAGTTCTCATCCTATGATTTTAGGGAGTCCAGTTACAATTATTTGTGAGTTGTAATTAGCTAACTCAATTAATTGAGTTAAAATCAGTTTAACTAGTTCTAACTGAGAGATGAGCCAGTGATAGGTCAAGTGAATTAAATCTGATTTAATTCACAAGTAGTGATCAATTAGTTAATTTATAATTCACTATAAATAGCTATTGCATGTCAGTTCTAAGGAAGGCCCAGTTGAGTTTGAGGTTAAAGAGAAGAAAACTATCATTTGTATAATTAGAAAATTGTATAGGTCATGCATGAGGTCATCAAGAAGCCTTGGATGAGTTGCGCAATCAATTCTTGGGAATTTACTATTTAATAGGGCCACAATTCCTCCAAGAATGCGTGAGCAAGGTTGGTCATACAAAGGCTGAGAATTGGTTAAGTATTTGACTGATATTGCCTAGATTGGAGTGAGATAATCAACATAGTGCAGAGGTTTCTTAGTGAGAGAAAAACATTGCATTGTTTCATGGTCTTGACTTTATACACTATACATATATTTTGGTTTTGAGCAGTTGATTTCCCCAGATACATCTTGTGTTGCTTGTTATGTGATTGTGCGATCGTATTTGGTTTCCACAAAATTGTAGAAGGATTCAAGATTTTGTTTCAATACATTACAAGATCAGATTGGATCCATTTGGATAATTTATACAATTAAATGAATGAGATTTGAATTTCACTCCCCATGTAGACATGTAGACACTCTTTTAATCCTTAAAATTAGACAATGGACTCATTTTTTCCTTTGGCTAATATTACTAGATTTCAGCAACCGATATTGTGTGTTAGGAAGTTAAAATTCACAAAAGGAGCTTTCATATACCCATGTGCTAAATGATTCTTCATTGTGGAATTTGACTTAGAAAAGGGCAGATATTGGATCCTCAAATTATATCCTTGATTTTGGGGTAACTTTGGTTTTTTCATGAAGGCATAGACTACTTCTTTCAATATAAATATAAATGATCTCTCCATGGCTCTAATTTAGGTTAGGCTCCCCAATATGCCTCTCCATTTCTTGGGTTTTTGGAAATGATATTGGAAAATACCACTTTAGAATCAAGGAATTATAACATCAAATAATCACCTTGTTTGCATGTATATTTGTAGACATGGACTTTAGAAAAGTGTTTCCATAAAAAATCAACTTGATCAACAAAGATGATACGTGGACCCAAAAGTTGGATTATCATGGAAAAATATCCTTTTGATGTAGAGATTGCTATGAAATAGAGAACATTACTTCCCATTACACTAAGCTCCATAAGAGTGATTGAACATGGAAATCCTAGATAAAATCAATATATTGTGATGGTGGAAGGGGGAACACTTGTTGATTACCCCTGTGATTCCCAAGAATCCATATTTTATCCAATTAAATCCTTTCAAACTACAACACTTGAAGAAGAAAAATGTTTTCCATGGGAATTCCCTTCTTGCCCCCATCGAGGATTCCTAAATGGTCATTAGATTTATTGGCCACTCCTCAATCCTTATAGCAGTAAGTGTGACTTTTAGGATTTTTTTTTGGTATTTAATTTCTAGATGGTGATAGTATTGGCATAGGATGGAATTTTAACCTTGTTTTAAAGTAAGAGGAAACTTTGGGGAGGGTAGTAGGATGAACCCAATGCCCCCCTTTGTTAAATAAATTTGAGGAAATAAACCTTTTTGACATCAACCTGCTAAAACGACTCCTACTTGGAGGAATCTTTGATTCTTGGTAATGATCTTGCCAAAATATTGGATCTATTTTTTTATATATTAGAGGAGGTTATATAAATATAGAATAAGCTCAAAAACTATATTGGGTGTAGGGTTGTTTAGAATAATGTTTTACTCCTTGTACAAATAGAAAATGATGATAGGAAACCCCTAGGGCCTAATAAACACAATCCTTATTGGCTTAATGATGAATAATTCATCGATATGTTCAAAGAGGAGTGGAGATGCTTCAATCTAGCTAGTGTGGATTATGTTATGTTACAATTAAATTTCATTTTGTAGAGGATCAAGAAAGTCATGATATCTTGGGAAAAATGAAAGTTTAAATACCTCCTAAAGACATATTTCAATGGTAGATAAAATTATTGTTGATATATTTTCAAAGAATCATAGTGGCATTTTTCCAAAGGAAGTAAGGCTTCCTTGAAGACTCTATATAGGAAGAGAAATATATTGGTTGGCGGAGGTCAATTGGAGGAAAAAGAGTAGTGTAGTTCAGTTGGCTCTTGGTATGCTAAGGTTAGGAAGAATGTGAGAAACATTTGGGAGATGCTTAGGGATAAAGGAAGTAAGGCTACAACATTATAGGAAATAGTAGATGAAGGTGTCAAATGCTCCAAACAATTATATAAGGATATTAGAAGGGTCAATATTGTGGATATAATGAGGGTGGTGGAGCACTTTCTTGGATTTAGTCAAGATGAATTAAACGAGGAGTTATTAGGATCACTAAGGAGGATATAAGGAAGTTATTTACTCTTTATAAAAAGACAAAATACCGAGGCTTAACAAGTGGATGATAGAGTTATCCAAGGATTTTACAATATACTAGAAAATGAGAATCTAATAGACACGAAAGACTCTATATGGTGTTAAGGAAGTTTTGGGATCTATACAATCAACCTTCTTAGCACGTACTCCTAAAAAGGATTCCCCTTCCTCCTTTGAACATTTTGTATCTATTTTCTTGTGCAATGTTGTTCACAAAATTATAGAAAAAATATTTCTAGAAGAATAATATATGTATTTTCATAGGTTATTTCTATGATGTAGCTTGTATTTATAACTAATAAAAAAATTCATTATGCAATTGGAGTGGTCCAAAAATGTATGGATTCAATTAAGACAATAAATCACCAACTATTTAATAAATATAGACCCATCTAAGGCATTTGGCAAGGTCAACTAGTTGTACTTAAGGCTCCTACTTATTCTCACAACCATTAGATTCTCTTGTCATTTTCATTGCATGATGTATTAGCTCTTGATATTGTTTAGTTTTGGTTAATGCATCGATTTTTCATCTCTTTATACCCTCAAAAAGACTAAAGAAATGGTTCCTTTTATCACATTACTTAATCTTATTATTGTTGAGGGATTAAGTAGGTTAATATGAGCTCTTAAAAGAAGAGGAATAATAAAACGAATCAAAATGGGGGTGATGTTCCTTTGACTCATTTATGATTTATTTATGATGTGATATTGTTTTGTGTTGGTTCTATAATAGAAGATGAATACATAAAGGATTCCTTAAATCTCTATGGGCTAGCAATGAGAATGGAAGCTAATTTACAAAATTACTATCTATTTTAATGGATTAAGTCAGAGTCCAAGACTATTAATAATTAATATTATTCCATTCGAAGTTAGTGCCTTTAATAATGGAATGAAATAACTAGATTTTGTGTTAAAGGAAAATAAGTATGGATCTAGGGACTAGATCCAACTTTATTATAGGATGGAGAAAAGGGATAATATATGGTGTATAAGGTGTTTATAAGGTGTTTATCCCTTAGAGAAGATAGAAATATAGTTAAATATATAATAGATGCCACTTTAGTGCATTTGAACTCCTTGGAATATATCATGATTGGAATACTACAACAAAATTAGGAAAAAGTGTTGCCACTTTTTGTGGAAGAAAAAGAAGGATAAAGGAGACATCTCTTTGGTCAAGTGTCAAAATATTTCCAAATATAAATCCCTAAGGGGATGGGGTTGAAGAACATAGTTGGGAAATTAATACATCTCAATAGTTTTTAGAGGTTGGTTAATAATTTTTGTTCATGGAAACAAGTGAAAAAAATAGGTATATAAATCTCCTTGTACTTGAATATTGGATAAGTTTAAGAATAAAATTGATTGCAACTACATCCATTATGTGGAAAACATTGGTATTAGACATCCCTCTTATTGGTAACTAGATGTCAGCAAAAGTGGGAAATGGTATGAACATTAGAATTGGTCTTATTCTTTGGATATGAATTAATTGTGACTGCAGACTTTTAAATGAGGTATTAGAGGTACTCAGATAGAAAGATATATCAACTCTTTAAAATTCAATAATAATATACCATGATCATTTTGGTCTCAATACTAGAATATGTAAGAAATAAAGATCTAATTGGAGCTACATGCATTGGAATAATTGTTTATATTGACTCAAGAAAATAATGTAGACAAGTTGCAAGTGTTTGGAAACTAGAGATTAGTGATTTAGTAGGTCAAATGCACTTATAGGTTTAAATAAATAATGATTGGCCCACTCTTGGATTAAATAAAATTATACGTTGCAGTGAAATTTAGTGAAATTATATTTCAACATGTTTACAAAGTGAATAATTCAAACTTTGATGAGTTTCCTAAGCTTGTAATCAACAGTCAAATCATTGAGATTCTTCTAAAGGAGAAATTGGTGGATGAGGACACTATCCCATTCTCCCTTTGATACTAATTCCTTCCCTTTCTATACTAATTCCTTCTCTCTAGGAAAAATCACCTAGAGAGAGTCAGAGTCCAGCTCTTACTCAATTTTCAACCACCATCCCTGGACTCCAACTCCCTCTAGGTGATTTTCCCCCCTCACTTTGAAGCTACTGTCACATTTTTTCTGTTGTGTTTTCTTCGTTTTTTATTCCTTATCCTTGATTAAAAAATAAATAAATAAATAAATATTTTAATCTTATTTCTTTAGTTCTCTTATTCTTTGTTTATTATAGTATGTATTTTATTATCCTTTGGATTATAATAACAAAAATTCAACCCCTTATTATTATTATTATTTATAAAGTAAATACAAATTCTTAAAATTTTTATTATTTATATATTTTTTTAAAATATATTTCTCATTTTTAGCCTTAGGATTAATCCCATTATAATTAATAATAATTTTTTTTAAATCTTTTTATCAAAATATTATTATTCATTAACCTATTTAATAAAAATTTTGAATCTTTTTATTAAAATATTATTATTCATTAACTTATTTAATAAAATTCCTTAACAACTAATAAAATTTTAATAAGTTTCTAATAACTAATTAACTAACTAACTATTAACAACTAGTTTTTAACGGCTAGTTGTCAATGTCTAACTAATAACGGATAGTTTTAAAGGCTAGTTTTCATTGTCCAACTCCGGGCAATGATGTATCCACACTATTTATCCAATAAGATCGATTATCTTTTTTCATCTTGTCCAAAGGATGAACCACATTAGATGGTTTGAAATGTTAACCAAATCCTAATGATGTGATTAATATGAAAGACATTTGTCTACACAATATGAATTTAAAATTTTTCTACTTGAGTGCAAAGTTATGAACTTTTCCTGGGAAAAGAAGAAATAAGCTACCTTATGGTAGTGTAATCATGGAATCTATGAGAAATTTGGTTATTTACTACTGTAGTTTGTGTTAGGAGGAAAGGAAGGAAGAATGGAAAATGAGGAAAAGGGTTAGAGAAACTAGGGATTTCAAATATCTCATCCAAGGGAAGGAAGTAATGCTTATAATCAACTAGCTTAGGCTATCTTACTCTTCCAAGAAATATCTCAAGAAGCTTTGATTAAATACTTTAACCATAAAAAATCTCTTGTGGAGCTAATCACTTGGATTGAATTTTCTTGGTCTTCAATGACTATTGGTAAGATAATAATTCCACTATTATGTCATATACTTTTCTCCTCTTTATTCACATTTGCAAAGGTTAAGGAAATTGTCCTCAAAGGAGGATCTTAGTCATGTGAGGTATCAAAACAGGTTATCTTATAAGAATGAATCATTCAAATCTTGGGATACTTGCCAAAAATTTTTGTGTCTAGGTAAAGGTTCCCAAGGATTCTCCTTCATCCACACACTCAAGGTTTTAACCTTTATTGTGCTAAGAAATCAATAGGGAAACAAATTAAGGTTGATTTCTCTTACTTGATAATTGCTTGTGAATATATGTTGTATTCTTATTACTTTTATTATGTCCTCTTCATCAAACAATTACCAAAACATAAACCATGAAGATCACAAAAGACAATGAACATAAGATATAGGCTCCAAGCTAGAGAAAAACCCCACAAAGGGGAAAACCCAAACAAATTCTCTTCTTATAGAATCAGATCAAAGTGAGAAATCTAGGACCCAAAAACCAAGACAAAGACCTTCCATATACCTAAGTCATCCCTCTTTTAACCCTTCCTCAACTAAGTCAAGTCTAATTAGGTCAACGAAGGTCAAATATCTTTAGATCATAATTTTGGGCTTGCAATTTTGCAGATTTTCTCCAACGCCTTCGGAGAAACACAATTCTAACCTTGTAATTCACAAAGTTTCCCTAGTACTTTTCATGTGTGAACACAGATAGACAAAAGTATGATTTTTCTTCCTTCTAGACCTTCTCTCTCTCCTTTTACTTTTTCTCCTTATTCTTTGATTTTTTCTTGTCTTCTTACTCTTCCTTCCACAAAAATCGAAGTTATCAATGTCTATCCAAATGAGGTCGATTTTTTCTCGATATGTGCACATCTAGGAGGTCGAATAACTCCCTTCTAGGGCCGACTTGGTCTTGTGGGTGAAAAAATGAATCTTTTGACTCAAATAAAATTCCCTTTATTCTTTCTTTCAAAATTCCAAATGAGACTTGACTCAAGTACAATAGATTGACTCATGGAAAATTTTCTTTTGACTCAATAAATCATAGAAGCATGAAGAAAATGCTTGACTAATGAAATAATAATAATTTTTTCTTCTTCTTTTTATTTTTCATGAAATACATATGGACATAAGTACAATGATAATTATGAATACCAAGCCTAGTTACATTTTTCAACACTCCCTCTTAAGTAGGCAGTTTTTCATAATTACACAACAAGATACAAGGATACCCTCAAATTGAAATATTCTCATAATAAGAGTTCGGATTGATAATAATTTTCAAGAATCAACATCATAACCAAAATTTCCAATTGAAAAATAGCAAGGCCTTTACTGACAAGCTCTAACTTTCCACGTGATTAGAGAACAATGTTGGGAGGGTTACATTTGGACACCATCACCACCACCTGTAAAAGAACATACCCCAATCGAATCTTCCCCGAGTATGTCCTTACAAGACTATTATTATCTTGGATTCCCAATACTCAAGGAATATTGGTCCTCTTAGAGTACTCTTATCTTGGATACCCTATCTTATCCTAAAAGAGTATCAGTCCTTGAGACTACTCCTATATTGGATTCTAAATACTTATGAAGTATTAGTCCCAAATTCTTATCTAATCATCCATTTTCCCTACTATTTCCTTTAATATAATTACAATTATTATTCTTGGCCTTGTGCATGACACATGGAGAATACAATTTCCTTCATCACTCACTCTCAACTTTGGAGGAGATTCTTACTCCCTTTCAACTAAGGAGACATAACCACAAGCCTCATCTTGTCTCAATCATTATCTACCTATTCTTCTTTGGAGATATAGTTGTAGTTTCAGGGCTCCTATCTTGCATCACATGATATCTGAGCTTTGACCTTCCTGGATATCAAACATTTAATAGTGCCAAACTCTTTCACAATCTATCTTCGTGACAGGGTTTTTGCCATCATCCTTTTATATCACTTTCCTTTAACCATAAATAGTATTTTTTTCATCAAGAGTATCTTGTCAAACTAATCAATGTAGAGCTAATCATAGCTCCCTTTATCTATCTAGGCAAAGTGAACTTGTTCTAGATCAATATCGAATTGATAATGCCATCAAGTGATAAACAAACTATCTCATGACTTCCCATATCAAATTGTTTCCTTTCCTGCATTTATAGTGTACATAATTTTACCATATATTTTTATTTGAAGTCATACCATATCCAAACATATTTCTTCATCATCAGAATCACCAAAACAAGTAAAGCTACTTCAAATTTCAAACTACAAGTTCCTTCAAGTTGCTTTATGCTTCTGGCTCCCTTTGAAGTTGTCATTACTATCTCCCTTACGTTCTTTAAGATACCATATTAGATGTTGATCAATATACCAAGTTCTCTACCCATCTGTCATGCTACTGTATATCAAATAAACATATGGAAGAGTCCTAAATTTTCAATCTAATCAAGAAATATCATGCTTATGCTTCCAAGTATTTTTTTGCATCCATATCTTCCTTCAATATTCTCTAAAGATATGAATCTATTTCCTAATGAAGACCCCTTTTATAAAGATATGCATACCTAGTCCTTTCATATTGCCATCTAGTTAACTTCCTTTTGAACAAACTGATTCTTTAACTTACTTGAAGATGATGTCCATGAATGATGAGATTCCTTCCTTAAAATGATCCATTTATGCCTTCATGTTACTTCTATATTATCTTCATAGTTTCAAAACTCTAGATTGCTTCGAAGATATTTCCATAATATTTTAGTGGAATGCACCTTTTCCATGTTACTATGATTTTTCCATATACTGAAAAAAATTCTATCATCCTGCATAATGTCCTTGATCCTGCTAATGGTTCTATTTCTAAATCATCATGATGCAAATCTAGATGGTCCAAATCTTTCTATCATTTCTTTTCTAGTTGTTTAAATCACTAATTCCATCCTTTGGATAATATGGAATTGACAATGTAGACTCAAACTCTTCCAATGCTATATGATTCTTTCCATGGTGCCATAAGTTTTAAATCCCATGAATATTTTGTAAGTGTAACTACAACTGCTATGATGACTACTTGTAGTAGTGTAGAAAACATTGATGACCAAAATTGTATGCTTCCTTACGGAATTTCTAGATAAGTTTTCAACTTTCTAAAGTATCTGCAACTCTAATTGCCATCTTCTAATAAATAAAAATTACTTGCAAAATTTTTATTTATCGGCTTCATGAGTAATAGAGATCTTTATTGGTCTTCAGTCTTAGGCTTCTTCTCGACTTCTTCTTCTTCAATAATATGAGCTCTAATTCTTTCTTTCCTCTTATTTTTCTTCTTGTTTCTAGGATCCTTGGGACAATCCATTTTAAAGTGTATGTATTCATTACACCCAAAGCATTTTACTTTAGACATGTATTTACCTCCACATGGTTGATTATTGTTGTTGTATTTTCAACAAGGTTCAAATATTCCAAATTTTCCAAACTTCTTCTTTGATCTCGCAGAAAAATCTTGAGATTTTTCATTGTTGGGTTTAGCGTCATCTTTGGATTTCAATACTTATTCTTATAGAAAACACAAATCCCATATCTCATTGAATTTTGGAGTGTAATTTATTAAATAGATGTTGGTTACAAAACTAATCCAATCTAAAGGTAGAGCATTGAGTGGACAAGTAGTTAATTCAGATTCAGATATGACTTCTCCAAGCCCTTGTATTTGATCATTTCAATTGTGAGATTTTTACAAGGTATGAGGCCAAGTCTTGAAATTTTTAAATCTTGTTTTGTAAAGTTGATTCCTTAAAGATATTTTCTGACCTGTAGTACTAAAGAAATATATTTTTACCAATTTATCATATATTCCTTAGATGTGCCCAAATATCCCACAAAGGGGATAAGATGATATTTAATGGACTCAATGAGAATTATTTGAGCCCTAACTTCTCATTTATTATACTTGGCCAATTCTTGAGTCTTGTCCTTGTTTGGTTCAAAAAATTTACTTATGACGTGACCCATGACTTGATTTTCAATGAGAACCAAATCGATTCTCTTCTTCCATGCTTGGAAGTTTGATGACCCATCGAGTTTGTTTCCTTCCTTACAAAATGATGCCATTTTATTTGAAGATTTATACATGGAGTGTAATAAAGTACTTACTTGTCAAAGGAGTGAAATGATTGATGATGATGCCCGCATGTATCTTGATGCTTTCAAGAGTCCTTTTAATGATTTCCTTGAATGATGACTTCTAGAATGGTTGGTACAATAGTATCTTCAAGTTGTTTCAATGATGAATGATGATATTTCCAAGAATTAGATGATGTTTCCAATAATATTTCTTATAAACATCTTTAAATATGTTCTTGAGAGATGTCTTCTATAGATATATCTTCAATCTGCTATGGTGACTTCTTCAATGCATGATGATGAATGAACAAGAGCCTTCAATGATAGGAGAAAGAGACAGTTGTTATAATAGTCTTCTTCAAAATTGAATGATCTTCTTTGAGTCTTCTTCCTTATTCCATTTGCAAATGATATCGTCCAAAGTAGCTGATGCACATTTCTTAAAATGATCCAATAAAAGTGATCTTCAAGCGACCTTCTCCTAACCTTATCTCTTAAACCACGTTGAGAAATAAATATGGTAACAAATTGGGGTTGATTTCTCTTACTTGATAATTTCTTATGAATATATGTTGGCTTCTTATTACTTTTATTATGTTCTCTTTATAAAAAAATTACCAAAAATTAAACCAAAAAGATCACAAAAGACAATGAACATAAGATATAGGCTCCAAGCCACTGCAAAACACCATAAAATGGAAAACCAAACCAACTTCTCTTTTTATAGAATTAGATCAAAGCGAGAAATCCAAGACCCAAACATGACCCAAAAAAAAGACCAAGACCTTCCACAAGACCCAAGTCAACCCTCCTTCAAGCCTTAATCAATCAAGTCAAGTCGAATCAAGCCAACGAAGGTCAAAGATCTTCAGACCAAAATTTTGGACTTGCAATTTTGCAAAGTTTCCTGAACACCTTCACATTGTTTCCCCAACACCTTCACATAGTTTCCCCAACACCTTAACATAGTTTCCCTAACACTTTCGTAGAAACATAATTTTGGCCCTGTAATTCATAGAGTTTCCCCAACACTTCGAATGTGTGAAAAAGGAAAGACAAAATTTTGATTTTTCTTCCTTCTATAGCTTCTCTCTCTTTTTCTCTCTCCTTTGACTTTTGCTCCTTTTTCTTTGATTTTCGCTTGTCTTCTTTCTCTTGATTGCACAAAAATCAAAGTTGCCAATGTGTGTCCAAATGAGGTCAAAAATTTCTCTATATATACACATCTAAGAGCTCAAATAGGTCCCTTCCAAGGGTGAATTGTCCATGCAGTGCTGACTTGGTCTTTTGGGTGAAAAAATGACTCTTTTGACTCAAATAATTTTTTTTTCTTCTTTCTTTCAAAATTCCAAATGGGACTTGACTCAAGTACAATATATTGACTCATGAAAATTTTTATTTCAACTCATAAACCATAGAAACACGAAGAACATGCTCTACTAATTAAATAATATTAATAATACTTTATATTTCTTCCTTTTATTTTTCATGAAATACATGATGATACAAGTACAATGATAATTATGAAAATCGAACCTAGTTACATTTTTCAACATATTGGAGATTAATTTGAAACCCTATAATAATTTTCCCCTAAAACCTTAGCTAGGGATAGAGTCTCAATAATTTTAGAGATAATTTCATCCAAAGTAAGCCTCTTTGAGATAGTTATACTTGAAGGGAATGATGAAAGTGGACATGATTGATTAGTTACTAAGGCATCATGTTTATATTGTTTCTATCACTAATTAGTTCATATCTCCAAGGACTTTCCTAAAAAATCATAATCTTGAGGATATTATGGAGAATAACCTTATAATAAAAGGCATTTACATTTATTTAATAAGGGAGTTAAAGTTAGGTTAATATAACACCCCTATGTTAACCCCTAGTTTTGTAATAAATAAGGACTGTGATTGTAAATAAATTTTAATCTTTTGTTGGAACTGGAAAATGGGATAGATAGATACACAACCTAAGGGAAGGTTGAGAGTGGTGTGGGTCAGCATGGCTAAGAACCCACCACAAAACAGTTGGAAAAACATGATGGGCCATAGGGTATGCCCATGTTCTCTGATTCCATGACGTGAAATGAAGGGGAAATGAGTAGTCCCGTGTGGGAGCATCATGAAGATATTGGAAGCAAAGAAATAAAGGCAAGAAAAAATATGGATGAAGAAGAGAAAAATGTAGGATAGAGGGAGAGTGTGTGAAAAATATATGGGGAAAAACAAGGCATAATATAGAACTAAAGGTTTCACATGTAAGAAATTATACTTAGACTGATGGGATGTGACTCCTAGAATTGATGCATGGAAATTGTTGGATTGTGGCGACCAAGCTTGAAATATCAGTGGGAGGATCAGAAGAGGAACTAGGTGATGAGTGCTTGCTGAAAATGGATGCAAACCACTAAGTGCTTGTTGTGGAAGATGATAAACCACATAGTGATTTCCAAGTAAGCTGATAAATCACTTAGGTTCTTACTCTATGGATGATAAAACATTAGGCGGGGCAACAATAAATTGGAGTGCTTGTTGAAAAAGGGTCGATAAACCACTGAGTAATTATTGATGAAGTTGATTAACCATTAAGTGATTTCCAAGTAAGTTAATAAACCACCTAGACATTGTGCTACAGGTCCTCTAGTGTTTACCTTGAAAACAAAATTGACAAACCACCTATAAATAAATACCATACTCCTAGAAAGCTGAGCAATAACCAAGTTTAACTTGGTTGGAATCCTTGAGAGAGAAGTCCCTTGGATCATGGATGGAAAACTGCAAGCAATTTTGTGGTGCAATTGGCCTATGGTTAGGTGGAGATTTGAAGTCCCAACTTCAGTTTCCTGCCATCTCTAGCCATTCATATAAGTGTCATGGATTTTGTATATTTGAATGAGATTGATTTCCATGACTGGTATGTTAATGATTATTTTATGGCTTTGTGTTATTCCTAAGTGGTCATTGAAATTTTTGCATGTGTTTGATGAGAAATATGTTAAGTATGCTCTTTTGGGCTAAGTTGGAATACTAGTCTTATGTGATGATAAAGAATGTTTCCTTATTTTAAATGCAATGGTGACTGGTTGCATAAAGACAATTAGATAACTATTATTATTATTTCTTTGATGGTTGGCATGATCATAAATTTAAAGGTTCATTTTTATTGCTTAATATTTCAATGCATTTTGTTGGTTTATGTTGTTGCAAAATGATCTTGCTTGATCTAGGAGATTTGAGATTAAATCAATGCAATAAGTCTATGAAATTGGCTTTCTAGAGTTAGCAGGGTTGTAGGTTTCCAGTGAAAACTTGTCAGGAGTCCTTGAAGCCCCCATGCTTGTGTATCACAAACACTAGGCTAGTATTAAGGCTGAATAATCCTTTGAAATGATTAAATGCTAGAGTATTAGGTTGAATGAGATTATTCTTGTTGTGTGACGTGAAGCTTCACATCTCGTTGTCACTCCATCGTTAGCCATATGATTTGTTTGCTTTGGAGCAATCGTGATAGATGAAGAGAATGGGAAAAATATGTCCTTGTTGTTGGATGAGAATTATTCCTATCGCATTATGCCTCCCATGGCTCTTTGTGGATGCAAATGGATAATCAGACATCCGAGTGAATTTCACATGTGTGCCTTTGTAGAAGTACCAAATTCAAATAGATCCAAATAAGTTTACCTACTCAGGTTATATCTAAGTTGGGGCCCTTGGCCAAGGCTTTATGTAGGGCTAGATATATATGTGAGGTGGATGTATCTGAGATATCCAAGAGTGTGGGAAAAGTATGAGCTTGGGAAATTCGAGATATGGGCTAGGCCTAGATTTGTTTGTGAGGAGGTGAAATCCATAACTTTCCCTAAGAACTAATATAGTGTGTTTTTTTCTGCAAAACATGAAGGACCCATCCAAGTAGGACCCACTACCCAGGCTGAGGTGGCAGGTGCCACGTAGGCCAGGAAAGGCTACATGGATGCCTTGTGGATGGTGGCATGGATTTATTATTGACGTGGCACCTCTAAGGCATGACATGTGGTAGGTTGAATTAACCCGTTTGGATAGCCAAACAATCTATTTTTGGATGACACATGGCACCATCATAGGATGCCATGTTGCAAAGTGACATGACCCGGAAATCATCAAGGGGCTAGGAAGACAAGTGACATTACTGCTAGGTGGTGCCATGGGTCATGCCACATTGGGGATAACATAAGGAAAGATATCAATTTAGCATTATGGGACTAGAAAATTCCCATTAAATGTTTTCATTTTCACCTCTCATCTCAACAGGCTTGCCTTGTTGCGATGGTGCGTTGGCACTAGGCATAGTTAATGGAGAGCACTAAATAATTGATTTCTTTAACATTTTACGTGAAAAATTATTATCGTGTCATTCCTAGTTTGTAATGGTGTTTTCCTCTCACCTTGGCATAGTGGTGCATTTGCATTGGGCATTATGACATGGTGGGATCCATGTTGGTTTATGAGTGACGTCGAAAAATCATGTAGGCCACTTGGTAGTGCCATGTGGTGGGAGCCATACTGGTTTATGAGCGACATCAAAAACTAACGTAGGCCACTTGGAATTGCCACATGGTGGGGCACACTAATGTGGCAAGGTTTAAAGAGAAAAACTTTAAATGAGAACACTTTCAATCCAGGAGTCAAATTGATGTAAAATTTATATCGTTGAAAAGTTCTCGATTAGTTGTACATGGTAGTGGCATTTATTTTTTGATTCAAGGAAGTTGGAACAAGGATAATTTTTGTGACCCCATATTCATAACAGACCTTGAAGGTCAGGTTAGCTTTTATGTAAGACCTTCCACTACTCGAGAATAACCCAAGGGGGTGGGAGGGTGTGTTAAAAAGTGGTATTAGAGCATTGTTCAACACTAGACTTGAAAAGCCTCACATGCACACACACAAGATGAGTATTTGATCTACTAGTTTCCTTTATGTTACAAATGTGTATTTATTTTAAATTAAAACTGATATAATGTTTGATTTGATAGAATTATTGATTGAGTATTTTATTTTTAAATTTACATACTAACTAAGATTTCATGTTTCAGTTGGTTTCACATCATGTTTATTGCAAATAATTCATGGTGATGGGAAATTGTGTTTATTTTCATTTTGGTTGGCTATCAACTACATGTGTGTAACAATGGAGAAACATGGAAAAAATTGATCCCTTCATGATTAAGAAGAAGATTCAATTGGGAAAAAGAAAGAAGAAGAATCTGTTGATTGGATGGACACCCTTAGAATCCTAAGATTTGAACTAAGAAGTTGCAAAGCCAATAATAAAAATATTCTTATAGCATAAGAAAGGAAAGCAGAGGTAAATGTTGTGATATTCCATAGCCTATAAAACCTACAAAGACATAAACAACATGAGATTTTTTTAAAATACCTATATAGGAACAAGTACAAACCTATCCTGTCAGTGTTTCAAAGATAAAGGTTGGATGCCAATAGGGCGGGAGGAATCAAATCAAGGAAGAGACATAACCATGTAGAAGAAGGCACAATTCTACTTATCACTTCATAAAGAGAGTTAAGTAACACTAACCAATCATCAAATAATGCATCTAAGAAACACCATCGTCAAAGGAGAAGCAATAAAATTTCAATGGTAAAGGAGAGGTAGAGAAGGTTGAAGAGGCATAGGCTTGGTTGTTGGGGATGAAGAAGAATTTTAGGGCACATGATTACTCTAATAACATGAAGTCCAAAGTAGTTATTTTCAGTTTATAAGGGAAAACTAATATATGGTGGGAATATTTGAAGAATGTTAAAGACATC
Source organism: Pinus albicaulis (assembly GCA_034641835.2). NCBI lineage: Eukaryota > Viridiplantae > Streptophyta > Pinopsida > Pinales > Pinaceae > Pinus > Pinus albicaulis. The sequence goes on from CM076581.1 coordinate 1,516,775,289, forward strand.
AAGGAGAAAGAGCTCTCATGGAGAAAGTTTGAGAAATACTTCTGGGAGAAGTACCTATCTGAAAAGTACTATGACAACCAAGCCAAATAATTATATAAGCAAAAATTGGGTACACAAGAAAATTATTGGATTTGTTGGGGTATGTTCCTTACATCAAGGATGAGATGAAAAATATCTAGAGGCATCTTAGTGGATTAGCACAAGATTATTGGGACAAAATAGAGTGTGATGAGCCAAAAATCCCTAGAGGACACTGTCCAAAATATGAGGTATTAAATAGTCCAAGCACGAGACTGAAGTATAAACATATTGAAAGAAGAGAGGTAAGGAAAAATTCAAAGGAAATGGGCTAAGTCCTCAGTCTATAAGAAAGGAGGAAAGAATGGTAAGTTCACTACTTCTGCAAAGATTGAGTATCAGAAAAAATCCACAATGACCAGTAGAAATGAACCCCAAAATCAGAAAAATAAGAGGCTAAAGGGTCCAGGAAGGGGCTTGTACAATGTTGGACTTATGGAAAAAACCATATGTGGATGAACTTCCATCAGGAACAATAGACATCCAAAAATTTGTATAATGTACAAGAAGTAATGGCAATGAATAATTTGGCTCAAAACATACCCCAAATTCACACGAAATTAGACAATAGGTAGGTAGATTAGAAAGTTCGAGTAATACAAATGGAAGGTATGGCCATCAACCAACCTGTTTTAATTTTAATTGACCCGGGATCTAATTTCAGCTATATTAGCCAGAATATTGTAGAGAAAGGTGACTTTCCAAAGAAAAATCATAAAGAATCATGTATGTTTCAATTGGCCACGAGAATAAAAAGGTGGGTGATAGACATAGTGGAGTCATTCCCTGTGGATATTAGTAGTATGACCACCACATTTGCTCTTAATTTAATATCATTAGGATCATTTGATGTTTTAATCAACATGGAATGGTTGGAATCCCATAAAACAAAGATTGATTGTTATAATAAAGTGTTGGAATGCCTCAGTGACGACAGTGAGGAGATAATACTACAGGGGATAAAGAGATCGATCACACTTAGACAAATAATTTCGCTTCAAGTGAAGTGATGCAGTTGAAAATATTGTGCATTTTATGTTATACAAGTGATTGAGGAATTAGATGGAAATGTGGATTAGTTTGAAAGTAAGTCGATGTTAAATTTTTTTAGTGATATATTCCCATAAGTATTGTCGACAATACCACCTATAAGAGACATTGATTTTACCATTGAATTAGTTATAGAAACAATGCTAACAACAAAGACTCCATATCACATGAGTACACTTGAACTCGTAGAATTGAAGTTTTAGCTAAAAGAAATGCTGGATAAGGGATACATTTGTCCCAATGTATCACCCTAGGGAGGCCCAACATTATTTATTAGAAAGAAGGATGGTACACTATGGCTATGTATAGACTACTGACAACTAAACAAGGATATAGGGAAGAAAAAGTACTCGCTACCCAAAATTAATAACTTATTTGACTAGATGAGAGGTGTTGCAATATTTTCCAAAATGGATTTGAGGTTTGGATACCATAAGGTCTGGATGAAACATGAATGCATTCACAAAAAAACCTTTAGGATTAGAAGTCCATTATGAATTTTTGGTGGGGCTATAAAAGGTATGTGTCTGATGTAGTTGATTTTAGGAAGCTCATCATGGATGAGTTCCATAAAATACCTTACTCAAGTCATCTTGGTTATTAAAAAATGATAAAAACCATAAAAAATACATCATTTTCCAATATTGAAGAAGGATTTTGTTGAATATATTGTGAAGTTTCTAGAGTGTCGACAAGTAAAGGTAGAATGTAGCAATCCAATGGGATTGTTACAAGATGTTATACCCATTTTTTTATGAATAAGTGGATGTAAGAGATGTTATATAAAGCTCGATTTTTGTCCTTTTTATTTCTAGTTACATAAAACATTGAGGATGGTGTTCCTTTAAGGGGGAAGGGTTTGTAACCCCCCTTTTTTAACCCTTTATTTTGTAATAAATAATGATTGTGTTTATAAATAAATTGTAATATTTTGATAGAATTGAAAAATGGGATAAACAAATCCATGATTTAAGGGAAGGATGAGAGTGGTGTGGTCTGATGTGGGTGAGCGCCCACCACTAAACAGTTGGAAAACATGATGGGACAGAGGATATTCCCACGTTCCCTACTTCCATGACATGAAGCGAAGGGAAAATGAGCATTCTTGTGTGGGGGAATCACAAAGAGCTTGGAAGCAAAGAAAGATGGAAATAAAAACCAAGGATGAAGAATAGAAAAATGAAAAATAGAGAGAGAGTCTGAAAAATATCTAGATAAAATACAAGGTGGAATGTAGGAGTAAGGGATGCATGCTTGATAAATTATACTCAAACTGATGGGACATGAATCCCATAGTTGATACATGGAAATTGTTGGACTATGGCATCCAAGCTTGAAATATCAGTGGGAGGATCAAAGGAGGAATTGGGTGTTGATTTCTTGTTGAAAAGGGCTAATAAACCAATGAGTGCTTGATTAAGATGTTGATAAACCACCTTTTTCCTACCAAGTAAGTTGATAAGCCAATCAGTGATTACTAGGTAACCTGATAAAATGCCTAGAAAATGTGTTACAAGTACCATCGTGTTTTCCTTAAAAACATAGCTAATAAACCACCTATAAAGGAATACCATACTCCTAGAAAACTGAGAAATATCCCAACTAAACTTGGTTGGAATCCCTGAGAAAGTACTCCCTTAGATTATGGATCTAGCTCAAGGATGGAAAGATGCAAGAAAAATTGTGGTGCAACTACCTTATGGTTAGGTGGAGAGTTGAAGTCCCACCCTCAGTTTCCAACCGTCTCTAGCCATTCAGGTAAGTGCCATGGCTTGTGTATATTTGAATGATATTTATTACCATGAATAATATGTTAGTGATTAATGTATGACTCTATGTTATTCTTGAATGGTCATTGAAAATTTATGCATATTTGATGGGTAATTCGTTAAGTATGTACTTTTGGGATAAGTTGGAATTCTAGTTTTATGTGACGGAAAAGAATGTTTCATGGTTTTAAATGCAATGGTGAATAGTTTCATGAAGATGTGCAATTATTTGTTATTATTAGTGTTGTGATGGCTGACATGCTTATAAATTGAAAGGTTCATTCTTCTTGCTTAATATTTAAATGTATTTTGTTGGTTTATGCGATAAGGATATCGCTCAATCTATGGAGCTTTGAGATTAAATTAATGTAATCAGTCTATGTCGTTGGCTCTGTAGAGTTTGCAAGGATGTAGGTTTCTAGTGAAAACTGACTAAGAGTCCTTGAAGCCTCCATGCTTTCATATCGCAAACATTAGGCTTGTATTATTGTTTAATAAGAATTTGAAATGATTATATGCTAAAGTGTTGGGTTGAATGGGATTTTTCCCTTTGTGTGATGTGAAACTTTATGTTGGTTCGTGCCTCCCTCGCCAGTCGTATGCTTTGTTTTATGTGGAGTGGGTGTGGTAGATGGAGAGGATGGGACACGTATTTCTCCATTATTTGATGAGTTATATTCTTTTTGTGCCATGCCTCTCATGTCTCGTGGCAGATGCATTCGGATATCCAAACATATGGGAAAGTTTCACGTATGCACCTTTGTGGAAGCACTATATTCAAGCATATCCTGATATGTCAGCTTGCTTAGGTTATATCTAGGGTGGGGCCCTTGGAGAAGGCTTGATGCAGGGTCAAATATGTTTGTGAGGGAGATGTCTCCTAGACATCCTAGAGTGTTGGAAAATTACAACCTCAGGAAACCCCATATGTGGGTTAGGTCCATATATGTTTGTGAGGAGGTGAAATCTAAAACTTCCCTTGAGAACATATATAATGTGTTTTCACTGCAAAACACGAAGGACTCAACCTAGTATGACCAATTACCCAAGCCGAGGTGGCAAGAGCCACATAGGCCGGGAAAGGCTATATGGACACCTTGTGGATGGTGATGTGGATTTATTACTGATGTGGCACCTTCGAGGAATGACATGTGGTAGGTTGAATCAACCTAGTTGGATGGCCGAAGAGACTGTTTCTGGATAAACATGTGGCATTTTCATAGGATTCCATGTCGTAGGGTGACATCACCCTTATGTTAGCATGACATCAACAAGGAGCTAAGAAGACAAATGATGTTGATTTGGATGATGTGGTGGCCTGGTGGCGCCATGAGTCATGCGGTGTTGGGGATAACATAAGGCACGATGTCAATTTAGTGTTGCAGGATTAGAAAATTCTCATTAAATGTTGTAGCTTGTGCCTCCCATATAGAGCTAGGCTCACCTTGGCACGATGATACATTGGAACTAGGTTCGGTTAATGGAGAACACTAAATATTGATTTCTCTAGCATTTGAAGTGAAAAATTATTGTCGTGGTATGCCTATTTTGGAATGGCATTCACCTGTTGCCTTGGGATGATGGTGCATTGGCGTTATGCACACTAACATGGTAGCAGTCGTGCTGGTTTATGGGTGACGTTAAAAACTCAAGTAGGTCACTTGGAAATTCCACATACTGGGGCATGTTAATGTGGTAAGGTTTAAAGAGAAAAACTTTAAATGGGAATAAATTTCAATCAAGAAGTCAGATTGAGATAAAATTTATATCCTCGGAAAGCTCTTGACCAACCAAACGTGATGGTGGAATTTGTTTTGAGTTCCAAAAAAGTTGGAAAAATTAGGATTTTTGTGACCTCATTGTTAGTGTAAAATATTTTTGTAAGTGTACCAAAAATACCTTACTTAAGCTATGGATGAAATATATCCCTAACAACAAAAATATTTGTTCAACCCTTTATATTTGCAGTAGAAAGTTAAAACAAATCCTGCAAAAACACAGATCTATGCGGTAAAAACAATTAAACAACAAAAATAAATAGTAGGTGATGAAAAAAATAACTCCAAATAACAAATGGGAAAGACAAGTTTAAAGAATGATATTTTCAATTATATAACACCTGGTGAAGGAAACAAGTATATGTTACTAGTCCCCCTCGATGGGATGGGTTCTTGGTTGTCCTCAATGCTTCAGCTTCGCAAGCCTCTCTCTCTCAATGATGTGGAAACCAAAAATATGTGATGAAGTTGAGTGGGAGCTCAGATGGACAAATAAAATGGTAGTGACAATGAGAATAATCAAAGTGAAGAATGAATGGAAAAGCCCTCCTATTTATAACCAAATATTGAGTTATCGTCGAAAATGGACAATAATAAAATATTATTAACCATAATCTAGATCTAACTGCTTGAAATATTTTATTATATTTTGTTGGAGGGAAAAGATATTTAAATTGGTTAAATACTTTTATTTAGAAATAATAAACAAATAAATGATTTATTTATCATTTCAAGAATGTGGCTAAAGAATAACAAAAAAATAATTATGTCTTTAATTATTCCTTGGTGATTTAGTCAAATTTAACAAGGAATAATAAATAAATAATGATTTAATTAATTATTCCTAGAGAAAAATAAGAAAAACAATTATTTATCTAATTATTTCTCATAATTGGGTTAAATGTGACAAGGAATATTAGGTAAACAATGGTTTAATTAATTATTCCTAGAGGAAAATCAAATAAATAATGATTTATTTAATTATTCCTCATGAGGTTTCTTGTTTTAACCATAAATAACTTCATAAAATATGGTTTATTAAATTATTTCATATAGTGAAAGCAATTTTTATATGGTAAAATTGGTCTTACATGGTATACTTTGATCCACCTAGTTAGAAATGGTTAGGTGATCAATTTTTGGTGATAACACCCATCTTCATAATAGACCTTAAAGGTTGTGTTAGCTTTTATGTAACACCTTCCACTACTTGAGAATAACTGAATGGGGTTGGAGGGTGTGTAATAGTTACTAAAGAAAATATCAAGTAAAAAAAGGAGGTGGTCATTCAACAACAATAATTAATTTGGAGTGATGCATGGAAATTCAAATGGATATGGGAGAAAACTCATCCTCTTCTTTAATCTTAAGAAGGGATTTTTATTAGATAACTAGGGGTTAAGACCATATTATATGGGACCAAGACGTAACTAAATCCTTTTAAGTGAGGTAGAAAAGGTCCACGTTTATATGTAAGGGCACATAACAAACTCTTTTACTTCCACCTTGTTTAGGACACTAGTCAATTACTTTGGTTTAACACCCAATCAATTGAATTCTTAGTCAAACACTCAATCAATCGCCAATTTGACATTTAAATATTGATTGATGTCTCCAAAATATCCGTAGGTGTGATGAACCTACTTAACCCATTGTTCCAACACCCCACAACACAATTATATGAATATTTGAAGCGAAGTTAATTTCTTTACTTTCCCCAATAATTGCAAATTCTTAAATCCAAAGCATAAACTAGATTTTATCAAACTTAGCTTTTGATAGAAGCTTCATAATGATATAAAAAAAACTTATCATTTGACCTACAATAGAAAATATTCACAACATTATCTTGTACTAACTCTCTGAAGTAATTAGCATGAAGCTCCACATGATTCATCTTAATATGTACAATAAGGTTATCTGCAACCTATATCACACTATGATTGTCACAATATATCACAAATGATGTCATAACTAAAAAATATTTTCTCCCATGAGATGTTGAATCAAGACCACCTTTTTAATAGCATGCACTATACCATGATAAAATGTATCTATGGTTAAAAGTGAGTTTGCCTTCTTCTCTTTAGAATACCAAACTATAGGTCACGAACAAAGATGAAACAAAACCATATGTATACTTCCTATTGTTACTATCTCCAACCCAATTTGAGTTGGTGTAACTGATAAACTATTTAATTTTATGAATACAATAATATAGACCAAGTTGGTTACTAAGTTCCCTTGCTATAAGCAACAATTCTCTTTGCGGTCTTAAGGAGAATTTCTTGTGGATCTAGCATAAAATGAGAAAGGAAATATCAAGTCTACAATGATTTAAATAGATGAAACTACCAACAAGCTACCAATATAGTTTAGTATTGACTTTCAAAGAATCACACTTCTTGGTTAGCTTCACTCTCAGATTATAAGGTGTAGCTCATGGTCTATAATATTCCGCTCTAATATTTTGTAAAACATTCAACATATGTTTAGATTGAGAAATAAAGGTTCCATAATCTATTTATAATTCCTATATGCCTAAAATGAAATGTAATAGACCTTGGGAGATGCATAGGAATAAAGTAAGTAAGGCTACAACATTCTAGGAAATAGTAGATGTAGATGTCAAATACTACAAGAAATTGTGTAAGGATCCAAGAGTGGTCAATATTGTTGAGATAATAAGGGTATTAGAGTACTTTCTTGGGTTTTGTTCAAGATTAATAAAATAAGGAGTTAAGAGTCAATATCACCAAGGAGGAGTTAAGGAGATTATATACTCTTTCCATAAAGACAAAAATTGATGGCTTGACAGGTGGACTATAAAGTTATTACAAGGATTTTACAATCTATTAAAAAATGAGATTCTAGAGTCATGGAAGGGTACACGGTGTCAAAAAATGTTTTAGGACCTATACACTCAACCTTATTATTACTTAATCATAAAAAGGTTTCCCCTTCCTTTGAATATTTTAGGCATACTTCCTTGTGAAATGTTCACAAAATTATAGAAAAAACTATTTCTAGAAGAATAAAATATGTATTTTCAAAGTTTATTTGTCCTAAGTAGCTTGTATTTCTAACTAATAGAAAATGTCATGAGGTAATGGGAGTGGTCCAAGAAGGGATGGATTCAATTAAGACAATAAATAACCAACCATTCTAATAAATATAGACCCATCTAAGGCATTGATAGGGTCAACTAGATCTACATAGGGCCTTTATTTATTCTCACAAGCTTTATATTGTATCTTTTCATTTGGTTTGAAGGATGATTTATCTCCAAATATTTTTTAGTTTTGGTTAATGCATCAAATGTTTATCTCTTTAGGCCCTCCAAGAGATTAAGGAAAGGGTGTCCTCCATCACCTTTCTTATTCTTATTGATTTTGTGGGATTAAGTAGCTTATTGGGAGCTATTAAAAGAAGAGGCACAACAAAAGGTATCAAAAGGGGGGTGAAGTTACTTTGAATTATTTATGACTTGTTGATGATGCGTTATTGTTTAGTGTAGGTTCTGTTAGGGTCATTAGATTTTATCATTAAATTTATTTTCCATGTCCTTTAATTTTCAGTTTTTGAATAAGTTGAGCCTATGACTACTGTTGTTGTCATAGCCTTAAAGGTCATTGTCCGAAATTGTTGAGTTTTTTCATCAAAGGTTCACCAAAATAATTTTGATAGTTATATGGTATGGTCATTTGAAACACCCTCCAATTTTATCCCTTATTCTTATCTACCCTATGCTTATCCATTTCACATCGTATTTCCCCCATTTCCCCATTTATCTTTCATTCATACCCCTTCATAATTTTTTTTTTACATCCTATACCCTTCCCACATATCATTTACCCAACATTCATATTACATATATTTTACCACCCCCCCTTCATTCTAAACACGTCCCCTATAATAATACTATCCTTTCCCATACTCATATCATATATAATCTGCATGCATAATGCGCCACTCCCATATACAAAACTCCCATACCTAAGAGATACCATACCCTTTATACTTTAATCATTCCCCATATTTTTATACTCATATAAAATCAAATGGAGCAATCCAAGCAATCATTTCGAATCCTTTCACTAAAAGAGAGGGGGCAATTCAATCAGAATACCACCTTAATCTTATGCACAGTACCTTCATGGTATTTATGAGCTAATAAACCATTAATTCAGAAGACCACATGTTGATCCCCAGTTATTAATTAACAAGAAACAAGGCTTCACTCAATGTGGAAAATTCAGTGTGCATCAGTGCTACTCAGAGTTTTCGTTGCACAGTGCTGCGCAAAATACTTTGTTTTAGTCATCAGTTTTAAATGTTGATTCCGAAAACATGGAGCTAAATTTCAAGAAGTAGAAAGATTTTTTTCTCAAGCACAGAAAAAATCACAATAACCTCTTATAGTTTCTTCACAGGTGTCATATATCAGGAGTTTTGAATGCATATTTAAGGTCTATTTTTTAAACTGTGTATTTTCCTATTTTAGCCATTCTTTTGCAGAAAAATTTCTAACAAGATTAGGAATAAATTGAAGAAACTGAGAGAGGGTTTTATTAAAAAACTTATCATATACAAAAACCTATCTCATAGTTTACATAGGTGCTACTGGTTGGGGGTTAAAAATGTCACTTGGAGGCCCATTTTCGTAGTTTTTTTTGACAAAATGATGGAATTTTTGGATTTCGGTTTGAAAATGTGGAAATGTATAGATGTTTTTGCATTCTGGAGGTTGTTGATATGAAGCAGAAATTCAATGGGGTTGTTGTCACCATATGTTTTAATTTGAAGGTGGGAAAAAGATCAAATCAGAGTTTGAATTTTCCACTACACAAGTGCTACGCAGCGCTGCACAACCGCTGCACACATGTTGCACATAGGTGAAAGAGATGCTTTATTGTTGTGAGTTGTCATATGATGTAAGGAGTGGACCATTTCCTTGTTATAAGTACACGCATTTCCTATTCACATGCCTGTTGTCCTCCAACACATGAGAAAGTATGTCTACATGGAACTGTTGCGTAGCTATTGAGAATCACAACCTAAGCTTCCTTTTCTGTTTTCACTATCAGTCCAAGAGGTTTCAATGTTAGGAATAAAATATTATGAGATAATTTTTTTATATATATGGGTTTAAAGGATAGATATAAGTATATTTTTATGTTTTTTCTTTAAAAGACAAAGATGTTGTTTTAGGTTTCTTTATATAATTTTTTATGAGAAAAACAATGGATTGCTAATTGTGGATGATTTGATAAATTTTGAATGGATAGATCATATAATGTATCTAGTCATGAGTTATCTCTATGATATAATTGTATTTAATATCATGAAAAACAATGAAGTTGGTTTTTTTTGGTTGATTGATCGAACTAGGCTTGGTGTATGTGTTTTCTCTTTTGGAATTAAAGGCTCAGAGTAGGCTTGTGCCTCTGTTTTCAGAGATTCCTATGGTGTGTGGTTTCAAGTTTGTGTTTTCCTTATGCTAATCTAATATCTATTTATGAAGTTGTTGTCTTGAATTCAACCTTAAATGATCAGGATAATAATGGATCTCATACATGATGGAATTCTTCATTGCTTTGTCATGGTTCTTCTAAATATTTCATCATTAGTTATGTAGAAGAATTCATAATCATATGCTCTGTTTCATTTGACTGAATATTTTTATGTTTCCCTCATTCTTCACTATAATATAATTGATAATTGACTTGGAATATGCGCCTACCTTGCCTCTGTTATCTAGATGGCTCATGCATGCCCTGATGTTCTATGATCTTATACTTCAGTGGCCCTCTCTCCCGACAATTTTCATTAAATATTATGTCATCTACCTTATGAGCTTAATAACTAGTCTAAAATCCATATAATATTGATATTTGATTGATAGTTTATCCAGTGAGAGAGCCCTCTCCAAGGTTAGGGGGTTGGACCTTAAGCTACAAGTTGTTTGTGGTTACCTTTGGGATTTCCCTCCTCAGCCTAGGGAAATTTACAGAGTGCTAACAGGTTCTACAAGGAAAAATAAATACATAAAGGGACTAGAAAATAGTATGGAAGTTAATTTACAAAAGTTTTATATTTATTTTAATGTAATAAGTGAGAGGCAAAGAAGATTAATTACGTATATTCTTCCATTACAAGTTATGGCTTTTAATAAGGGAATGAAATATCTAGTGTTCATGAAAAAGGAAAATAATTATGGATCTAAGGACTAGATATAACTTTATTAGAAGGTGGAGAAAATGGTTATTGGATGGTATATTGAATGTATTATCCTTCAAAGGGCATTTAAAACTAGTAATATATACTAGAGGCCACTCTAGTCTATAGGTTCTCTTTCACATATATCATGATGAGTATACTAGAAAAAATTAGCAAAAAGTGATTAAGCTTTTTGTGGAAGTGGAATAAGGATAAAGGAGGCATCCCTCTAGCTAAGTGGCAAGGGCTTGACAATCCTAAAGCTCTAGGGGGATTGGGATTGAATAACATAAATAATATGGGAGAATATTAGATTTGAAGAGACTTTAAAGGTTGGTTAAGATTTTTTTTTTCATGGCAACAAGTGAAAAAAACCAACTATAGATATCTCCTTATTGTTGAATATTAGGAAAGGTTAATAATAAAATTTATTGCTAGTGCTTCCATTATGTGGAAGGAATTGATCTTAGACATCCCTATCTTTGGTAACTAGATAACATGGAAAGTGAGAAATGGTAGGAACACTAGAATTGGTCTTTATCCTTGGATAAGAATCTACAGTGATCACAAGATTTTATATGAAATTGTTAAGGTAATCAGATAGAAATATATATTGATGCTTGAAAATTTAATAATAATAGACCATGGCTCATTTTGGATTCAGGATTAAAAAAATGAAAGAAATCTAGATCAAATTGGATAAGAAGGTACAAAATTGATATTACTTGATAAGTACATTTCTTATGTTTTAAATTTGGTTGAGAGGAGAGATTGGAGATTTGCTTGGTCTCAAAATCCATGAGGTGGTTCCAAAATGATCCAGGTGGATATCGGTGGCCACCCACCTATTCCATTTGGACCCACACCATCAATTCTTATAGCTTTTCACATTCATCACAACTTACTATTTTTAGCAGGTTTTCGGGTCCTGCACTCCTGGAGCCGTTTTGGGGCCTTAATGATCTAGGTGGATATTGGTGGCCACCCACGTATTCCATTTGAACCCCCACCATCAGTTCGTTTAGTTTTTAAGTTGCAACACAACTTACTATTTTTAGCAGTTTTTGGGGTCCTGAACTTCCGGAGCCGTTTTGAGGCCCTTAACGATGTTTTTTTTGGGAAAACCGGGAGCAACATGGGTCTATAGACCCATGTTCATCACATCAAAAGTTGTACTCCTCGGACAAATCTTTCTAACGAGGTATGATACATGTCAAACAGAGATCGTATGCTGAAGTTACGTCCTCAGGAAGTTGAAACACCAATTTACCCAAATGAGGCCCATAGTTTTGGCGCTTCATCTCCTAGGGTTAGGTTTTTGGACGTCTAGAGTTCTACATTGTTTCTCAATAATAAGTAGGCCCTCAAGCCTCATTGTAACATAGTTCAAAGGTCTGTAGCCGCCACATCTCTTCTCAGAGATACACTACCAGCACCCTAGCTATTTTTATTTCCATTATGTCTGTAAGCATATTTCAGTTATTTGATATTACTGAAATGAAGCATTATTTCCGCTGCATCTCTATGTTTATGGTTATATCTGTATTCTGTTGCGTTCCTGCATAAAATCCGGATCAATGGTACCAGAGCGGTCCACTCTTTATCTGTTTTTCTTTGCATGTCCCCAACGTGGTTAGGGTATAAGGAGTTAGGGCTCGATCTGGTTGAACCCTTGCAAGATCAGCCTCGCAAACCCCGACGACCTCCCATGGCAGAAGAAAAGAAAGATGAGGGAGCAGGAGATCTTATCAAAATATTGCTTGAGGAGGCCCTCGAGAAACAAAAGAACGCGATGATGGATAACTTTGCTCAGATTCTTCAATGACTGCCCACCTACAGTGCATCTGCATCCAACAGCCACTCTAGAGGTGCCACTCCCTTCAAGGTATAGGTAAACTTTGACATTCTTGTATTTGAAGGCCATATAGATGCAGACGTCATAGCTAGATGGTTAAATTTGCTGGAAGGGTATTTCCCCTACTGTGAGCAAGAGGAAGAAGGGGAACCCTCTCTGTTCTCGACCACACCCACTTGGAATTTGTTCTGAGAAGGCATCAAGGAACAATATTACCCCGTGGGGAGCTATGAGGAAAAATACATCCAATGGACCATGCTACGGCAGCAAAGGGATCAAGATGTGCACGAATTGACAAATTTATTCCATACCCTGCATACAAAGTTGGGTATTAAAGATTCAGAGAGACATTTGGTACTCAAGTACCACGACTGTCTACATAAACACATTCAGGATGAAATGGAGTTCCTCAACATTACATCACTTGGCACGACATATCGTTATGCCACTAAGATTGAGCATAAATTTAAGCAGAAGAAACGAGACTTTGGATCTGTGAATCCGAAGCTAGGGAAAGGTGCCCCCGAAATGTAGAAGAATGGGAAAGGCTAAAGCAAGGTGACTCATAACAATACCACAAATCCAAATAATGACATCGGGAAGTGGTGTGAATTTCATAACAGCCCCACTCATAGCACAAACGAGTGTCGGGCCAAACAGTCGTTGGTGGCTGAACTAAAGGCACCCAAATTAGATGCATTTTCTGATCCTGAGTCAGAACCAGAAAAAGGAAATGACAAAGGGAAGAAAATAATTGATGTGGATTTCAGTGCCATTTTTGCCACCACCAAGATCCAGAGGGAGGATCCCGAGGATCCAGAGGAGGGGGAGCGCCTCTTCCATTCGCAGATGTGGGTGAAGGGTTCTCCACTGCAATTCCTTGTCGATAGCGGAAGCCAAAAGAACCTCATTTCAGCAGAGTTCATGAAGCAGCTCGACCTACCAACCATAGTACACCCGCAGCCGTATACCATCGGGTGGCTTCACCCATGGAGAGATATCCGCATCCGCCAACAGTGCCGCCTTCCGTACAACATCACGCCATTCACGGATGAGGTATTATGTGATGTTGCTCCTCTTGATGTAGTTGATGTATTATTGGGCCAACCATACTTGTGGAGGAGACATGTTGTGTATGACTCTAGGCCTCGTGTTGTTATTATTACTTTGGGAAATAACTTGTATAGGATACCGAAGGTAGTACCACCTCGTGTCATCTCTTTGACTACTGCAAAACAACGTAGTAAGATGTTTCCCAAACCAGGAAATTTATTTTCCTTACAACTCGCTCATAGGGAAAGAAGAATATTGTGGCCACAACCTCGAAATAGGGCTCCCCTGCACGACTGCAGTAGATGGACAAAGTCATGGAGTAATATGACGACATTTTCTCCTCACTCGCGTAGGTTCCTCTAGATTGTCAGGACAAGCACTCCATTGATCTAAACCTCGACGCACCGCCGCCTGATATTGCCATACCTCCTGCAACTACACATATAGAATCCACACATGTACCGTCTGAGGCTGATAAAGAAACCAAAATTACTAAACGCATCTAGCATTTCTACCCGCAGGTCCATGACATCCTCGACAAGTCTAATACCCAGCTCAACATAATTTGCCTCATCTCATGGAGGATCTCAATGCAATGGAGACCATTGCTTCCTAGGGAGGGAGGAATGATCCTAGTGGATATCGGTGGCCACCCACCTATTCCATTTGGACCCGCACCATCAATTCTTGCAGCTTTTCACATTCATCACAACTTACTATTTTTAGCAGGTTTTCGGGTCTTGCACTCTCGGAGCCGTTTTTAGGCCTTAATGATCTAGGTGGATATTGGTGGCCACCCACGTATTCCATTTGAACCCCCACCATCAGTTCGTTTAGTTTTTAAGTTGCAGCACAACTTACTATTTTTAGCAGTTTTTCAGGTCCTGAACTTCCGGAGCCGTTTTGAGGCCCTAAACGACGTTTTTTGGGAAAACATGGAGAAACCAGATGGGTCCATGGACCATGTTGCTCACATCGAAAGTTTTGCTCCTTGGATAGATCTTTCTAACGAGGTATGATACGCGTCAAATGAAGATCGCATGCCGAAGTTACGTCCTCGGGAAGTTGAAACACCAATTTACCCAAATGGGACCCATAGTTTTGGCGCTTCATCTCCTAGGGTTAGGTTTTTGGAAGTTTAGAGTTCTCCATTGTTTCTCCCTCGAGCTTCATTGTAACACATTTCAGATGTCTGTAGCCGCCACATCTCTTCTCAGAGATACGTTACCAATACCCTAGCTATTTTTATTTCCATTATGTTTGTAAGCATATTTTAGTTATTTGATATTAATGAAATGAAGCATTATTTCCATTGCATCTCTGTGTTTATGGTTATATCGGTATTCTGTTGCGTTCCTGCATAAAATTCGGATCAAAAAACAAGTTATGGTATATGGAATTGTTCTTAAATTATTCATAGGAGGAATGTTGTCGATGGACAATAATGTAAAAAAAAAAGGCACCTCTAAAATATAGATTTTTCTTTTGTTTGGTTGTAATAATTCAAGTTCTCTCTTAGGCCAAGGTTTTGTGTACCATGCAAAGATAATGAGGATATTCTTAAACATTCTTATGGAGTGCCCTTTTTCAAAAGAAACATGTAATAAATATTTTCTATAATATGAGGTGTTAGGTGTTGGGAGGGTTGTTATTTTGTTGAGGGCTTAAAATGTGGATGGAAGAGCCTATTATTACTAATAGCATAGCTCTACCTCTAGTAGTATCTTAGGATTATATATCACTAGGAATGTTGTGAAATTTAAATATATTTATTTCTTTCATTGTATTTCACATAATAAAATATATTTAGGAAAATGTTGAGTATCCAATTAAGAAAAAAATTCATTAGTATGGATTGGTGTATAGAGATTGATAGGTCAAAATACTGGTGATTTTTTTATGGTTCCATCTAAGGAAACCTTGGACCTATGAATGTTGTGGTGTTTTATTTTTGGTCAATGAAATTATATTTGCATTCAAATTCGGACAAAGGAGAGGCAAAAAAAACTTGGTTGAGCTACATTCCTTGGAATCACTATTTATATTGACTCTATAAAATAATGTAGACAAGTTGCAAGTATTTGGAGACTCGAAACTAGTGATTGAGTAGGTCAACTTCACTTATAGGTTGCAAAAAATAACATTTGGCCCACTCTTTCTTCATATCAAATATTTTGAAGCACAATTAAGTGAAATTAGCTTTCAACATGTTTACAAAGAGCATAATTCAAAGTTTGATGAGTTTCCAAAGCTTGTAATTAACAGTCAAATTAGCGATATTCTTCTATAGGAGAAAAGGGTGTATGACGAAACAATCCTCTTCTCCCTTAGATACTAAATACCTCATTTTCTATATTTGAAATATCATACGCAATGGAGGACTATGATGTGAGGATTTATCTTTTCTTTGATGATGGATATGTATACTTCTATAATGTTGGTATAAACATAATCCCTATGTTGTGAGCTTAAGCCACTTTGGTATTTTTGAAGGAACATATATGATACTATTGAAGATATGCATATGATCTTTCTCTAATGAAATTTTTATTGTATTTAATTGTAATCATTGTGCTTCAAGAACATTATGAAAGTAATTTATTTTACATTAATGCAAAATTGTGATATAAATTTATGATATTTCGTTGGAAAATAAAAAAGTTGGGAACCTTATGAGTAGTGTAACCATGGAATCTATGCAAAATTTGGTTGTTTACTAGGGAAAATTTTTTTAGGAGTAAAGGAGGGAAGAATGGATAGATAAGAAGAGGAAGAGAAACTATGGATTTCAAATATCTCATATAAGGAGGAAGCAATGCTTTCATTCAAATAGTTCATTATATCCTACTCTTGCAACAAAAAGGGTCACCAATGCTTTTAAGGAGCTCTCTCAAAAATATTTTATTAAATACTTTAGCCATAAAATCACTCTCTTATGGAGATAATCCCTTGGATTCAATTTTATTTGTCTTCAATGAGTATTGGTAAGATAATAATTCCTCTATTGCATCATATACGCTTCTCATTTTTATTTACAATATCAAGGGATAGGGACAGTTTCCTCAAAAGAGAATTTTGGTCACATAAGGCCTCAAGTTTGGTTATCATCTTACTATTGCTATACTTTACATGATATATTATGTCTAGGGAAAAAGGATCCCAGGGTATTTACTTCGTTTTTACAACTTAAGGTTATAACTTTTATTGGATATCAATTAGAAACACTACAATATTTGTGTACCCTAGGTAAGGATGGATTCTTAGGGATTTATATGCTAATTTAACCCAATGGAATCCTTTTTTAAGTAGTTAAACTTGAATGTGAAGTATGAAAGTGGAAACAACTAATCAATTAGTAATGCATTATGTATGATATGTTGTTTCTATCACTAGTTAGGCCATATCTTAAGGGATTTCCCTAAAAAATAATACTCTTGAGGAAAGTACAGAGAATGGCCTAACATTAAAGGAGTCGAGTTCACATACTTTAGCAAGGGACTTAAAGTCACGTTACTCAAGAAAAAAATAAGTTGAAAGAAGAGGTAATCATTCAACAACAACAAATTTGGAGTGATGCATGGTAGCTCAAATAGAAATACGAGAAAAATCATCCTCTTCTTCAATCTTAAGAAGGAATTTTTTTATCAAAGAACTAGGGAATTGGGTAGATTAGATGGATAGTTACTGTCAGAATGCGGCAGTGTGTAAAAACATCACTACAACACCTAAGCATAGTTGAGTATAGATCAACATACATAGAAGTGTAAGAAACCATAATATTTACACACTCAACACATATCTCATTCATTGTTTTAGATTTATTCATAAGGCCATCTTATATAGAAATAATATGTTTCCAACTCCCTTGAAGTGAGGAATATGAGGTCCACTTCTATTAAGGAAGGAAAATAATGAACTCCTTGAATTCTACCTTGTTTATCACACTAGCCAATTACATTGGTTTAGCTACCAAATTAATTGAATTCCAATTCAAACACTCAATCAATCACTAAATTTACTATCAACTATAAATTAATTGTTTCCAACTGATACAAAGGTGTGATGAACATATTTATCCACTATTCCAACACACCCCACTACCCCCAGTTCCATTAACACAATTCTATAGATATTAGAAGGTGAAATTACTTCTTTACAACCCCCAACAATTCCAAATTCTTAAAGCCCAAGCATAGCCTATATTTTCTCAATCTTAACTTATAATAGAAACTTCATACATATATCAACAACATAATATTTTGAGCTATAATAAATAAGATTCATAGCATTATAATATATCAATTAATTAGTATGAAGTTCCACATGCTTCATCTTACTATGAGTGAGAGGATTATTTGCAACCTTTATCACACTTTGATTGTCATAACACATCACAACCGATGTCACAACTAAAAAATGATGTCCTCCGATGAGGCCGCCTTTATGCTAGCATGCATTATACCACAATATTATGTTTATATAATTAAAAGTGATACCACCCTATACTTTTTAAGACATTATACTATGGGTCAAGAAATTAAACACATAGTCATATGCATACTTCCTATTGTTATTATCTCGAACCTAATTTGAGTTTTGTAACTGATCAACTAGTTTACTTTATGAGTATAATACTATACACCAAGTTGGTTACCGAGCTCCCTTGATATAAGCAACAATGATTTTTGTCATCTTAAGAAGGCCTTCTCGTATTTGTAACATAAATCAAGAATCCACAGTAATAATGAAGGAAATATCAAGTTCGTAATGGGTTAAATAGATGATGCTACCAAATACCTACCAATGAAGTGTACCTTTGAATTTCAAAGAATCACACTTCTTGGTTAGTTTCACTCGCAACTTATAAGGTGTAGGACATGGTTTACAATATTCCATTCTAAAATCTTGCAAAACATTTAGTATATGTTTATATTGAGAAATAAAGATACCATCATTTATGTATAACACTTGGATGCCAAAAATGAAATGTAATAGATGGAGGGAAATCATCTCAAACATGTTTGCTGGTTTTTTGTTCAAACCCAAAATCAAATCAACATTTCTTTTAATATTGTCTAAGTCATCCACATAGAATGAAACAATTAATGTCTCACCATTAATAGGTAATATATATATATATATATATATATAGTGTGATCTAATTCACAATGTTAAAACCAATATTAATGGAAAAAATGATCAAACTTCTCGTATCATGCCCTTATGGAATGTTTCAAAGAACAAAAATATTCCATTATTTGGCACACAAGACTACATCCTTTTCAAATATGGGGTGTTACTCCATATAATTTTCTTTAGTAAGATCACCATGTAGAAAATAAATTTTGACATCCATCTAATGTGCTTGCCATCTAACATGAGTAAAAATTGAAAGAATTAGTCAAACATAGTTCATCTTTTCCTTAAAATAATTTTTTTTTGTAATTGATGTTGTCTTGTGGAGAAAATATCCATTCTGCCAAGTGAACCTATCTCTTCCAATAATGATTTAAGATGTGAATTTTTTCTTATAGATACACCAACACTTTGCCACATGATTTCCTTATGGTTAAGGAACTAAATATCATGTATCATTCTTCATTAAGGAATGATAATCATCATCTATAACATTCTCCCATTTTGGTATACATTTTTCAGTTGTATATGTACTTGGATCACATGTCTTTAGCACATGTGCCATTCAAGTAATACTATAAAACTATTTCTTACTTCTAGTCTTTCTTGAGTCATTTCCACCTACATCAACTATAGTGCTATAGAAATTATATACAAGATGAATGTATATATCCAGATTCTCCTGCTCTAACAATATTTTATCTTCTTGCTAAATACATAATCCTTCCACTGTTAATCTTTTGCGGAAATTAAAAATTCAATTACAAACACATGAAGCAATAAAAACAATCGCACATAACACAGTTGTTTAACGGGAAAGCCTGAAGCTAAAAACCCAAACTATCATGTATTATGTATCATGGAGATCATGTAATAATCTCATACAAAGCTTAGTACATCAAGCTCTCAGTACAATCAATTGTCACACACTAATCAGAAGAAATTTGCAAATCCATGCACCGACTTCTTGCCACCTGCTAGCCTGCCTCCACTGCGCAATCCCTGCTGAAGAATAGCTCTGAATGAATTCGAATTACCCTTGCCTTGAATGCACAATCCTCATTGGCAACTCCAATGTGTGTGTGATGCAATCAATGCATCGCTATAGTCACAACATATAGTCCATCTTGCCCTTTCACCTATCTCTCCACTGGGTCTCCACTGGAACTGACATGCACTGTGGTTAATTGATGTATTTTTCAGTTGATTAATGAGTTATTATTTGTGAATTAATTAACTAATTGATTCACTCCACTCTCACTAATGTATCATTCAGTTAGACTAGATACAACTAGCTCAACTGAGTTTAACTCCAATAATTGAGTTAAACTGAATAACAACTCCATGAACTACTCTTCAAACTCTGTCATAAATTTGCCACTTCAGTTCTAACTGAGTCCTCCATGCATGAACCACCAGTAAACCCTAGGAATTGCATAATTCCTTCAGTCCACTAATTTTCCAAATCTGTGCACTGAAACTAAGTGCTCCAAGAGAATAAGTTGTTGTTTATTGTCAGATTGTTATTAAGAGCTAATAATAATCGACACTTCTATTTTTAGATCGACGATCTATAAATAGACTTCACCCAATATTCTAAAAATAGAATTTCATCTATTTTTCCAACTTGATCAACCATCCACAAATAGCATCCTGCAACTTCTGAAATATGACCACCATGTCTAAAAATAGACATAGTCTAAAAATAGACTTGCGCCAAAAATAGCCTACGGGCCCACTTAGTGAAGGCGACCCTTTTCACTAAGCTCATCATCTTGTTGAATCTCAACAAGTGCATCTATTGACTCGGTCACCTATCTAAGAATGAAAATCTTGTTTGTTAAAGGAGTTCATGTACGAACATCGCGATTACTAGAATGAATAGAGGTATTGTTGGGAAAATTTTGTTACTAAGATGAGGAAAATAATATGCTTTAAGTAATGTACATGTTGAATGTTACTAACAAGAGAAAATAATAATAGATGTCATGGTTATATCATTAGTTTGAATAATAAGAAAAAAACAAAAAAAAAGAGATTGATGTAAATAAAAACAATAAACAATGAAGTAAGTATACCTTTATTGGCCATTGGTAAGGATAAATCATTTTGAGACACCAAGGCAAAGTGACAATAAGTTGGCTCTTTCTTCTTCCCTTACGAGGCTCCCTATTGATCCTTCTAGGAGTTGTATGTGTGTGTGTGTGTAAGAATTGATTTGTGAGTGTAACAATGCCTATGAACTTAGTGAATTCTCTAAATTGCATACCCATGGATCCTTTTTATAGAAAAAAATAAGTACTGGGACCTATTATAGGTTCATGCACCTTGGACCTATCGATTTTTATCACTAAAGGCTAAGTGAATCAAACTTGAATCAAATTTTCTTTATTATTTTTGGGTGTCAAAGGTAAAATGAAGCAGAGACTTTTTTTAATAATGACTAGAACTAATATGTATTTCTTTTTCTTGAATTAATATTGTTGCTTTTTTGTGCTTTAACTGACTTGCATAGTTATCCAAAAAAAATATGTAATCTTTATGAGGAGAACTTTCTCAAGTATACAAAATTCTTTTTTTCTATAGTTTTTTAGCACTTAATTTAATGGATACATTTTTTCCATAGTATGCCTTTCTTGATGATGTTTTCCTTGATCATATTTATCTCGCAGTGAGTGAATTCTAGGCGATAATAGGTACCAAAACTTGTGGTAGAATTTAATGTGGAAGGTTAATTGTAAATTAGTTCTAGTAAAGTAGTCAATTGTCTAGTTGATAATCCTATCAAATAATTAGTCAATCTAGGATTTTTAAGAATTTACGAAGGGTCACTGCTCAACAAACCCTAAGATGGATTCAACATAATGACATTTGAAGTCTTCTCATCAAATATAACATATATTTTGTAAATAATATCTTATTTAATAGGGTAAAACACTTATATGCCCTTGAATTATTAGAATACCCCATCATTATACAATCATGACTCTTTATATCTAGTTTCTCACCTCTATCATTTAAATGTGATTTCATGCTATCCATACAAATGTCTTATGATGTTTGATTGAGTGTTCTCTCTTGCTCTATTTCCTAGATAGAATCACTTCCCATGTAGCTTCAGCCGAAACTAAATTTAACAAATAATTTTGAGTAGAAGATAATTCTTACTAAAAAATTTCTCCATAGACCTTTGGCCTAAAGAAAACAACGTGCCATTTCTACCAAATTCTACTTTTTCCCATTTTGTAGTGCTATTTTTCCAGGTGTGCAAGGTGTAAATCTATACCAATATTTTCCATTATATGATAGTTAGATTTCAAAATACTTTCCTGAATATTGTCCTCCATTGTATTTCTTAAACATTTCCTAGGTTGATCACGTTACTTTTTAGCTAGTGCCCTAAATTTATTCCAATTTCCAAATACATGGATCCTCTTTAAGAAATATATAAAAGTAAAACTATAAATTCATCAATAAAGATCAAGGCATATCTTGTAATAGCTAGTGTTGATTTTCTTAGGGAACATAGGTCAATATGGATGAGTTTTAGTTGAGTCTCTGCTCTCCAAGATACCCTATTTCAAAAGGATCATAGTGATTTTTTCCAGGTATACACCATTAAAACACGATTAATTATTGGACAAAATTAGGTATTATAGTAACTATGTTATAAATTACCATCACTTTCAACCTTCAAAAATTTATATGCCCAATCATTATTTCCAAATTATATTACAATTCATAGTGTGAGCTATGAGTGTAGTTTATCTTGGATATTTCTTGAGATAGTCATACAAATTATATAGTCTATCCTCGGGTTTAAGAAAAACCTTGGTGAAAACAAAAAATTGATCTATCCAACTTCTAACTTCTTTCTAGTCTAAGTTATTTAGGAAATACAAAACAAATTTCTATGTAAACTAGTTACATGTTAAACATCAATGATCACACCATTCTCACAATTAATATTTTCCGCAACCAAAAACAATAAGTGAATAATAATTTCCTATAAATATTTTATTTTAGGTAGCTTCACACAATGAAGAAAAGAGACAAGCATATTTAACCATGTGATGAGTGAAATCAAATTCAACTGTCCATTCACTCTGAGAAGTGTGACCACACATGGCCTAAGAAGCACTAACATAAAAAAACATGTATTTATATGCCTTGCCTTTAGAATTTCAGATTTGTAAGTTATTAAATATTCTAGGATATATGTCTCCTTCATGATTTTTCGCTTTCACCTCTAGGTCCTTGGTTTTTGGCTAACAATCCTTTTGCAAATGTCTCAAATTCCCAAAATAATAATCAATATTTTTGTTTCCACATTTCTTAGTAAAATTAAGTTTCCCATGCTTCTTCATAATATTCTAGTCAATTCAAACACATTCTTTCTCCCCTCTATATTATCAACTCTTTCTCTATATTTATGTCAATAATTTTCCTTTAGCGAATGAGATTTTTTTTTTTTTTTTATCTTAAGTTTCCCTTCATCAAGATTCTTTTTCCTATACTCCAATAAACAAACCACGAAAAGAAATAAAATAATAATCCTCTTCATTATCTTTTCTAGAATTCCAATTGTGTTGACCATAATTCTTTGGAAAATATTTTCCATATTCACCCAATTTCAATTGAATTCAATTCACAAAAACCAAGTAATCTCTAAGATATCAGCTAAGAGATAGGCTCCTAAGAGATCAACTCTCTCTCAATATGTATAAGTTGAATTTCATCACTTATATCAAGAAAATTATTCACCTTCTTTAAAAAAAGATTCAAATAGTTGATCCTACTTGTATAATAAAAACTCCCTAGAGATGTAGTTCATTATGGCTCCTACAACCTCATCCTTATTTCTATTGAAGGTATATATATGTCGGTCATCCTTAGGATGTGGAACCATAATTTTTGTAAATTAACAAAACTATTTACTTTTCAAGAATGTTTCCATATATTGTGCCCATATTTCATAATTGTTTCCATTCACAACCAAGAGCATTTTCTTGGAACGCGTGATGTTGATCTACATATATAATTCTATATTAAATATTCAAGTTGAAATATTGATTCAATCACCAAATAAATTAGGAGCACATAGAATTGACACCCTCCAATGGATGTTAGTTGTGGAGCCTGATTATATTCCTAATTAAAAGGTCTTGATTTTAGCTACATTTGGACCCTAGTTCTTGATGGGGGTTATAGGGGGAATTCCACTCTACTATTTTCGCAAGGGTGTCCAGGGGACAGTGAAAATTCTTTGAATCCTCCCTAGTATTGGTTTAGGGGAAGTTCCCCTGAAGATATATTTTTGGAAATTTCTCCTAGTAAAATATTTTAGTTTCATAGTTAATTTAGATTATTCATCATTAGGCCATATATATTATGGTAGAATTTATGTTAAGGCTTTATTTGTGTGTGTGTGTGTGTGTGTGAGAGAGAGAGAGAGAGAGAGAGAGAGAGAGAGAAGAGGAGAAGGGGGTTGCAACAAATGTGCTACAAGTTGTAATCCCTTCATTTTCTTCGATAGAATAAAAGGAAGGAATGGTTATTTCTTCATGGATGTAGCCCAATTGGGTGAACCATTTATATTGGTCCCTCCATTGTATTGTTTCATTCTATGTTTTCCTTCCAGATTCATTTTGATTTTATTACTGTGTGATTTTATTCCTAACAATTGGTATCATGTTTGAAGGTTTATTTCATTGATAAAACTCATAGAAAAGGGGGGTTCTTGGTTCAAGTGGGAGAAAAGGTGGAATAATATTTTAGGGACAAGAATTTTAGCGGCCAAAACTACCAGTTATGGAAGATGCAAATGGAAGATTATATATATCAAAATCATATTTTTCTACCATTAGGTAGAATAAAAAAGAAGCCAGTTTCTTGAAAAAAAGGATCTGAGAATATATGACTTTTCCTCGCAATATTGGTGGCATTCAACATTTTGAAATAAATTACAACAATAGGTTTTAATGAAGGAATTGGATAAATTGTACGAAAAACCTTAACTTCCAATAATGTATTTCTTATCAAGAATTTATTCCATATTAAGATGTCAAAAGCTGATTCTATTATTTATCATTTAAATGAATTTAACATGGTCACCATTTAGTTATGTTTTGTAAGAGTAAACTTTGATGATGAGGTTAGGCTCTTTTGATTTTTTACTAATTTCCAAAAAAATAAAATGGCTTGGTAATCCATGTGATTAATTTGTCTTTGGTTCAAACACTTCAAAGTTTGATCATGTTGTTGGTATTATCATTAGTGAGGAAATGCAACAAACAAGCAGAGGTGAGATTTTAGGTAATGCTTTGACTATAGAGAACAATGCAAGGCAAAGGGAGAGAGGAAATAGACCAGGGAATTGTGGAAATTCTAAGAAGTGCAGATCCAAATCTAGAGGGATGATAGAATGTTAGCATTGTGGGAAGAAAAGAGATAAGAGGAAAGACTATGGTCTCTAAAAGAAAAATAAAAAAAGTAAAGTAAAAATAAAGAGATGGACAAAAAGATAATAATAAGGAAGCAAATATAGTATGTGATGTGTTACAATATAATTTAATGCTTTTAGTGGATACCATTATTTATTATTAGGTGATAAACTTAGGGGATTCATTTCATGCCAACCCCCATAGGAAATATTTTCATCATTATGTTCAAGTTGATTTTGGACAGGTTTATTTGGTTGATGATGAACCATGTAAAATTGTTGGAAAGGGCAAGGTATTGATAAAATTATAGTATGGAAACTAATGGTTATTGAAAGAGGTAAGGTGTGTTCCTCATTTAAAAAGAAATGTAATTTTAGTAGCGCAAATTAAAAGTGAATCTTGTAAAATTGCATTTATAATAAATTCATGGAAGGTCACTAAATGATCCCTAATAAAATAAAAAGGAGAGAAGGTAGTTACATTTTATTTATGTAATAGTAATTATGAAATTTCTGTTGCTTTCACTTCTACAAGAGTGGATACAACATTGTGGCATCATAGGCTTAAGCACATGAGTGAGAAGGTGATGCACATTCTCTACTCAAGGAAATTATTTTTGGATTTGAATAAAATTGATTTGAAATTTTATGAGCATTGTGGTTATGCAAAATAAAAAAGAGTTGGTTTTATCAGAGTTGGTAAGGTAAAAAAGAGTGAAAATTTAGAGCTTGTGCATACAGATGTATGGAGACCAGCTCATGTATCATCTCTTGGTGGATTTTATTATTATGTTGCTTTTATTGATGATGCAACTAGGAAAACTTGGGTTTATTACATTAAAAACAAGTGTGTTGTCTTTGATACTTTGGTTGATACTGAGACAATGATTAAGTTGAAATGTATCAAATAAGATAGTAGAGAAAAACATTTAAGTAAGGAGTTGGATATTTATTGTTCATACGATAGGATTCATTGAGAGAAGATAGTTCCAAGAACACCACAAGAAATGGTGTGTCAGAAAGGATGAACAGGAAAATCATGGAACATGCAAGGAGTATGATATTGGACACAATATTTCCCTTACAGTTTTGGGAAAATGTTGTGGACAATTCTGTTTACTTAATATTAGAGGTCCTTCAAGTTCCGTGTATGGTGCCATTCCATAGGAAGCATGGATAGGTAAAAAGGTAAACTACTCATTTATGGAAAAAAAATTGGTTGTGAAACATTTTTCCAAATTGTAAATAAAATATAACAAAGATTGAAGCAAAATCCAAGAAAATTACTTTTATTGTATATGTATTTGATTATTTTGTCCATTAGTTATGGGATTATGAAAATCATAAAATCATTAGGAGTAGATATGTGGTATTCACTGAGAAATTCACATACAAAGATCAATCATAGAGAAAGAAACATGAAAAGGAAAATGAATAATACATAGTGCTTAATGAAATCATATAAATACAAATTCCAAAGTTGCTAGAAAATCAAGACATTCAACAAAAACAGGTACCAGTGAGTTCTAACAATGTTCTTAGAAGATCAACCAAGTTAATTAGACCCCTTGAATGATACTCTTCTTCATTTCATTACATATCATTAAATGATTTCAGTAAATCAGAAAGATATGAAAACACAATGTAGGTAGATATTGAAGAGAAATGAGAGCAAGGAAAGAAAGAATACATGGACTCATTGGTACATAACCAGACTTGGAATTTCCTCCCACTTCCTACAGTTAAAAGAGCATTGAAAAATAAATGATTTTATAGGTTGAAAGAATAATATGGAGGATAAATTAGGTACAAGTCTAAACTTGTTATAAATGGGTTTACATAGAAGAAATATATATTTTAATGAAATATTTCCCCCTATTGTCAAAATGACTTCAATTAGAACTATTTTAATTTTAGTGGTAGTAGGAGGTTTGCATCTGGAGTAGTTAGATGTAAAAACATATTTTCTCCATGGAGACTTGTAGGAAGAGATTTACATGCCACAACCACAAGGGTATGAATTCAAAGGGAAGGAAAACTTAGTATGTAGACTGAAGAAGAGCTTGTATGGTTTAAATAAATATCTAAGGAAACTGTATTTGAAATTTGATAGATTTATGACAAAATAAGGTTATAGTAGATGTCAGTTTGACCATTGTGTTTATTTTAAGAGACTAGATAATGGCATATATATTATATTTTTATCGTATATAGCTGACATGCATGTTGTAGGGTCTAACATGAAGGATATAAATATGCTCAAAATAAAATTAACTAATTCATTTTCTATGAAGGATTTGGGTGTTGCAAATAAAACCATAGGTATGAGAATAACATGAGACATGAAAAATTATAAATTGGAATTATCTTAGAGTGAGTAGATAGAAAAAGGTGTTAGAGATATTTAAAATGAAAAATGAAAAACCAATTAGTACACCTTTTTCTATCCATTTCAAACTAACTAAGGAGATGTGTCCCAAGACATAAAAGGAGATAGACTACATGTCCAAGGTTCCATATTCATCAATAGTTGGTAGTTTGATGTATGTGATGGTGAACACAAGGCCAAATATTGCACATGCAATCGGAGTTTTCAGTAACTATATGAAAAAACTAGGTAAAGTGCATTTGAAGGAAATAAACTGTATTCTTAGGTATTTGAGAGGAATTACTACTTAATAATTATGCTTTTTAGGTTCAAAAATTTCTTTATAGTTATACGATGACTTAGATATGGTAGTGTTATAGATAGTAGGAAGAGCACCACAAGGTATGTTTTTACTATAAGTGGAACACAAATAAGTTGGATTTAAAAATTAAAATGGGTTGTTTCACTTTAAAAAATGGGAGCATAGTATGTTGTTGCTATAGAGGATAGTAAAGAGATAATTTGGCTACAAAGGTTCATGACAGAATTGGGAAAGAAGTGGGAGAATTGCAGGTTGTATAGTTTCATTGAGAGTTCCATTCATCTTGCAAATAAATCAACATTCCATTCTAACACTAAGAATATATAAGTCAGGTACCATTTCATATGATCAATTTTGGAAGATGGAACATTGAAGTTGGAAAAGATACATACTAGCTAGAATCCTCTAGACTTTTTAATCAAGGTAGTAATCAAGGATAAACTGATTTTATTCTCAAAATTCAGTTGGTATTCAAGCATGATGGTGAACATGAGAAACTTACGAGTTCCAACTTTGAAGCATAGTCTAGTACATATAATCATAGTGGAGTTTCTCTAATTAGTCTCCAAGTGGAAGATTGTTGGTTATGGAGCATGATTATCTTCCTAATTCAAAGGCCTTGTTTTTAGCTATCTTTGGACCCCATTTCTTGATGGGGGGTGTAAGGGGGCTTTCCCCCATACAGTTGTTTCCAAGGGTTTTAGGTGGGTGGCAATAATTATTTGTAACCCAAACACCCCCCCCCCGCCATTTGGGGGTTCATGGGTGGTGCCCTTGAAGAGAATTTTTTGGAAACTTTTCCTTGTAA
This sequence comes from Pinus albicaulis, assembly GCA_034641835.2. NCBI lineage: Eukaryota > Viridiplantae > Streptophyta > Pinopsida > Pinales > Pinaceae > Pinus > Pinus albicaulis. The sequence continues at coordinate 1,516,804,167 of CM076581.1, forward strand.
AATATTGTAATTTTGTATTCAATCTAGATATTTCACCATTAGGTCATATATCTAATAGTATTATTTATGTTAGGATTATTTCTCCCTGTAAGTAAACCCTATTTATATGAGGGAATTTTATTGTGGTTGTGTATTATTGAGAAATAATTGTAAGTGATAGAGAGGAGATTGTGTGAGAGAGAAGATGAGGTTGAAATAGGTGCATTGCAAGTTGTAATCCCTTCATTTTGTTGGAAGGAATAAAAGGAAGCACTCACTATTTTTCTGTGGATATAGCCCAAATTAGGTGAACCATGTATATTTGTGTCTCCTATGTATTGTTTCATTATATGTTCTATTTATGCATTCATTTTGATTTTATTTCTTTGTGATTTTATTCCTAACAATGGAATTATATAAAATATCTTAGATCTCAAATCACTTTCTCTAATACCATGTTGGAGAAGTAAGGGATTATTCAGATTAAGGAGCTACTTATTCCAAGCAAGAGGCGGTTTCTGAAGACAATGGTACACTGTAAAAAGACTTAAGCATAGGTGAGCATAGTTCAATACACATAGAAGTGTAAGAAAACAAAATATTTCCATACATAACATATATCACACTCATTTTTTTAGGTCGATCCATAAGATCGCCTTACATGGCACAAAGATGTAGCAAACCCCCTTAAAGTTTGCAAGATGAGGCCCACTTACATTTGTGAGGGAAAATAACAAATTCCTTTCTTTTCTTCCTTGTTTTTTTTACCAATCAACTACTTTGGTCTAACTACTTGACCAACTAAATGTATCATTGATCACTCAATTGAGAACTTAGTTAACTCTCTTAATCAATCATTTAATTTAATCTTCTAATAAATTTTTGAATATTCACTAACTATATCTAGAAGATCCAACATCTAATAAACTTGCTTCATCTGTTGTATCAACATATTCATTGGTCATTGGAGTTAGGTCATGGTATCAAATCAAAATCCTTAATGAGAAACAATACTTCACCAACTCAAGGAGATAAGCCTTCAAACAATTCATATCTAGTTTCTTGTTAATTAGAGGATCAATTTACCATCATACATTCAAGTGACCACCCTTGACCATCATTATTGTGGGTTCTAACTCAATTAGTAGCTGCCAGATACTTGTTTCCTAGAAATATAGAAGGAATTGAAGAGGAATTTGAAAAATATTAGTTTTTTTTAATCTTTCAAGGCCCCACTAATGTCTCTAGACTACAATTCTCTCCTCCTAAGCAAGTGAAATAGAAAATTTATCAGTAATATTAATGTGTGATATATCTCAATGTGTCACCACTAAATAGTGTAACCAAATCCAAAAAAAATATAATAGGTATTTTGGGGATTTCAAGGAGATTCAATTATTGCACTTTAGGTGGGAATCTAATTGTTTTGTTATGGGCTATCAAATAAGTCCATACTCTTGGGCCAAGCCCAAACTCAATTGTTCAACATTGTGTAATCCCATCTCATGTAATTTAAATTTATCTACATCATATAAAGAAAATCCCCTGCCCCAATAACATCTTGATCTAGTAAGGTAAGATTACCAAATTTATTCCATTTTATTGATCTATGCTTGGCTCCCACATGAGGGGATCCCAACCCTGGAGAAATTTATAACATATTTCTATGCCCTCTCATCACACAGGTTTAAATGTAATGTTAGTTGAATGCATTTAATGTTTTTTTCTCTTTAATTATTAGTTTTATACATGGCTAATATCCATTTTTTATTCTCGCACAAGAAGTTATGTTTAATTAGGTTGATAACATAATTTGTTGATGAATCAATGGAGTTATCAAACAATCTTTCTCAAACTGAAAATTGGCCTAAAAAATAGCTCAAAATAGCTATAAACTTTAATTTTCTAATAGAGACATTAGTGAAATTTCATATGTTTTGCTCTCAACGTGAAACATGGCGTAAAAGAGAGCTCAAAATAGCAATAATATTTTGTTGACTGATAGAGACATTTAATGAATTTTCACATTATTCGATCCTATTCTTAGTGCACTTTAATACTAAATTGTGATGTGTTTGAAGAAATATGAAATAATATGACTTTTTTTTTCTTAAAATATGTATAGAAGTTACAAGATGAGATTTAGAAGAGAGCTTAAAGTTATTTAGTCCTCAACACTTTTAGATTTATCATGTTTATATGCCTTCTTGTCCTTTCTTCAGGACCTTGAGTGTGCCTACTTTGGCTTGCATTATAAATAATAATCCCACATGTTTTTGGTACTCTTTAAGTGCTTTAGAAGAGGAATTGTAATGTTTAATAAATAACACTAAGAGATTGTTAAATAAGTTTATCATTTTGCACATGTAGTTTATTGTATTAGGTAAACCTGTCTTTTTACAAACATGATTTAATGTGTTAATATATTCTTGCAAAATGATTTATATGGTTGTGGTTATGGTTGTTGAGTTGTGCTTTAATTGACAAAGAATTATCAAATAATGCAATTTGGCCATGTAATATAGAGCATTAATAAGTATGGAATAGTTATTGAATAGTGAAAAAAAGAATTAGGGTTGTGCATGATATAATATTTATTCAATTACATTATCATTTTTTGGGTTAAATAATGTATCAATCAAGGATTAAGAGTTTTAAAAGTGTTTTATTTTAATATGATCATATATATATAAATATATATATATATATATATGGAAGTAAAATTGAAAATTGGGGTAAGCCTATATTTGTGTGATATAAGGCCAATTATATCCACTACCAGCATAACTTCCATGTGTACCCATATTTCCCCGCACGTGGTACCTAGGGTTAGTTGAGGTTTGAACCAACTATTTGACAAGGAATGTGTTAACAGTGCACTCTATCACCAACTAATGTACACCTCGATAGGATTAAAAGTTGAAGGTCATGGAGGTGGACTTTGATCCACTTATGTGTACAAAAATTATGAAACCATTCAATAAACTCTCTTTGGGTGCAACTATGTGTCGAACCACTACCTCAAGGTGCCCCGTGGCTTTAAGCTAAGCTCCTATGGAAATTTTACCTTGTCTAATGGTGAAAAACTCATTTTTCCATCATTGAATCTTACCCCTTTGGACCTTTTAAAAATAAGGAAATGGGGGTGGGTTTTTATCCACTTATGTGTGCACAAGTAATGACACCATTAATATAGCCTATCTAGGTGCAAACACAAGTTTGAACACTTTATTGAATCTATATTAATATTTGTGAAAGATTTATCCATATTTTTAGCTTTTGATATGAACAATATATAAATTCTTGTATATTTATATAATATATATATTATTTGATATGCTTGCTTTAAAAAAATCCGTAACATACATAAGAATATATTTAATTGATATGAAAAAAGAATTAATTGAGTTTTAATGAAAATAACAATGACTTTTTTCATTATTTTTCTTTTCTTTATTCTTGTTTTGATTTCCCTTTCTTTACTTGTACTTATTTTCCCTCTCTATCTTTGTATTCTTTGTTGGGTATGTGTTATATTATTTGCACGACTATTCCCATGCATTGTACTTTACATTGGGTTAATAGGGGGGCGAGGGATCACAAGTGGGTGAAAGCCCCCTTACTTGAGGGTTTAGGTGCAACACGAAAAAAATAAAATAAAATGGGTGCTTCTTTTACCTCTGTTTTTGGCACATGGTTTTCACCTTTAGCAATTTTGTGCCACATGGTGTTTTTTCCCATGTATTTGTAGTTTCAACTAAGTAACTATGGTTTTATTCTAATCCACAAAAAATGGATTGGTGGTTTATGGATGCCATGGGATATATATTGTATTTTAATGTTATACAGAAAAAATATAATGAAAAAGTATCTTGCTAGTTTTCATGATTTATAAAACCTCTATGTTAATGTGTGTGTTTTCCATTACATTTTTTTTTTTTATTAAAAATATATTTGAAATAATTAATTGTATAGGATTAAAAGCTACATATCGTATTATAATATTTTTGGCTTCAAGGGGCCACCATTGTGGCTAAGGGGTTTAACTCAGGCCTTTGGTGGATCCTATTATAGTGGGAGATTTAAGGAAGCGATCTTGGTTGTGAAAGGAATTGGCAAGAAGTTCAAAGATAGAAATCAAGAATTCCAATGGCTAGAGTTTTGATATGTGGAAGCTCAAATGAAAGATTTGTTGGTGGATATATATTAGTGAATCACAATTGATCCAAGTTCCACATTGGCAAGGATGTCAACAGAAGACTGGAACAACTTAAGTAGAAAGGAAAATAGAAAATACAATTGCGACTCTCAGATTCAGTATTACTAAATGTTTAAAGGGAAGCTAACAAAAAGGCTTTTTGGAACAAGTTAGGGGCTTTCTATCATTCTAAGTCTTTGGTGAACAAATTGTTATTATGGAAAAATCTATATAACCTGAAGATGAAGGATGGATACTTGGTGACAAAGCATTTGGACACCTTCAATACTATTGTAAGCCAATCATTTTCTATTGATATTAAGATTGCAAATGAAGATAAGTGTGCCATTTTGGTGTGTTCTTTACAAAAATCATGGACTAATCTGGTTGTTTCCATAGGTAGTAATGAAACTACCTTAAGTTTCGATGAAATAGTTTCATCCTTGTTATTGTAGGAGATGAGATGGAAACCATGGAAAATCAGAACACGGATGTGTGGTCTATATGAGGAAGCTCCAATAATAGAAATAAAAATAATTCCTCGAGTGGGAGATCTAAATCTCGAGGAATATATAAATCTTCAAGAAAATATGTTTAGGTATGTTGGAGATGTGGAAAATAAGGGCATTAAAAGAAATATTGTACATCTAAAATTCTCGAGAAAGGGAAGGGATTTGAAGATGCTCCTTCTATATAATCAAAAACCTACTCAAATGAAGGAGGGGATGTGTAGTTGTATTCTTCAAGTACACATGTAGATAATGAGGCATGGCTAGTTGACTCAAATGCATCCTTTCATATGACTCCTCATAGGGAGTTTTTTTTTCTAGTATGAAATATATGATGGCAATGGTGTTTTCCTAGGATATGACTTGACAACTAGAATAATAGGACAAGGAAAATTCAAGTTGAAGTCAATGGGTAGAAGGATTAGAAAACTCCTTGGTTCCCTACAAATCCTAAGGTTGGCCAAAATTTTTATTTATGTAATCATGATGGGTGATGCATATGTAAAAACAATATTTGAAAAGGATACTTGCAAGATGGTTTGAGGAGAAAATGTATTTCTTGGGGGGGATTTTTTATTGGAACTTTTTATAAGCTATGGGGAAGCACTATTATTAACGGGGGTAACAATTTTATTGTTCCTTAGAGTGGAGCTAAAGAAGGAAAAACTCTTATGGTCTCAAGATTGTCTAATTGTTCTCTGGATTTTGATTTATGTGAACGTTGTTTATATGCAAAGAATAATTGGGTAAGATTATCCTTAGGTTATATGAGGTTAGAGGGAATGTTACACTTGGTGCACAGTGATGTGTTTGGACCTGTGTTGGTTCCATCAATAGGTAAATATGTGTACTTTGTATCATTTATATACGAATTCTCGAGGAATTCATGGATTTATTTCCTCAACAAGAAATTCAAAAATTTTAAGACTCTTGTGGAAAATTGGATAGAGAAGAAGATTAAGGTGTTGAGGAATGATAATGGTGGAGAATTTTGTGAGAAGTGAAGTATAGCAATGTGAATATTGCTCCATACATACCTCAACAAAATGGCGTTATTCAAAGAATGAATACGAAATTGATGGTGAAATCAAGCATCATGCTCAATGGTGTTGGGTTAGGACAAGAATTATGGGCAGAGGTAATGGATATTGCAAGTTACAAGGTAAATAGATCACCCTCATCAACATTGGATGATAAGACTCCACATGAGATATGGAATGGTAATAAAACTTCTTTTAAACATCTTAGGGTATTTGGATGTGATCCTTATGTGCATGTTCCAAAGGAGAATGGTAGTAAGCTACATCATAAAGTTGAAAATTGTATATTTATTGGATATAAATATGGTATAAAAGTTGATAAGATTTGGAACCTAGAAACCAAAAATGTAGTGTACAGTCGAGATGTAGTATTTAGAGAATTCATAGATGCTTTCTAATAGGAAGTCCTACCAAGGGAGAAATAAAGAGAGATGATAGAGTTAGAATTGAAAGGTGATGAATAAAACCCTAAATGAGAAAAATATATATATATATAAGAAAAAGAACCACAAAGGCTTTGGCACTTAGGAGATTGGTTTGGGAAAGAAGGCAACTAGAAATGTATACTCCACCTAATTTCCATTTTCTGTTCAAATTTTTCTTTTTTTATTAGTAATGATGATCCTATAATTATTAGGGAGGAAATGGATTCAAAGGATATAAAACTCTGGAAAAATTCCATGGTTGAAGAAATGGAAGCCTTGGACAAGAATGAGGCTTGGGATCTAGTAGAACTTCTAGCTGGAAGAAATCCCATTGGAAGCAAATAAGTGTTTAAGAAGAAATTGAATGCATAAGGTAGAGTGGATAAATATGAATTTTGGTTAGTAGCAAGAGGTTACTCCAAATTAGAGGGAATCTACTTTGTGATATATTCTCTACTACTGCCAAGCTAAATTCTATTAGATTTATTTCACCTATTTTTTTTTGTAGAAATTCCTTGTAGATTCAAACTGCTAATTGTAATTTAATAAAACAATCGACTTGAATCTACTCTACTCATCAGCGGAAAAAAATTAAACGATGGTGAAATCATGAAGCATACAAGAGAAAGAATTAAAGCAACACATTACACAATGATTTACTGGGGAAATCCATAACTAAAAACCCCTCTATCTGTATATTGCATTAGTAAAAAAATATGAGAATATTACAATGCTTTCCTCAAGCTCGAGAAACCTTTGCACTATATCTATCTATCTCACTACTTCCTAGACAAGACTTGGCCAATACTTAACCAATTTTCTGCATTCCCAAGTCCTTATTTCCTTGTGTTGTTTCCTCGGGAATTATCCCTTATTAATTATGAAAATTCCTCATCCAAAAATACGCAATCCATCATAGGCATTCCTCTAATTGCATGCACCACCTGTAAAATTTGGATGATTATACCACTGATAATACATTTCCTTTCAACTCCAATCTCAACTGGGAAACTCATAGATCACACATGCATGATTTATTTATGGTTGCTTTATCAATTAACTGGTCGATCACAGAGTACACAACCCACTAATTGACCTCCCACTAGTTCCTCCAATAGTTGGAACATTCTTAATTGAGTCTAACTAAATTTTCTGAATTAATTAATTACAACTCAAAATAAACTCAACCTGGGATCCTACAAAGTAGGAGACACTCTACATGAATCAAGTTAGGCTCTCAACTCGAATTAACTGAACCAACTAAGTCAAACTAACTTATTTAACTTGTACAAGTTGTCATGAGATGTGGAATTACAATCTTAGTCTAATTTAATTAAAGGAAAAATTAAATTAGATTTTTTCTTAGTGCCATTTTTCAACACTCCCTCTCAACAAGAAAGGGATTATCAGATATTCCAATCCTGCCTCTATGGAACTTGAATTTTCCTTAGTCAATATATCCACATATTGTTCCTGTGTAGGAATTTACTCTAGTAACATGACCTGCCTCTACACACAATATTTGAGATGGTGGTACCAGATGTCGATATGCTTGGATCTGTCATGAAAAACTAGATTCACAGAGAGTTTGATACAACTCAAGTTGTCACTATAAATCACTGTAGGATCCATCTGTTAACCAAATAACCCAACAATCTAGATAGCCTCACAATTTTCTTGAGTAGCAGTCATGTACTCTGCTTTTGTTGAACTGAGTGAAATTTATCTATGCTTCTTGTTGTACCAAGAAACTATTGTTGACCCAATACTGAAGATTCCTACTGATGTGTTCTTCTTGTCTAGTGGAATCCTTGACCAATCTGCATATGTGAAGCCTTGAAGCTTCACTCCCTTTGTCCATCTGTACCAAAGAAAAAACTGAGTGGTGCCTCTGAGGTATCTCAACACATGTTTTTCCGCCTTCCAATATATTTTTGTTGGGTTAACTATTGCTTGACTAAGCTGGTTAACTTCAGAACACATTTCTAATCATGTGTTCGCCAAGTACATAAGTGAAGCCACAAGATTACTGTAAGCGGTAGCTTCTACCACTTCTCCTAAAGTAGCATTTTCCTTCCTTCAATTCCCTACTAGAGGAGTCTCCATGGGTTTTTTTCTCTTCATGTGAAAATTCTTCAGTATCGCATTGGCATACTTTCCCCGAGAGACAAACAGTTCCCCATCTCCTTGAAAAATTTCCAAACCAATGAAATAATGCATGAGCCCCATGTATTTCATCTCGAATTATCTTGCCAAATACTTTTTCAATATTTTATCAGCTTCTCATCACCTATTAGAATTAAATCATTGACATATAATACTATAATCAATAATTTACCTTCAACTACAATATGGTAAAAGTTTTCATCTTCTTCACTTTTGGTGAAGCCCAACTTGGTGAAATAGTGATCGATCCTAGTGTACCAAGCATGGGGTGCTTGTTTCAATCCATAAAATTATCGTTTGAGTCTGCACACATGTGAATCTTTGTCAAAGATCTCAAATCCGTCCGTCTGCTCTATGTACACCTCTTCCTCAATCACTCCATTGAGGAAAGCTTTCTTGACATCCATATGATGTATATTACATCCCATCTATGTTGAAAGTGATAGAAATGATCTTATTGAAGATTACCTTGATACTGTAGCAAAGGTATCATCGTAATCAATTTCATTCACTTGAGAGAATACCTTGGCCACAAATCTAGCCTTGTGTTTCTCGACACTCCCATTTGCTGCTTGCTTCACCTTGTAGATCCACGTGGATCCTACAACTAACTTGTCCTCTAGCCTTGGGACAAATTTCCAAAAAAAATTATTGATAATGGAATCATATTACTCTACCATGGAATCAACCCATAATGGTTGCTACACTGCTTCCTCGAATGAGGATGGGTCAATATCTACCTCTCTCTTATCAGAACCGTGTAGCCAGTGTATCGATCTGGTCACCTCCTCTACCTACGTTGTGTTGTGGGTGCTCCCACATTCTCTCTAGCATCATGCATCAATATTTCAAATTCTCTGGTGTGCTTCCTTCCATATATGGATGTCTCTACATATTTGGTTGCTTCCACTCTCTTCTCCTCTACTTGTGGCTGCTCCCAAACATTCTGAGGTTCTTTGTTTGGAGCTAAAAGCTCCTCATCTACATGTAACTAAAGCTCCCTCTCAAGGGAGCATCTCATGGAATTCTCTTCATCTAACTTTACATCTCTACAAACAAATTTAATCTTGTAATATGGAAATTACACCCGATAGTTGTGAGGTGTATCATTGTACCCCATAAATATGCTCAACTCAAATGTTGGTTCTAGCTTTTTCTTTGCATCCTTGGAAACATGACAGTAAACTGATGAACCAAAGGTCCCGAAGTGTGCCACATCTGGTTTCTTACCTGAAAAGGATTCTTCTGGTGTACTCATATCAAGAATCCAATGAGGACTCTTGTTCTACACATATACCACATTGATGCATTCTTTAGCCCACAAGTGTAAGAGTAGGGCCTGATCATGCAACATCGGTCCTGCAACTCCCACAATACTTATGTTTTTTCTTTCAACAACCCATTTTGTTATGGGTTATGGGGTGTTATTAATTCACGCCGAATTACTTATGATTCACAAAATTTCATGAACTCATTCAACACATATTCTCTAGTCTTATCACTCCTGAGATGCTTCACTTTCATGCTTGTGTATTTCTCAACAAGTGCTTTAAATTCACAAAATTTTGAGAATGTTTGGTCTTTCTTCTGCATGAAGAATATCCAACACTTACGTGAGAAATCATTTACAAATATCACATAATACCTATTCTTCACCATGGAGTCTGTTGAGAATCTTCCACACACATTTGAGTGAACTCTTTCAACGATTAGTTGTGCTTGAATGTCCTTATCGTGAAAGGTGGATTTGGTTTACTTCCCCAATTTACACCCTTTACATGTATCACACTACTTTAGTGCACCCTTGGGAAGTCCTGTAGAAATATTTTGCATGATATTTAAAGCTCCATAGTGCAAATGGCTAAGTCGCCTATGCCATAATTCACCAATGTCTTAACTTTTCACCTTCTCTTCTTTCATGATCAAAGCAACACAATCTTCTACATCCAATTTGTATAGGTTCTTCACTTGAAACCTGATCCACTTCACTTGTCCTGTGGCTATGTGACAAAGGAAAGTATTTCCTTTGATAAATATTACATCATATAAATGGTCTTCCAACATATCAACTAAAACTAAATTCTTCTTTAGACTCGGAACATACATGACATATTTCAGTGTGAGAGGAGAACCCAAATCCCTTTGAAAGTAATAGTATTGATGCCAGTCGCGTTATACCTTCCATCATCTCCCATCTCGATGTGCATCTGGAGGTCCTTCTCCTCCAATTCACTAAAACATTCTTTGTTTTCGTTCATATGGAATAAGGCTCCAGTATCCAGATACCACACACTACCTATCATTGATGTCACCTTGCATGCAATGAGAGTGAAATCTAACTCAAATTTTTAAGCAAGAGCTTCACCTAACACTCCTCCTTAGGGCTTCTTTCCAACCTAGGCTTGTGCGAGCACTTTGTGGCATAGTGTCCCAACACATGACACTGAAAACATTATATCTCAAATAAGTCCTTTTTCTTGCCCGTCTAACTATAATCTCCTTTGGATTGGGATTTATTCCCTTTCCCTTTCTTTTCCTTTCCATCCAAGGCACAATTATCCTCATCATCTTGCTTATATCAGGATCCATATTTGGTATTTCACCTTATCTCTTCTTGCACCAAGTCAGACCACAAACGCTCCCACTCTAGCAGCTTCTCCCTCTTATTTACCGAATCCTGGTATTTGTGCCAACTCTTGGGAAGGCATAGAAGTGATAGGATGACCATATCATCTTTAGAAACTATAACACCAAAACTCCCAATGTCTTCCTGAGATTGGGTGAACTTGCTCAAGTACTATGGTATTGTGTCGCCCTTGTCCATCTTGATTATTCGAAGCTTGTCCTTCAGTGCCAGCTTCATGTGGTCACTGTTGTTTAAAAACAAGTCTGTAAAGGCCTTCCACATTGCATATGGAGTCTCCTTCTCATTGAGGCTCGAGACAATATGATCTCAAACTCCTTAGAGTAAGATCCTTATTTCCTTAGCTACATTCATCTTCCATTCTCCTATAACTTTTGCATCCATAGCTACTGGTTTCAGAACATTACTATCAATGTATTCCTTCAACCCATTATCTTCCATGACTACTTTTATTCGGTCCTTCCAAGCAATGTAATTCGAGCTACCCTCAAGGGCATACTCGAGCCTCAGACAATAGAACGCCATCATGATCTTGTTGTTAGCTCTGAAGAATAGATTTGCAAAACTTCTTCCTCCTCCAAATATAACTTCATATTCTTCTCTTTTATATTTATTTCAACTTTGATACCATATGTAAATTCCTTGTAGATTCAAACTACTAATTTTAATTTACTAAAACAATAGACTTTAATATACTCTACTCATCGGCAGTAACAATTTAAACGAACGCGAAATAATGAAGCATAAAATAAAAATAATTCAATCAATTCATTACACAATTATTTCCTGGGGAAATCCACATCTAAAAACTTTGTTACTTGTATATTACATTATTCAGAAAATATGAGAAGATTACAATTCTTTGCGCAAGCCTGAGAAACCTCTGCACTATATCTATCTATCTCACAACTTCCTAGACCAGCCTTTGTTGAGATTCAACAAGAAATTTTAGCACCCATGCCTAGTGTGGGACCAAGAGGTCCAAGCAGCACCTACACTAGGGTGGGACCATGGGGCTAATTTTGGTGCATGTCTATTTTAGTTATCCCTTAATTAAGATGGACAATAAAATGTAATGTAATCTCAAAATAACTTGTAATAGTTAATTAAGTGTGATAAAATCAGTTAGATCATGAATTTAGAGTTAGAGGTAGTTGGTGAGGCATGCAGAGTAATTCTAGTTGTAACATATTTCGAAGTGCAGTGGTACATTAGTTAATGCAGGTTGTAATCATTTTCACTTAGTTAAGTGAGTTAAACTCAGTTGTGCTAGTTGTAACTGTTAGATACACTAGTGAGAGATCAAGTGAATTAAATATTAATTAATTCAAAATCAGTGATATCACATGCAGCTGAGGATTTACTATTATTAGATGCATGCATGTCAGATCCAGTGGAGACCCAGTTGAGATCTAGGTGAAAGGGAAGTTGACTATCAGTTGTAGGATTATTGGGTTGCACCCATGCAACCAAACACCCATTGGAGTGCCCATGATACTTGCGCAATCAAGGAAGTACAAAATTCCTATTCTTTGGGGATTGAATTCATCAGGGATTGCACAAGGCAGGCATGCTATCTGGAGGCAGTAAATTGGCTAAGTATTGGTTAATTTTATCTAAGACAGTGTGAGACAATTATCTGAGTATAGGAGGGCTCTTGAGAGAAGAGTTTCATGTAATTGTTTCATGATTCCATGTTGAGTATACAATAGAATATAATGGGGTTTTGAGCAACAATATTTCCCCAGGAAATTATCTGTGTTGTGGCTTGATTGATTCTTCTTTGCTTCATGTGATTGGCGATTGTGTTTTGAATTCCGCAAAAGATTTGTAGAAGCAATTCAATATTTAACTTTAGTACATTGTTAGATAGGATTGAATCCATGATATAAATGCTTGCTGTATAATTTCTACATGGCATCAAAGCACAAGAAATGAAAATTTTGAAGGAGGATTTGAGTTTGTGATTTGATAGAATTCGAATTTGCAAAAAGACTCTCTTGGTGCTACAGTTTATTTAGGATCAAAATGGCTTTCGCTTGAGGTTGGACTATGCACTCGAGGGAAGCTCAAAATATATTGCTTGGAAGGATAGGATGGAGTTAGCACTCGAAGACAATGGCTTGAAGGAATTCATTGACAATGATGTTCCTAAACTTGTTGTGACAAATGATGCAAATCTTGATGCATGGCAAAATAAAGTGGCAAAGGCGAGGAGGATCCTATTGGAGGGAGTACAAGACCACATTGTCTCAAGCCTACATTGGAAAGCCACACCATATTCAATGTGGAATGCTTTGACGGATCTATTTTAGAGCAACAATGACCATAGGAAATTGGCGCTCAAAGATAAAATCAGGAAGATAAGAATGGAGAAAGGCGACTCCATACCAAAATATTTAAAAAAGTTTGTCCAATGTTGGGATGAACTAGGGAGCATTGGTATAACTGTCACTGATGATGATTTGGTGAGCTTGGCTCTCCTAGGACTTCCCAAGAGTTGGCACAGTTATCAAGACTCTGTCAATGGAAGGGAAAATCTTCCATATTGGGAACGACTGTGGTCAGATTTGGTGTAGGAGGAGTTTAGACGGAACACCAGAGATGGATATTCATCTAAGAATGAAGATGAAGAAGATTATGCTTTGTCTTCCAAGGAAAATAAGGGGAAGGGGAATAAATTCCATTACAAATCCAAGTCTAAAGATGGAAAGAAGCAGGACATGTCCATGGTGAAGTGTTTTCACTGTCACGAGCATGGGCATTATGCTACTAGTTGTCCAAAAAATAAGAAGAACAAGAAGGCTGGAGGATCTGCATCTGGTGAGGATTTGGCCTCACAATTTGAGCTTGACTTCTCATTGGTCGCATGCATGGTGTCAAGTGCATTGGAATCTGTGTGGTATTTGGATAGTGGAGCTTCCTTTCACATGATGGGAGACAAGGAACTCTTCAGTAGCTTGGAGAAGAAGGATCTCCAGATGCATATTGAAATGGGTGATGACGGGTGGTACAGCGATACCGGGATTGGTACCATTACCTTCCAGAGGCATTCAGGTAAACCCTTTCAATTAAAATATGTAATGCATGTACCTGGTTTGAAGAAAAAATTAGTCTTAGTTGCAATGTTGGAGGGTAGAGGCTGTGATGTTGTTTTTAGTGAAGGAAAAGCTTTCCTGCGACACAAAATAACAGGAAAAGCCAAGAAAAGAGGGATTCGAGTTAAGAATATCTACAAGCTGGATGTAGATGGTTGTGCAGCATTGATGGGCAAGGTGGAAAAAGTGGTGAGCCAGGATGAGGGTGAATTATGGCACAGGAGGTTGGGCCATCTTCACCATGGAGCCTTGAAAGTCATGCAGCAGCTTTATACTAGTCTTCCCAAGGGTACACTTGCACATTGAGACACATGCAAGGGTTGTACTATGGGAAAATATGTAAAGGCCACCTTTCATGAGAAGGAGAACCAAGCTTTCGGGATCCTTGAGAGAGTTCACACATACGTGTGTGGACCATTCTCTGTTGTTTCGATAGAAAAACATAAGTACTATGTGATATTTATTGATGAATTTTCTTGTAAGTGCTGGATCTTCTTCATGTAGAAGAAATATCAGACATTCTCAAAGTTTCTTGAGTTTAAAGCACTAGTGGAGAAATATTCGGGGAAGAAAGCGAAGGCTCTAAGGAGCGATAATGGTGGTGAATACATCTCTAATGAATTCAAGAACTTCTGCAGCAAAGAAGGAATTCCAAGAGAACTGATAGTGCCTCATAACCCACAGCATAATTGGGTTGCTAAAAGAAATAATAGAATGATTGTAGGTGCAGCAAGAGTGATGTTGCATGATCAAGGCCTACCGATGCATCTGTGGGTGGAAGCATGCAAGACTACGGTACTTGTGAAGAACCATTTTCCTTATAGGATACTTGGCATGAGTACACCTGAAGAGGATTTCATTGGTAAGAAACCTAATGTTTCACACTTTAAGATTTTTGGCTCATTTGTTTATGTGCATGTAACCAAGGATGTCAAGAAAAAAGCTGGAACCGACAGCTGAGCTTGGGATTTTTGTGGGGTACAATGAAATGCCCCATAACTATTGGGTGTATTTTCCAAACAAAAGAATGATTGTTGTGCGACGGGATATAAAATTTTATGAGGAGAAAGCCATGCACTTGTCCCTTGAGAGGGAGCTGGAATTTCATGCAGACAAGGAACTCTTGGTTCCCAAGGATGAGCCTCAATATGTGGACCAGCCACATCAGGAGGATCATGGAGTGGAAGAAAAAACTCATTCATAGCCATCCATCAGAAATGGTAGAAGGCGCACCACGGAAGCTGATAGATTGAGACTTGGTGATGCAGAGAATGTAGGAGCCCCTACTTCACAGCGCAGACAGAGATAGTCTCCAGGAAGGTTTACTGGATACATGGATCTTATGAGAAAATGTATTGTGATTGAACCATCTTACTTTCAAGGGGCAGTGCCGCAACCTACTTGGGTTGATGCAATGGTGGAGGAGTATGACTCCATTGTCAAGAACAGTGCATGGGAGATTTTCCCAAGTCCAGTCGACAAATCATTGATTGGATCTAGATGGATCTATAAGGTAAAGCAAGCTGCTGATGGGAGTGTGGAGAAATACAAGGCCAAATTTTTGGCCCGAGGATTCTCAAATATCAAGGGGATCGATTATGATTAAACTTTTTCACCTATTGCAAGTTATTCTTCCATTATATCCATCCTTGCACTCTCAGCCAAGATGGGTTGGCCCATTCATTCGATGGATGCGAAACTGCATTTATCAATGGGATCATTGAGGAATAAGTGTACATAGAGCAGCCTAAAGGTTTCAAGATCTCCAATAGTGAGTCGCATGTGTGCAAACTCAAGAGAGCATTGTATGGGTTGAAGCAAGCACCTCATGCTTGGTACACTCAGATAGACAGCTACTTCACCCGACTGGGCTTCACGAGAAGTGAAGCAGATGCAAACATGTACCAGATTGTGGTTGAGGGTAAGCTATTGATTATTTTTCTTTATGTTGATGATCTAATTTTGACTGGTGATGAGCAGTTGATACACTCATTCAAGGAGGATCTTGAAAGGGAGTTTGAAATGAAGGACATGGGACTCCTTCATTATTTCCTTGGTTTGGAAATATGGCAGTGGGATGGTGAAATTTTTGTGTCTCAAGGAAAATACGCCAAAGAGATACCGAGTAAGTTTCACATGGAGAGCTGCAAACCCATGGATACTCCTCTTCTAGGAAATTGGAGGAAATAGGATGCTACTTCTAGAGAGGTAGTGGATGCTACTATCTACAGACAGTTAGTTGGTTCACTGATGTATCTAGTGAACACTAGACCAGACATTTGCTACACAGTTAACCAGCTGAGTCAAGCTATGGTTAAGCCTACCAAGCTCTTTTGGAAGGCGGGGAAGCATGTCTTGAGATACCTGAGGGGCACATCATAGTATGGTCTATGGTACACACAGATAGAGGGAGCGAAACTACAAGGCTTCGCGGATGCAGATTGGGCAGGCAGTCCATTAGATAGAAATAGCACATCAGGAGGGATCTTCAACATAATATCGACAACAGTTTCTTGGTACATTAGGAAGCAACAATATGTGGCACTCATTTTAGCGGAAGTAGAGTACATGGAAGCAAGTCAAGATGCATGTGAGGATATTTGGATGTGAAATATCTTGGTTGGTTTTTTTGGTTCTCAGATGGATCCACCAATGATACATTGTGATAATAAGAGTTGCATTAAACTCTCGATTAATATTGTGTTTCATGATAGGTCCAAGCACATAGATATCTGGTACCGTCATCTTAGAGATTGTGTGCAGAGGAGAATATTGTTGATTCAGTACATTCCCATGGAATATCAGGATGCAGATATTCTGACGAAGGTGCTCACCAGGAGAAAATTCAAATACCATAGAGGCAGGATCGGGGTGAAAGGTAATTCCTTTCTTGTTGAGAGGGAGTGTTGAGATTCAACAAGATATTTCAGCACCCACGCCTAGTGTGGGACCAGGAGGTCCAAGCAGCACCTACACTAGGTTGGGACCACAGGGCTAAATTTGGTGCATGTCTATTTTAGTTATCCCTTACTTAATATGGAAAATAAAATGTAATCTAATCTCAAAATAGCTTGTAATAGTTAACTGAGTGTGATAAACTATGTTAGCTCATGAATTTCGAGTTAGAGGTAGTTGGTGAGGCATGCAGAGTAATTCTAGTTGTAATAGAGTTCGAAGTGGAGTGGTGCATTAGTTAATGCAGGTTGTAATCAGTTTAACCCAGTTAAGTGAGTAAAACTTAGTTTTGCTAGTTGTAACTGTTAGATACACTAGTGAGAGATCAAGTGAATTAAATATTAATTAATTCACAATCAATGATATCACATGCAACTGAGTATTTACTATTATTAGGTGAATGCATGTCAGATCCAGTGGAGACCCAGTTGAGAACTAGGTGAAAGGGAAGTTGACTGTCAATTATAGGATTATTGGGTTGCACCCATGCAACCAAACACCCATTGGAGTGCCCATGATACTTGCACAGTCAAGGAAGGCCAAAATTCCTATTGAGTATTGGTCAGTTTTCTCTGAGACAGTGTGAGACAATTAGCTGAGTACAGGAGGGCTCTTGTGAGAAGAGTTGTATGTAATTGTTTCATGATTTCATGTTGAATATACAAAAGAAGATAGTGGGGTTTTGAGCAACAAGATTTCTCTGGGAAATTATCTGTGTTGTGGCTTGATTGATTCTTCTTTGCTTCATGTGATTGGATATTGTGTTTTTAATTCCGCAAAATAATTGTAGAAGTGATCCAGTATTTAACTTTAGTACATTGTTAGATCAGATTGAATCTATGATATACATGTTTTTTGTATAATTTCTTCAGCCTTGGCCAATACTTAACCAATTTTTTGCTTTCCCAAGTCCCTATTTTCTTGTGTTGTTTCCTTTGGAATTAGCCCCTAGTAATTAGGGAAATTCCTCATCCACAAATACGCAATCCATCATATGACTTCCTCTAACTGCATGCACCACATGTACAATTTGGATGATTATACAATTGATAGTACACTACCCTTGAACTCCAATATCAACTGGGTAACTCGTATATCACACATCCATGAGTTATTTATGGCCTATTTATCAGTTAATTGATTGATCACAGAGTACACACCCCACTACTTGACCTCCCACTATTTCCTCCAACAGTTGGAACTAGTTTAACTAACTCTAACTCAGAGTTACTAAATTAATTAATTACAACTCAAAATAAAATCAACCTTGGCTCCTACAAAGTAGGATACACTCTACATGACTCAAGTGAGGCCCTCAACTCGAATTAATTGAACCAACTAAGTCAACTAACTTAATTAACTCGTACAAGTTGTCATGAGATGTGGAATTACAATTTTCTTCTAATTTAATTCAAGGGAAAATTAAATTAGAATATTTCTTGATGCCATTTTCAACATTATTTATTTTTATTTTTAAGTACAATAGATGAATGTGAAGATAGAATTCCTACATGGGGATTGTTGGCCCTCGTTTTTTTATCTCTTTTTGTTTACGAAATACATCTTATTTGTCATACTATCCATCTATACACCATCATATCCACCTTATTTTGACCAATAAATTCATATACAAATATTAAAATTAATTTTTTCAATTCTTACAAGTTTTTGTAAAAATTGAATTTTAAGTGCATTTTTGGACAACATCAAAAATTCCTGTAATGGCCTCATGGTTTGCATATTTGCAGGACACTTGGGCTCAAGATGGATATATTTATAGAAGGCTTGGGAACTAGGATTAAGTGTAAACCTATTGGTACAGTCAAACTGAGCTTTAATAAGCCGGGTCAAAGGCAGTCAAACATGACCTGTTTTTATGGAGGATCCCTACAAACTAGGTCAAAATTCTTATTTTGTGGGATTTTCCAGATTTTTATGGATCTGATGGATAAATTCGACCTGATTGGATAAGATAAGGATATTCATGACTATAGGAGATATTTTAGATGAATTTGTTGGATACGTTATTTATTTAAGCCTAAAACTTTGAAGGCATTGATATGTAGAATTTGTATGACTTAACATTATTATTTCTGAGACTTTGGAGACCTAATTGAAGATTTGTATTATTCCATTTTTTGCTATTATATGTTGATTGATTGACTGAGTTTTTAAGTAGCTGAAAAAACCTTCATTGTGCGAGACAAGGGTGGAGGGCCCCCACACCGACCTAAGTGCACTTCCTAGTTTATTTATAGTTGCAATTTCTGAATTAAGTTTTCTTATGCTTAACTTATTTATGCTGATGATTTATGAGTGTTGATGAATCTAATTATCATTATTATTTCTCATATGAAAGGACAAACAAATGTTTAAGTTAAACATCCTTTCTATCTAATTAAGATCTTAAGTTAGAATTCATCTTTTCATGCTTTTAATGCTTTTCTGAATTCCTGTTTCTAACAATAGAATTATTGATAAATGAATCTATGATGAAGGACAACCAGGACCTCTTCAGTGAAGAGCCTCTTCAATTATTGTTTCATGTATCTTAATATATTTCTCAATCAATAGTTTTTTATTTCTAATTCATTAAGTAATCTTGTTAGAGAAGGACAAACAAATATGTTAAGTTAGGATATTCTTTTTCTTCTGATTGCACATTTGAATTTAGAAATTGTTTAAGTTAGATTTATATTTTTAATACGCATTTCCTTAATAATTGATAAATCATCTTCTAAATTGATCATAACTAAAACCCATATACTTTGGGGATGCTTGTAAGTTCCACTAGCCCAGATTGATAATAAATACTTGTGTTAGTTTACATAGTAAATTGACCCAACATTTTCATGTCGTTGCCAGGGAAGCATATTTTAAAAAGTTCAAATAGGAAGATAAAAAATATTAAATTTAAATCATCAAAAACAAAAAAAACATAGTTTTTATTTCAAGTAATGTTTTCTTATGCCTAGAGATAGAGATCATAAGGGTAGATTTGTGAAACAAAATCCCTCAACATCTCATTCATCAACAGAACTAACAACACCAGTTGCTGGAAGACCTACTATAGAAGAGTTAGAGGAAAAATAGAGATAAGGACAAATATTAACTTTAGTTGAAAGAAAAATCTTGTTAGCCTTCGAGGTAAAAAGAAAACAATCATCTAAAGAACCTCATTCCTTATGGAAACAAAAAGATACAAGAAAACCCATCGTTGAACAACTAGAGAAACATGTCCTTGAAGAAATCAAAGTACTGGAAGAAATACATAATCAACCTCATATTGAAACACTACATATCTCTGAACAAGAAATGGCTGAAGAAGGAGAAGGATCAACTAGAATAAACATGACTCCTGAACAAAGGCTTGAATATGAAAGACAACAAAGGGAATGGAGAAGACAATGAGAGGAAGAAAGAAGAATTGAGGAAGAAAGAAAGGCAGAGGAAGAGAAAAGAGAAGAAGCATTTAGAAGGATAGAGGAAGAAGCAAGAAGAGAAAATCAAAATAGAAGAACACAAGAAAATGAGCAAGAAAATAACAATGATCAGGAAACTAATTTTGGCTTTCCAATCTTAGATGCAAGAGAAATATTAGGAGAAGAGATAAAAATTAAAAACATTCCACCTTTTGTATTTCCTAATTTCTATGGAATGTCAACAGAAGATCCTGACGCATTCATGTTCGAGTTTTATATCTTGTGTAGAACTTATGGATATACGGATGACGCACACAAGCTTTGAATTTTTCCTGCTACTCTAAAAGCAGCAACCTTGAAATGGTTTATGGGACTAGGAGAACATACAATAGCTTCTTGGAATGATATGAAGAAATTTTTTCTTAAAAAGTATCAAGCTTACTGCAGGGTTAGAGACTCAAAAGAAGACATTTTCAGAATGACACAACAAGAAGACGAAATTTTGGAAGAATACTTTGAAATATTTCTTTACAATTTACAGAAATACAAACATCATTCTCTAAGTCTCGATACCATCTGTACCATGTTTCTTAAGGGTTTCAGAGATGAATATTTAGACATCCTTAATGTGATGGGAAAAGGAGATATCTCCAATTTACCATTTGAATAAATTTTTGAACTTTGTCAAAAATACTCTAGGTGAAGAGCAAAGAGTGGAAAGAGAGACATTTCATCAAAAGCTTCCAAATTTGCAGCAAGTGCAGTAACAAGAGTAGAAATAGGAAGTTTATTAGAAAATTTTAAAACAAATTTCTTGAGCACTTTGGGAACACAAGTAGATGTCTTGAAAGATAAGAAAAAGAAAGAAGAACAAGATGAAATGTTAGCAATTTTCTGTCCAAAGTGTAGGAAAAAACATCCACTTAGGGAATGTCCTTTGCAAGGTATACAAGTGTGTGGATTATGCACAGAAAATCATGCAACAGAAAAATGTCCCAAATTAAAAGAATTGCAAGGAGGAGAAGTGCAAGGAATAGATTCTCTCTATTATATGGCACCAAGGAGACCTTGGCAACTAATGATGCCTCAACAATTCCCTCAACAAAACCCCCGGAATTTTCAATATCCTCAAAATTCATGGAATACACCCATGCCATGGCAGGCTTGGCCACCACAACAGTATCAAAACCAACCTGCACAAGGTTAGAGGGGATATGGTTATGGAAATTAGCCACCTCAGCATATGTATCCCCAATAATATCAATATCAACAACCATACCCTCCACAGCCATTTCCTCAATACCAAAAATTCCAGAAACATCAACCAATGCCATTTCCACCTCAAAATAAACCAATGCTAACTCAACCACAACAACTTCAGCTGCCTACTAACCAACCACCTCCTAGACCAACACAATTTCTAGCTCAGCTAGTAGCTAATCCAAGTAACAAGGTGGATAGACCAGCATATCATGTGGAAGAGGCAACATATTATCCTACTTATTCAATTCTTCTCATACAAGATGTGCACCTAAGGTCTAGGAAGGTGTTACAGAAATATTCCCCTACAACAATTGAAGAAAAAACTGAACAAGGAGAACAAAGTTAACAAACTCAACCAGAAGAGAAAATTCAGAAAGGTAAATCTATTATGACACAGACTCCACCATATCCAACGAGATTGATACAACATAATATCCCAATATCTCAACCTAAATTTAATATTATGGATGAATTAAAGAACACATGTCAAAATTCCTTTGTTGCGGGCAATTAAAGATATTTCGAAATATGTAAAAACAATAAAGGAATTATGCATTAAGAAATTTGGCAGAAGAAAGAAGGATCCACCTACAATCTAGTAATTGGAAGTTTAGCTAGTCTCATGTCTACAAACACAACCATTGAAAAATATGTTGATCCAAGAATTCCTATGGTTACCATTTCGATTAACATATATTCAGTGCCAAATACTTTAATAGAATTGAGAGCAGCTATCAATTTTATGACTACAGAGAGTATGAAACATTTGAATCTGAACAACATTAGACCTACTACTACAGTTTTAGAACTTGCAGATAGATCTAAAGTTGTATCAGAGGGGATATTGGAAGATATCATTGTCTCATTGGCTTCATGGGAGTATCTAGTAGACTTCTTGATTTTGTAGCCAAAAACAAATCTAGGAGGGCATCCATTAATTTTAGGGACCATATTTAGCCACTGCAGATGCTTACATTGGATGCAGGTCAGGAAGTATGATTATTGCACATGGAGATGAAAGAAAACATGTTACATTGTATCCTCCCACTCAATCTCCTTCTTTATTATCATGGCTTGATGGAGAGGAACCACAAGAGCTTCAATCTGTTCTTAGTCTTAATCAAGTTTATAACTTTAGAGAGGAGGAAGAAAATGAGGATGTATTAGATCTTTTCATCTCAGAACCAAATATTTCAGAGCAGCTTAGAGTAACTCAATATAAAGCTGCTATTTATCTTTTGAATTAATGTTTTCAGGAAAATTGCACTATACAATCATTGTAAAATACATTCAAAAGAATTTTTCCAGTTAATTCAATTACAACTCAAACAAAAAAATCATTGAGATCAGTCCTAAGAGACATTTGAATATTGGTAATAACTTAAAATCATCACAAGAGGAAAAGCTAATAACATTGTTACAAAAATATTCAAAAGCTTTTGCCTGGGATTACACAGATATGCGGGGAATTCATCCAAAAACATGTATCCATCACATTTACACTAATAATAAAATTAAACCATAAGGCAACCAAGAAGAAGGATGAACCCCCTGATGAAGGAAATAGTGAAAGAAGAATTACAGAACCTATTACAAGTCAGATTTATCTATCATATTTCAGATAGTCAATGGGTTTCACCCTTAGTTGTAGTACCTAATAAAAACGGGAAATGGAGAATTTGTGTGGATTACAGAGAACTCAATAAAGATAAATTAAAATATCATTTTCCCTTACCATTTATTGATCAAGTGTTAGATTCATTAGCTAGAAAGAAATTATTTTCATTTCTTGATGGATTTAGTGGATACAATCAGATAAAGATAACATTGGAAGAACAACATAAAACAACATTCACATGCCCATGGGGAACATATGCATAAAATGCATTACCATTTGGTTTATGTAATGCACCTGCTACCTTTCAGAGAGCAGTCCTTGCAATCTTTGTTGATTTGATCCATGAGTGTGTAGAAGTTTGCATGGATGATTTCACTGTGTATGGCAAAACATATGATGATTGCTTACAAAATCTTGAAAAAGTGTTAAGAAGATGCATAGAGACAAATCTATCACTTAGTAATGAAAATTTTTTTATGATGTTAACTAAGGGGATAGTGTTGGGACAACATATTTCTTCTTCGGGAATCAAGGTGGACCCAACAAAAATTCAATTCATTGTGAATTTAATACCACCCACAACACAAAAAGAAGTTAGAAGTTTCTTGGATTATGTAGGCTACTATAGGAGATTTATTGAAAACTTCAGTAAAATAGCTTTATTCAAGTTACTTGTGAAATATGTGGAATTCCAATGGAAAAATAATTGTCAAAATGCATTTGAAAAATAAAAATAAAAATTGACAATTGCACCCATTCTTTGAGGACCTAATTGGTCTTTTCCATTTCACATTTCAACTGATGCATCTAATACTGCTATTGGAGCATCACTTGGACAAAAAGAGGATCAGTTTAATTACGTCATATATTTTGTTAGACTCCTATACCAATAGGTATCATTTTTCATGATTGACTTGTTGAACTATGTAATATGTTCAAACCTTTTTCTTGTTGCAAAGGTGTTCCATATTCTTAAAAAATCAAAAAATCAAAAAATTTAAAAAATGTAAAGAGGGTATACCCTAAAAGAAAAATCAAAGGGTGAAAAAAAAAAATTGGCCAAAAAAGTGAAAGAAAATGAACCCCATCAAAAGAAAGGCCAAGGAAAGTGTGCAAATCTAAATGCCACTAAGTTTTGCTCTGATGTAATAAAAAAAATTGTGTGCAGTTTGTCAGACTTTTGCCACAATTTATGAAGATTCAAACAGTTTAAACTTGACTTATTCATTTTTCAATTTCATGTTGTAGAATAGTGAATAAATATCTGACCAAACAGTTTAATCTTGGCAGATAAGTAGATAGGTAGAGTTAATAAAAGGTGCTCAACAGTTTAATCTGAGCCCTTGGATGTAATAAGTGTAGACTTAGATAGGTTTGCCATGTAAAAGAAAAATAATATTGATAAGGGTTTGCCAGTCTAAGTGCACCCTAATAAAGAAGAGAAAATGGTAGAGTAAGTAGGTAGGGTAGGTAGATGTTGTTGCAGAATTACATGTGATGAATGATGGTTCCAAATGTGTTCAATTTTAATTTCATCACAAGTGCAAAGGCAGATACTACATTGGAAAAAGTTCACAGCAAAGCAAAGTCAAGATTATTAACTTCCCCTTTCATTTTTCCCTAAAGATTTCACTAATTTCCCCTAAGTGCTAAGGTATTTGAAGATTAGAGGGGCTCAAGGCATTTCCTTGACTTTTGGAGGGACCGGACCCTCGGCCCAATTATTGGAAAAAACCCAAGTACTTAAAATCATTCATCATCACACTTATTTACTTCAAAAAATTCTTTCCTAAGTAAAATCCCATTTTACTTAGGAAAATCCTTCAATATTTCATGAAAAGCCCTCAAAATCACTTTTTATTCTAAGTCTAAGTGATGAAAGTATAATAATGCCATTTACTTTTGAATCTTCACTTTCTTGGTTATATTTAAGTATTTTGAGTTTACATTGTCCCTTTGTCATATTAACTCTAATTTATATATTAACTCCCTATGAAAATCACCTTTTCCTATTATATATAAATCCTTTTATAGTAATATCCCCAAAACCCTTATATTATGAATTTTTAGCCAAAAGTATTTAATTCCTATTTATTCAAATAAAAAACCCACAATATACCCCCTTTTGGCTAAAATATAACATTAATATTATTCCCGCCCCCCTACGGTAAATAAATCGCATTGATTTAATTATTGTATAAATAAAAATATATGAAAAAAGTGTTTAAACATATTATATATGTGTTTAAAAATAAAAATAAACAATTCCCGACCATCCACTGTACCAGGGATTAATTAATCCACACGATTGATTAATAACCAATCCTCACCAATCAAACTCCGCCCGATGAGTTTAATTAATAGTTAATTACATTGGGCCCGCGCTGTTAATTCCCCATCATCTCCCCGTCCCGTCCACCGTCCGATCACCCACGCGCGAAATGCTGGCGGTTTTCAAATAGTACCCTGGCCACATGTCGTGGGTTCTGTGGATTCACTGCCTCTCAGCCTAAAACCGTCTTCCTTCATAAGTGGTGTGGAATAAACCACTTACCACCTTTCTTCGTGACTCATTTGTCGTACAGGATGACGTCATTTATTAAAATAATAAAAAATTCACCCCCCATTTGACTTTGCCAATAAAACAAAAATTCGCGTCTTTTTCATTATTTTGTACGCAGAAAACAAATACACCCTCCATGCAGAAATTCCGAATTTCAAATTTTTGAAGTCCGCCAACCTTTATCCTGTCGAAGAAAATTACAGTCAAGCCTCTCAGAAGATTATCCGCCTTAACCAGTACCTGCTATCTCCAAAAGAAAAAACATGTATTTACCCTAAATTCGCACTGAACTCTGTAAGAAACTCGGCTTTCCTTTTCCTTTCACTGAAACAAAGTTAAAATTAATTGCTAGTTCATTCCTTAATCCCGAGAACTGTAATTGAATTCCCAATCTGCAATTGTACCTATTTCTCCCATCGAAACCTGTAATTTTGCTCAATTTTTCACCGTAAGCCGAATTTCCATTTTTGAATCCAAAAGAACCAAGAATGGAAGTTCCTGTGGCTTTTAATGTCATCCCATTGAACGCCCCTCATAGAGACTTGGATTATTTATCATTAGTCGACAGAGAATTCCAGATTAAAGACCTGGATTTTAGTGATATTCCTCTTCGAATTTTTTGTCGCTGCAGAGACAATTATTTGAATGGCTTGGATATGATTGGGTTATGGGAATCTAATCTTCCCAAGTACCTCTTTCCCTCTGTCCATATTTTTTCTAAAATAATCCATTTTTTCCATGCAAATTATGATCCTAACCAAAGAGCAGTCTTATCCCCAAATCAAGATGTCCTTTTCCCAATTACTGCTCAGTCTATCAATGAGATGCTACATTTTCAACTTGATCAAGCCCTCACTCCCCTATCCATGGGAGATTTACTTGAGAAATCCACCAAACTATCCCATGAAGAATTAAGCCACATCTGCCAGACCTTTATGTTGCCTGATCATCAGCCTAAAGGCCCTCCCCCTTATGGGTATGCTTTTTTCACAGAGGAGGGTAGATTTGTTTTGGAAATGATATCCTTTATAATGGGCTTTAATACCAGTGAATATGTTGACCATTTAACTCTAGTATTATTGTCTATTTTCACCCCTGGACAGCCTCCTGCTGTCAGGTATGACTTTGCATCATACATTGCAGACAAAATCCATGATCAATTCATGAGATTAGAAAATGAGAAAGTGTTTAAATATTCTTCTGTCATTTACCATCTCATGCTCTATTACCAGTTGGAAAATTTCCCTTTCTATATCAAAAAGCTTGATGCCCAAGGGAATCCTAGGTCTGTTATCTTTTGGTCAGCCATCACTCATAGTTCTCGAGATTCTCCCTATTCCTATAATGAGTTCATTGATATTTTTATACACCCTGCAACCACCTTGTTGACAGGAGTTTCTCCTCCAAGGCTCAGCAATGAAATCAAGAAAACTTTACAGCTCTCAAAACAATACAAAGTTGGTGATTGGTACTTATACCAAAATCACACAGAAGTCAGAATATATGGATGTGAATTATGTCCATTCAAATTGCCAAAATATGTCCCCATGAGAATATTTGCATTAGAATATTTCAGGCAGATGAACAATTCTGATATAATTCATTTTTGTAATGCAAAGAAGAAGGCTCAACTCCGGATCAAAAGTCAATTAGGTCCCTTTATCTGTAACTCTAGGGATGCAGGGGAAGAGGCTGAAAAGATATTAGAAGACCGTTTCAGATTACAAAAGAGTTTCTATTGGGTGCCTTATGACCCCTTCAAATTCATTTGTGATAAAAGAATGAAGAATAAATCAGCACCATATATACATCAAAGAATCCCAGAGATTGAAAAATATGCTAATACAGATGAATGGATAGAAGGAACATTGATAGAGCAGGATATTGAGCAGGTCAATGTAGACAATGTTATGAAAGATCTTGAAAATATGCTTGACCTAGACTCTTTTGCACAGGTACCAAGATCAGAGGTTGGTCCTTCCTCAGCTGGGCTTATTCAACAGGAGTTACAAGAAAACATTGCATTATCATCTAAGGGAAAAGAGAAAGAGGTTGATACACAAGTTAAAGAAACATTCACTATGACAGAACAACCTCAAACTTCCAAGGGACAAGATCAAGTACAGGTTTCTTCTGTTCAAACCAATCCAGTAGAAATGTCAAATTTGCAGACTCCATTAAATGTGGAAAAGGGAAAAAAGAGAGAAGCTGAAGCTGCTATCCCTCTCACTGGATCTTCACAACAGCCTCAGGGCAAGAGACAGAAATTGAATACTCCTCCAGAAGTAGAATCTATTGATGAAATCCTTGATAGTCAAGGATTAGAACAATTGTGCAGTCAACAAACAGGTACAGTTAGTAGAGCATCCACTACCTCACAAAGGAAAGAGCTACATAAGCAACAGAGTATTGAAATATCTTCTTTCAAAACACCAGTTAAAGATACAGGAGATATAAAGAAGACATTTATCAATATCAAGGCCAGGAATGATCCACTGAGAATTCAAGTATATAATCAATATCTGAAAATGGCTCCAAAGAATCAAGAAAGATTGATGTCATCTTTTGACATCCAACTGGGCAAAATTTTAATGAGCCATTTTAAACCCAAGGTGCAACAACCCCAAACAGCTGCTGATTATATTAGGACAAACTTTGAAGTCCTAGCAAAGGATATCCATCCTTTAAAAGATTGAATTACATAAGCAGACTGGTGAAATGATCTATTCTACTTTGACTGATAAGGCAATGGCAGCTCACAGGTTACAGGATTCTTTGGAGAACACCAATACACAGTTACAGCTTGAAAAGGCTTCTTCTCAAGCCAAAGACAACAGGATAAAAACATTGGAAGAAATAATAATTGGTTTGGGACACAATCCAAAGGATGTCAAAGGTATAGAAGCTCTAATCAAGAAAAAAGATGATGACATTGTAGCTTTGAGAAAGCAGTTGAAATTTCCAGCCTCCAGACATCCTCAAACTGAAGAAGTAATAAAGAAGAATTCTGAAGAAGAAATGATGGAGTTGCTCTTAAAAATGAATGAGCAACTGATTGAAACAGAAAAAGAACTAGAACAAGCTTTAAAAGACAAGCAGTCCAATGTTCCAGTATCTACAGCAGTAGTTATTACAGGTACAACAAGTCAACCAATAGGTCAGCCAGCAGAGCCATCAGAGGTAAATACTTCAAATTTAAGTACAGAAGAATTAGTAAAGCAAATGAATGACTTGAAACTGCAAGTAACAGAACTTCAGCACACAAAGTTACAGCTTATTAGTTTGGAACAGAAATATGATCTTTCAAAAATGACTGTTGCTGACAAAACAAGAGAAGTCAAAAAGTTGGAAAAATTAGTTAAAGCTTTGGAAAGGGATCTCACATTGGAGAAACCTTTAAGAGAAATAAATGACATTATTTGGGATGATATTATTCAGTCAATAAAAGATATCTGGTCTTCAATCCAGATAATATACGAGCAAAATGATTTGGTCAAAGTAGCTCTGGATGAAGTTGAGAATACACGAGCAGAATTAGGAAATAGGCCTGAGGAAGCCAATCAGCTTATACAATTTCTAAACACCCAAACCAGACAGCAACTTGCAGATTTGGGTATTCAGGACAGAACTGCAACAATCTTAGAGATCAAAAGAGTTTTTACTAAAAGAACTCTTATGCAAAATTTAGAACGAAGGTGCTTTGACATGCAAAGTGAAATCATTGCTTTCAGAGAAAGGTTTGATGTTTTATTGAATAAAGGGTTGCCCAGCCCTATGGTTTTAGAAGATAAAATAATGGACCTGGAAACTTATGTTAAGAAATTGGACATACATGCTCACAATCAAGCTAGTTCCTCAACCATTTCATCAGAAGCAACATTACCTACAGGAAGGAATCTTCATGACAGATTAGAGAATTTGTTTTATCTTGAACATGAAGTAAGACATTTGTTTCCTAATCAGCCTAATTTCTTCAGATATACCGAGGCTGATGAAACATTAAGGAAGCTTCAATGGACCAAAATAGCAGAAGATAAATGGTGGGAAGATTTGTTGGAACTTTTGTAAAATTTATCCTTATATGAAATTTTTCCTATTTACTACAGTATAAAGGATAAAGGGACAAACAAAGGTCAAAGAGTATCAGTTCAGTTAAAAGTGTATCAGTAAAAACAAAGAGTATCAGTGAAGCAAGGCAGTTAGAAAAAAATTACTGAAGAAGACAACGATGAGCCAAAATATAGGTCCAGCCTCCAGCACATTCTCGAAAGGAGGGAACAACACAACATCGGTTACTTCTTGTCTTATCCATGAGACCATCTGTCTCTATTTTTATTGTAACTTATTTGTGATTCATCTTAGATTATATCTCGTTTTGTTAAGAGATATTTTGTATGATTTTTTGTATAAATAAGCCCTCAAACGAATTATTGAGTGTGGATTCTTATACTTTGTTGTAACATTGAAGATTTTGGAATAAAGTGCTATTGGAGAAATTCTTTTGTGGCTAGCTGGATGATGAATTGACGCTAAAGACTTTTTACAGGATTCATGTGTCGAATTACAGATCAATAAGTCATCCTTTCCCTTGTGTTTCAAGTCTTTATATATGTTTATTATATCACAGTGTTCCATTTCTGAATAATTAATGAAAAAGAATAAATCAGAAGGTACTTAAGTGTAATCTGATTTCAATCATTTTTATTCTAAATGTTTTCTTCTAAATTGGTTATAAACAATGAATTCTTAATTGCTCTTGTTTAACCAGTTTATGCATTCGATTATTTAGTAAATAATACTTAATTTCTCTTTATTGGTAATCACTCATTTTCTCCCTATGAATATGTTGAAAGATTCTTAATTTCCTTTCATCCATTCTAAACCCATTCCATTCACTTTAGATCTAAAATTGTTCTTTGATTTGATTATCTTGCCCTGTAAAACCATCTTTTGTTGATAAAATTAATCCAGTGAAACCATTTTTTTGACTCCATAACGCAATGGCCTGAAAACTAATTAATCTTGCCCTCAGTTACGGAATTCCACCTAAATTCCAACAAAACCCCTGGACTTTATAACTAGCCTAATACCTTCTAAAACAAAGCTAAATTTGAAAGAGAGAGCCCTCTCTGGGTGCAGATTGGCTAGATTCTACACCTAAAGGTTGGTTTGTGGTTACCTCGAACTCTTTTCCTTTTCTCTACAACTTCAAGGAAAATCTCGGGAAAGATAACATATTTCATAAGTAAAACTTAACAATTAAGAAT
The DNA here is from genome assembly GCA_034641835.2 of Pinus albicaulis. Taxonomy (NCBI): domain Eukaryota; kingdom Viridiplantae; phylum Streptophyta; class Pinopsida; order Pinales; family Pinaceae; genus Pinus; species Pinus albicaulis. The sequence continues at coordinate 1,516,835,314 of CM076581.1, forward strand.
TGAACTATATTGTTACAGAAAAAGAAATGTTAGTTGTAGTGCATGCAGTTAATAAATTTCGACATTATATAAGAGGTTATCAAGTTTACATTCACACAGATCATTCAACCATAAAATATTTAAATAACAAATCAATCACAAATGGAAAAATAACTAGATGGTTGTTATTAATGCAAGAATTTAAAATTACTGTGCAAGATCGACTAGGCAAAGATAATCAAGTTTCAGACTTTCTATCAAGACTACATTCACCTGGTGATCCAAATCCAGTGTCAGATAATTTTCCAGATGAACATCTATTTTCTATAAATGTCAAAACTCCATGGTTTTCAGATATAGCTAACTATTTATCACCTGGTATCCCACCATATCATTACACAAATAAACATAAAAGAAGAATAATTAGAGAAAGTGCTAGATATAGTTGGGTCAATGGAGATATATTTTATATTGGTGCTGATCTAATGATTAGAAAATGTGTTTTAGAAGATGATATTAATGATATTTTTAAATCATTTCATGACGAACCATGTGGTGGTAATTTTGCAGATAAGCGGACAACATACAAAGTGTTGAAACTTGGCTAGTACTAGCCAACCATATTCAAAGACTCCAAGGCCTACGTGAAGAGATGTGACAACTGCCAAAGAATTGGTAGACAAGTGGCATCAGATGAAATTCCATTAAAGCCACAAGTACTGATTGAACCATTTGAACAGTGGGCTTTAGATTTTGTGGGACCAATCAACCCTCCATCCAATGGAAAGAAGTACATCTTGGTATGTGCAGATTATGTAACTAAATGGGTGGAGGCAAAGGTAGTAGCACGGGAAAAAAAATATACTATTGTGTATTTTCTATTTGAAGAGATATTTGTAATGTATGGAGTTCCGAGATAGATATTAACTGACCAAGGCACACAATTCACATCAAAACTTGTTCAGTATCTTACGGAGAAATACAAGATCAAACACAGAAAATCAAATATGTATCATCCTCAAGAAAACAAACAAGTGGAATCAACAAACAAATTCCTAGAGAACATTATGACAAATACTATACAAATGAATAGAAAGCACTGGTCAAAAAAATTAAGAGACGAAATATAGGCATATAGGATAACATGGAAAAACACAACTGGGTTCATTCCATATCAGTTAGTGTATGGAAAAGAAGTCTTATTACCCATATAATTTCAAATACATACATTCAAGCTAGCAGTAGAATGGGGGATGGAATTATCTGAGGCACAACAACAAAGAATTATGGAATTAAATCAACTGGATGAGATACGACAGCAAGCAGTAGAGCACACATCTCTTGTGAAAGAACAAAGAATCAAATGGTATGATCGATTCATAAATAATAATTGTTTTAGAAAGGAGATTGGGCACTCTTGTTCGACTCCAAGTTCAAAGATTTCAAAGAAAATTTTACGACTCATTGGCTTGGGCCATATGAGATTGAAGAAATCTTTGACAATGGAGTTGTGAAGATAAAAACAATTGACGAAGCATATGTTTCGTTTGTCGTTAATGGACATAGGCTTAAAGTTTACAATACGTCTATAAATAAAGAGGATTTTATGAGAAAAATATTCGTAGTTTTAGATCTGGAACTAGTGGGGCAGCATAGCAATATGCCTCCCATAACTCCAGAAGAAGAAGAAGAATATAAATAAATAAAAATAATAAATAAATAAATAATAAAAGATTTTGTTTGTGAAAATCCAGGAAACTGGCACAATACAAACTCGAATTCATATCGGAAAACCAACTTGTTTGACCAATACGAATTCTCTTTTTGTTTTCATTTAACTTCAATATGATTTTTGCAAATATACCTTCTAAGACATGTCAGACTTGAGGATAAGTCTTAACATCAGCTTGGGGGAAGGTGTGTAATAAAACTATGAAAATAGTTTCAGTAGCTGAATTGAAGACGAACTATGAATTACAATTACAAAAGGACTTGGTACATCACTCAACATATACATAAGGGGCCTGAATTATTATTGAGAAAATTATCTAGAAGGGACCTGAATTATTATTGAGAAAATTATCTAGAAGGGACCTGAAAATACAAAATATCATAAGGGACCTGAGCTACATCAATATTGAAGATCATGACAGAAGGGGCCTGAAATGTCAAAGTTAAACCTGCAGAAGGGGCCTGAACAACATCATTCCAAATCAAATCAAATGCAAAGAAGAAATAAAGTCTCTACATAGTCTGAAAGAGCCATCGTTTTAATAAACACAATGTTTACCATCATGAACATCAAATGGTTTAAGGGAATACAAGTACAGTAAGTAAAATATTTCTCTTAAAATTTCAATTTTTTGTGAAAATATTCTAGAATTGTAAAGCTAATTTAGTACTGGTTATGCATTTTTATCACCTACATTTTTCATCACCTATGTTCTTAGCCATATTTTATCCATATCCACACCACTATCCTAATCACTCAATAAACATTCCATAATCTATCCATACCATACCCTACCCTACTTTTCCAAACAAAAGAATCCTAAATAAAAGACTTAACATTAAACCTTTGTTGGACCTACAATAAACAAACAAAGAGGTTAGTTTCATTGTAAACATTTGATTTTAAAACATGACCATTTCATTGGTCGTTTTTAAAATTAAATTAAAAAACAAAACCTATAGTCTAAATCATATGATAGCACAACTATTTGAATTTCAAAACAAAAGTGCAATCATGATTATGAGCTAAGGTAATGGAGCTAAAGGACCAATCATAATGCAAACAATGGAATGCAAACTAACCTAAAGTATGATGCTATGACAAACAATATATAGAAATAACGCATATACGGATGGACGGTAATATGATGAAATAGTGATACATACACAATGGAGGAACGTAAGTATGATGGCACATATTTGTATACAAGTGATGAAACGAAAATATGATGGCACATATTAGATGAGTTATGATGTGTTTCAATGGAGAATGGAAGTGGACATAGTGATCAACACAAAGCATCAGAACAAAACGTGAAAAGGACTGCATAATAAGTAAATCCAAGGATGAGATGTACACCATGGAGTCAGCATGCCAAATTAGTCAGGGAAGGTAAGCCATGGATGCACCATTCAAAGCGGTTGATGAACGATTAAAACAATTTCAAAATGAAATATTATAACACTGTGTAAACTATTGAGAGAACCTCCGCCATTTCTAAAAAGCTCAAGAAACTTAACACACTGTGTTTTTCACCATCATTTCCTTTCGAAGGCTCAGTGAGAGAAGGAATGTGTGTAATCAAAACACGCATCCATTTTGAAACTCCATGAGAAACGAATAAACAAGAGAAGACAAGGGAGAGCTGTGAGGAGAATAGAAGAAATAAAACGCAGCAAAGAAGGCAGGAGATATAGCAGTAATAATGGAGGGATAAGGAGAATTGACTAAAGTTTCAAGCCAACATATCTGGCAGATGTGTCAAGTGACCACGCTATCAGAAGGAAAAAATCCCTTGAAGAATGAGGTAAGAAGCAAACTCAAATTTTCTTGTTTAAAAAAATTATGATTCACATGATTAAATCTCGGGGTTGTTAAACAAACTAAGAGTTATAAATGGAGTTATTATACTTCAGTTTTTAAACCTTGTCATTGCTTTATATTTTTTCATTGCCACCACTCATAAATGCTCTGCCACTAGTCAACACTAAATCCTTTGTTGATTAATGAAGATATTGAGTAAGATTTTGATAAGAATCGCGTTGCTTGAAACATAGAGACTCCAGTTAAACTAAAAGGAAAATCACGTGGATCATAGCAGAAAATCACGATGATCATTGCAAAGATAGGTAAGCTTGAAAACGTCTTCGTGCACAGTCTTATATTTCAAATTGAATGCACATAGAGAATGGAGAGTTTGTTTTGAAATGCACAGTGAATTCATTTTAATTGGGTTATGTAGTAAACTCATTTCATTTTCATACTCAGTCAGAGAATTCGAATCAGGTTTTATGGCGAATAATTGGTTTAAAAAGACACAGTCAAAATGTTTTTTCATTTTCGCATAACAGAGGGCAGAGTCTGGTGAATTTTGAAGAAAACGGTGAACTCATTTTATGATATTTTTGAGCTATTTTTACAAATTCTCTTGCATAAACAATGAGCTTGGATTAGATATATAGTGCTTTTCCTTAAGAAAAAGGATTTTGTATGGAATTCAAGGATTATAAACACTGTTGTATAAAAAAATTCATTTTTTTTACACAGTCAAACAAGAAAAAATTTACAAAACAGAGGTATAGGATTTTTTCTTAAGAGATAGAGGATCAAATAGAGAGTAGGATAATAGAAACTTGATTTTTTTTCAACCTCTCTACATCAAATATTGTGTCTATTTGAAGCAGTAAGTTCACTTCTTCCAAAGAAAACAGAGGATTGATTTCAATAACTGGGCAAAGGCAGCAAAGAGAGGTAAGCCTCACTATTGTGATAACATCTAGTACTTGAATTTTTGTTTTAAAAAATGAAGTTAATGACAGTATATGGTTACATCAAATGGTTTTCGGACAATATGACATCAAGAACAAAGCCCAAATATTTTCAGATTGAACAATGGAGTAGGGATACAATTGAGAAACTTTATCAATCAGGCTTAATAGGCTTCCTTCAAAAATTCAAAGGGCACAATGAAGATATCACAAGGGAGTTTATAAACAATTGCAAACAAGATGAAACTATGGTGGGTAGTTTAAATATTCCTTTAACTCCATAATCTATTTCTGAAGCTTTAGAGTTTCCATTATTAGGTGAACTATACCACAAAGGATTGCATTTCAAAGACAAGGGTTGGACCTTCTTCTTGGATAAGAATAGAAAGGGTTCTTTTGATAGGTAAAAGGGGATTCCCAGGGAGTGGTTCAATGAACCTTGGGCTGAGCTAGTTTTGATAATTCAAAAGTTTTTCAATTGTGATAACAGACATAGTGTAGTACACCTATATCAAATTAGGTTACTACAACATATTAAAGGAGATATCGAGATAAATTTTCCCTAATTATTTTTATAAAAACTTAATGAATATGATTGAAAGTGTAAAATCTGAGACCAAACCCAAAGAAGCCCAAATTCATCACTAGGGACTCATAAAAATCATTGTGGATTAACAGCTAAAAACTAAGGGAATGGTTTGGGAAGATTTCCTGATTCAAAATAAGTTTGTAGAGAAAGTCACTGAAAACAAACTTAAACCAATGCATGAAACAAGAAATATAGTGCATTCACCTCTCTATCCAAAAACCAGATCAAAGAAACAACAAGAAATAGTTATGGTAGAGAGGGAAACATCATTCTTGACCATTTCTAGGAGACAGAAAAAGAGGAATTCAATAGATAGAAGTAGCAAAGAAAAAGAGCCAGAAGTGCAAGTCATAGAGACATCTCCTTTAACTAAACAAGCCAATGAAATCCTTGAGAGGTTGCAAAAACAAGTTTATGAAAATCCTATAGAAAAAGATTCTTATTTTGAAAATAATGAGGTTGAAGCTACTTTAGTTTATAAAAATACCGAGGAGGAAGACCAAAACCTTAGCAGGATCAGAGAGTTAACTGATAACCTGGAGGAAAGAAGAATAATGGAAAGGCACTTGAAAGGAGAAAATGAAACCTATAAGACAATTAATGAAAAATTGGTTAAATAAAATGAGAATATAAGTGAAGAAATGGGAAAGTTGAAAGAAAAAAACAATCTTCTTTATACACAAGCATTCAGGTGGCTTCAGGAGAAAAATTCCTAGAAGACCAAATATGAGAAACGAAAGGTCAAGACCTCAATTTACAAGGAAGAACAATGCAAAGATATGAATTCTCTTCTACATGCAGCATAGCAGGAATTTTCAAGATAAGGAATGGGATCAGCATTAGAGCTCAGGAGGTCCAAAAGGAAAAAGAAAGCATGAGGACATGCTTGAAAACCAGCTTGGGGGAGATGTTGGCCCTCGTTTTTTTATCTCTTTTTGTTTATGAAATACATCTTATTTTCCATACTATACATATATACACCATCATATCCACCTTATTTTGACCAATAAATGCATATACAGATATTTAAATTATGTTTTTCAATTATTACAAATTTTTGTAAAAATTGAAATTTAAGTGCATTTTTGGACAGCATCAAAAATTCCCGTAATGGCCTCATGGTTTGCATATTTGTAGGACACTTGGGCTCAAGATAGATATATTTCTAGAAGGCTTGAGAACTAATATTATGTTTACACCTATTGGTATAGTCAAATCAAGCTTTAATAGGCCCATTCAAAGGCAGTCAAACAAGACCTGTCTTTATGGAGGATCCCTAGAAACTAGGTCAAAATTATTATTTTGTGGGATTTTATAGATTTTGATAGATTTGGTGGATGAATTTGACTTGATTGGATAAGATAAGGATATTCATGACTATAGGAGCTATTTTAGATGAATTTTTTAGATATTTTATCTATTTAAGCCTCGAACTTTGAAGGCATTGATATGTAGAATTTGTATGACTTAACATTATTACTTCTAAGAATTTGGAGACATAATTGAATATCTGTTCTATTCTATTTGCTACTATTATATGCTGGTTGATTGACCAAAGTTTTAAGTAGTTGAAAACACCTTCAGTGTGCGAGGCAAGGGTGGAGGGCCCCCATACCTAGCTAATTGCACTTCCTAGTTTATTTGTAGTTGCAATTTCTGAATTATTTTGCTTATGATTAACTTTTTAATGCTGATTATTTATGAGGGTTGATGAATATAATGATCATTCTTATTTTTCATATTAAAGGACAAACAAATTTTTAAGTTAAACATTCTTTCTATCTAATTAAGATCTTAAGTTAGAATTCATATTTTCATGCTTTTACATGCTTTTTTGAATTCCTATTTCTAGCAATAGCATTTACTGATAAATGAATCTATGATGAAGGACAACCAATATCTCTTCAGTGAAGAGCCTCTTCAATTATTTCTTCATGTATGTTAATCTATTTTTCAATTAGTAGTTTTTTATTTCTAAGTCATGAGGTAATCTTGTTAGAGAAGGACAAACAAATCTCTTAAGTTAAGAGATTCTTCTGCTTCTGATTGCACACTTGAATTTAGAAATTGTTTAAGTTAGATTTATATTTGTAATATGCATTTCCTTAGTCATTGATAAACCATATTATAAATTGATCATAACTGAAACCCATATACTTTGGGGATGCTTCTAAGTTCCACTAGCCTGGATTGATAATAAATACTTGCGTTAGTTTACGCAGTAAATTGACCCAACAGGAAAACAACCACATTCACCATGAACGTCTTGAGATTGAATTCATCTAGAAGGAACTAAATCCTTTCCTTCAAGATTACATAGTTAGAGGAAACCTCCAACAGGTCTTGATCTTGAAGACCATGAGCTGCCATCTCAGCTGAAAAATGTCGAACTTCTTCCTCTTTCTCGCCCTTTATGCAAACTAGGCAGGATTACGCACTCCTTCTTAAGCTAGTAGATCTGCTGCCCTAATCTACTGCTCAAGTCTTGGAAAAATGTTGAATTCCTCGGCTAGGAATTCACTAAAGAATAATTCCCCGCTATGTGCTTTTTCTTTCTTCTGAATTATCTGCTCCAACAAATACCTGTAGAAAACTACATCCCTCTGAATTTGCATGAAGGCTTTGTGCAGTTACCTCTGCCTCGGAAAAATCTCAAACCGAAAGTCCTACCTCTATGTCCACTCACTTAGAGAGATACAACCTCGAAACTTCAACCAGAATCTTGGCTATATTTGCGCAATCCCTTTGGGGATTCGATCTGCTACTACTGCAAAAATTCCTCCTTCACATTAGATTCAAATCTTCTCTTATTTTTTCACATCAAATGCTCTGATACCTGGTGAAAATTCCTAGATATGATCATCTAAGGAATGCTACTGCAACAACTGAGTGTACTTCTCCTATTAAGTAAATTGCATTTACATAATTAATTCAGATATTAATTATTGAAGTAACTACTGAAGTAGCCTACACTGAATAAAATATGATTTAGAAACAAGGAAGTTGAGCAAGAAATGAATCACATATAGGACACAATTATGTTTTGACACAAGTCCTTGGGAAAACCCAATGCGAGAAAATCGATGCAGTAGATTTGAGGGTTTGTATTAATAAGCAGTAGAAAATCCTAAATATATCTCTAAATACCTCAAGGGTTATCTCGTTATAGAGAGAAATATTGGCCGAAAGAAACTATGAGTTTTACCTCACACAAACACTGGAAAATCTGACTAATTTGGTTATTGGAAAACCTACCTTTGGAGGTCTCTACGTAGTGACTTTGTAGACCCCGTGTCAACTCCTCTAAGCACTATGTTACCCCAGCAACAGATCGATATGACTCCTAGAATCACATATATAAGCCCCCTGGCGTCACACCCCTGCTTCTGACTTCTGGATTTGATCCGACAACTAAATCTGGGAAACCCTCTGAACCTCTGCTCAACCTCTATGCAACCTTGACTGGATATCGTTAGCTCTGCATCACCTTGACTAGCTCTATTGGATGTCTTCCTGCCTCTCTCTACTGATGATTCTCTGAATGAGAAAATATTTCTCTCCAGAAGCTACTCTGCCTCTCACTGCACTGAATCACTTAGATCTGATATTTGTTCGAGCACTGCTCCATGAGAAGAATTCGATCCAAGATTCACTCTATGTGTCTCTTTCCAAATGACCCTCAAGCCTTCCTTTATAGTCTTCTCGTTGAGAAATCAATGACCGTGATTAGATGTCTAATCAATGACTAAGATAATAACATGAATTTATCTCCACATTTTTTAGATTATTCTCACTCTGTTTTATTAATGTCCTTTAATTATTTCATTTCCCTAAGTTTAAACTTAGGGTGTCCATTAAAATAATTAATTATTTTAATAAAATATTAACCGAGTGTAATTTTCACAAACAATTTCTGGGTTCTTTGGAATACCCCTCTCTAAGCCTCTCCACCGAATTTGGGGTTTAGAGAACTTTTTGGTGCTGCAAAAATCAACATAGACTTCAATATTCTTTAATGTTTATACCTTCTTTCTTCGAGTGGAGGTGGGGTGCTTGAGGTATTATTCTTATTGTTTCTTCTAGATGATGTTATCCTTGAAATAAATAGTCCTTCTTGATGCTCCTTGGATTTTTCAACCCTTATGTATCCCTTCTTGAAGATTTTACGTCATCTTTGATGTATTGAACTTTCTTGATACTCCTTTCGATGGCACTTCTTCAAGTTTCCTTTCCTTTTCTTATCACCTTAGCTCTGATACCATGTTGAGTAATATAGGGTAGCTATATTATGTGATTTATCTTACTTTGTTAACTTCTTGTGACATATTTTTACTTAACTTAATTAGCTTCACCTTTCTCTTGATTATATTTAGTGTTCTTATCATTAAACATCTACCAAATAATAAATAAAAATTAGGCAAGAGGACATAATATGTAGGGGATCAGCTAGGGCCAAAACCTTTCCTCTTGAGAGGAAAACCCATAAGAGTTCTTCTCTTCTCATATAATCTTAAAATGACGAATTCCAAGACCTAAGACCCTTTATAAAGACCCCTCCAAGACTAAGTCAACCTTTCTCCTTGATGATATTTATTTCCAACAATTCCAAATCAAGTAACTTCTTCAAAAAATTTGACCCCAACAGTTTCTTCTGCAACTTTGACCTAGTAGTTTCTTCTGCAACTTTGACCCAACAATTTCTTCTACAACTTCGACCCAATAGTTTCTCCTACAACTTTGACCTAAAAAATTCTTCTGCAACTTCGACTCCAGCAACTATCCAACACTTCAGCTTTCCCAAAAACTTTCAAACATTTTGACTTGCCCAACAAATTTCCAACACTTCGACTTTCCCAACAACTTTCCAACACTTCGACTTGCCCAAAAACTTTCTAGCACTTCAACTTTCCTAGCAAATTTCTAGCACTTCAACTTGCCTAACAACTTTCCAACACTTTGACTTTCCCAAAAACTTTCGAGCACTTCGAATTTCCTAACAAATTTTGAGCACTTCAACTTTCCCAGCAACTTTAGAAATAAAAACACAAGAAAGAGAGAGAGAAACCTAAAAATTTCAATCTTGCTTTTCTTCTTATTTTTCATCCTTTTCGAGCTTCTTCCTTGAGGAGATCAAAATTTCTTGTTTTGTATCCAAATGAGACCGAGTTCCTTCTTTATATGCTTTCTAGGGGTACAAATTTCTTCCTTTAGGAAAAATTTCTCTTTGATGTAAGCAGATTTCCTTGAGGCAACATGACAAGGTCTTGGAGTTATTGAAGATTGTAACTAGGTTTGGTCTTCATAAATTGTATTTGAATCAATATTTATTGTACTTGTAAAAAAAAAAAAAAAAAAAAATTATATTATTATTAATTGACTTATTAAAGCATAGGTTTCATGCTTGGGTCATATTATTTTAGGTCAAAGTCCCCGTTGTGAACTTATAGTCTTTATTCTGAGTTTATAGAGTCATTAAAAATTTATATTGACCCATACTGGGCTTTTGAATCATGTAATTAGGTTAAGTATTGAGTCAAAAATGATTTATGAATCCTCCACATCAATTTGGCCTTCAAGTGATCAATTCGGTCGCAAGTCTAGTAATTCAAACCCATCAGAAGCCTATAAATATAGGGAGATCAGATTAATTTGGAGACATCTCTCTCACACTTACAAATTCAATATCGTTTGTTGCATTAGGGAAAAGTGTGGAGTGAATGAATAGATAAATTGGAGTGTGGTTTTGGGCAACCTAAAGGATTGGAAGAAAATCAAAATTTTGGTGCTACTCAATCTCTCTCTCTCTCATGGGCTATAGTTTGGAAGATCGAAGTCTATCTTTATTCTATTTCTTCAGTTGTTTCATCAGTTGATGCTAGTTGTTGCTGCCAAGAGAATAATATGTTGAAGTTTATTATGTTGGATGTTGTTTCCTTGAGAAGTTGTGTTGGGAAAAAATCAAACTTTTAGAAGTAATATCGAATTATTTCCCTCAAGATCGAAGTTCCAGAAGCAAGGTCGAAGTTCCAAGGTCGAAGAAATTGTTGCATAGTGTTGTTTTGATGTGGGATTGAAGAAGGATCAAAAGGAAGGCTGACTTGGTGTGGATGAAGTCTGAGTCAAGGTCTTGAGTCTCAATATTACTATTGAAGGAAGAATTAATGACTTGTTTTTCCCCGAAAGTGGGGTTTTTCTGTGGTTGCTGGCCTATGTCTGGTGTCCTTGATCTATGTGATTTTTCTTTGATATTTTCTTGACGAACTAAGAAGAAAGAATATAATAAGAACATAATAAGAACTAAATAATATCACAAGTAAATAATGATGAATAAGATAATATTTTTTCCTTTCTAATTCTCTAACATGGTTTCACAACTTTGATGAAGGAAGAAGGAAAGGGCAGTCTCAAGGATTTGATCAAGGAAACATAAGAAGTTCACAAGAGAAAGCTATTTAAGGAAAAAGGTCTTCATTACTTTTAAGGAAGATGTCTAGCACTATCAAGGGAGAGAACAAGCTTCAAGGAGCTTCAAATTATAGATCTTGGAAAAAGAGGATTGACCTAATCCTTGAAAAGAACAAGGTCTTAGATTTGGTAAAGGGAAAAGTGAAGAATCCCACAAAAGACTCAAGTGATATAGATAAGGTAAAATTCAAAGAATTGGAATTAGTGGCTATAAATTTTATGGTTGAAGGCATAAATGAAAACCTTTTCCCCTTCATAGCAAACATTGATCATGCCCAGGAAATGCATGAAGCCTTGTCAAAACTATTTACCATCAAGGGTATTGGAAAAATGGCAAGCCTGAAAGATGGACTAAGGACTACTAAGATGATGAAGGAGGACTACTTTGATTATTTCTATTCACTTTATTTGTGAATATAATCAGAATAAGAGATGAACTTCTTTCCATTGATGAAATGGTGACAAATAAAGAACTTGTGATCAAGTCCATACTACGACTACCACCTACTTAGGGTGCATTTTATTTAGGTCTCAACAACTAAAAAGAAACTCCCACTTTTGAGGAACTATGGATAGCTTGTAGTCAATAAGAGTTAAGAATCTCAATTTTAGTCAACAATGAAGAAGTCTCAAATTATTATGTTGCTCATCCGAAGGGAAAATTCAATAAGTAGGGACAAGGAAGAAGGTTGATATGTCTAAGATTGAATGTTATCATTTTCTGAAAATGGGGAACTATAGACTTGAGTGTCCCGACAATCCTAGAATCAAGAAGATAGATATCGTGAAAATGTGGTTGAAGAAGTATCCTCTCCCAAGAGATACAAGATTGAAGAGAATGACATAAGGGACTTGCATTACTAATCCCCTTGTTCCTAACTTTAATATTTCATCTGTATACTTTTAACATCTTTTTGGAAAGAAATTTTTCTTGTTTTATATGTTTTTAGGTTTCCCTCAAAGCTTTGGAGGGAGCCCACAAAAACTCCTCAAGGTAAGTATCACATTCCCTCTCAATTTAGTTTCATATACTTATTTAAAGTTTTGATTATATTAAATACTAATCACCTATCTACCTCTAATTCCTTGTCTAGGAATTAACCTACTAAATTCTCAAGAATCATGGAAGGCCTCAAGGATTAATAAAGAATCCCTCACCAGACAACTCATTGGAAGCACAAAGGTTTGTCAAAGTATCAAAGGTATGTCTTAGATTATGAAGTCTTGTTATTCTCTTTGGTATATTAATTCTACACTACTAACTATTGTTGTGTCTAGCTCCACTGAATCTTAAAAGATTCTTGTTTGGGATGATTCATCATTTGATGAATCTACCCACCTTATATACCTATAATTTTTTGCATAAATAGAACCTTAAAAAAGGTTCTCTGGAAAACCCTAACCTAAGTGTACATTGATAATATGTGAAACCCTAAACCTACTTAGGGTTATTAATGGAGAAATTTCTATATTGACTAATATGTATCGTTGATGTCATCCATTGGGATTTTTATATAATCATGAAAGATTTAACTTATTAGGGTTGAAATGATGTTGTTCGAAATATCAAACCTTCAAATTTTTGATATAATAAGGGTTTTCTTTGATATGAACCGAAACCCTATGTTTTAGTTAGGTCTACAAGAAAAATCCTTGTTATGAAAAGTCCTAGGAATGAAACCCTAGGTATATATATCTTTGATTGAATCCATAGATTAGTCTAGGTTGATGTATGTCTGATATATTAAATATTTTATAATCATATGATCTGCTTATGCATGATGGTAATCTAATAGATATGTGTGTTGGAAAAATTTCTAATGGTCATAAGTTCTAGGGCTTGGAAACAAGCCCTAGTCAAAGTTTGAAGTTCCAGGATGATTGAAGAGTCTAGGGTTTTGCATCTAAGCCCTATTAATGATTAAAATTCTATAGTATGTGTATTCATCTCAATCTATATAATGTTTGTTGAGAATTTATATATGGAAAATTTAGGGTTTATTAAAACCCTAGTATAAAATATTCATGATGTGTTTTGATTGAGTGAAATATAGAATTTACATAAAATCCTAGTGGATAGTCTATCGTATGGCTTCTGAAAGTTATTAGATATATTTATTTTCATTTTTAAATTATTTCTATCGATTTCTATATGAAATAACTATTCTTCTTTCATCTTGAATGAATTGCTGATGTAATTTAGGGTTTGTATCAAACCTAGGATAGAAGTTGAAGTATTGAAGTATAGTCTCTTGTTGATTATGTAAAATATAAATGCTTCCACTACTATAAATTTTTTGTTATAACCAACTTCATGCTTCTATAGAATTGGTTGTACTTGCTATATAAGTTATGCAAGTACATCATATTGGTGAAGAAGTGTGTAATAAAATTTGATATGATCAACATGATGAGAAGGATGGAATCTATTAAATATTATCCAACACCGAAGGAAGAATCTAACATCCTTACATTAAAAGGGAGCCTAAATAGAAGAACTCTCCCTAGTTAAGAGGGAGGGAACAACATAATTTTGATTGGAGAATACATTCTGGAAGATATGTTGCTACATATGAAGTAGGAAGAGGAATATTCTCTAAAAAAGATTCAACTGATAGTCCTACTGAGATTGGTTGAAGGGAAACATCGAAACTCCAAAGGTTTGTTTTTATTATGTATTTGAAAGTGTATTTCTGATTGGGGTCGTGCTTGTATAAGTGAATCTCTCGAAGGATTTGATAGCATGTTGGTTTCCAATCAAGTTTATTGGGAGAGATTGGTTATCCTTGATTTGTTGGATCAAGGGGTGTTAAGCTTTGTGAGTGAAGCATTTCCTGGAAAGACATCGTGTCGACACTTTGTGTTGATGTCTGGCGGGGAGGGTGGCATTAGGTTGATGTGCACCTAGTTCCCCAGGTTGATGGTTAGTAAGTAAGCCTAATGGTACATATAGAGGCTAAAGCTTTAGTCCATCTTAGTCCCACCTGGATATATTTCCCTGGTCAGGAATCTAGTCCATAGCATTGCGGTGCCTAAATTTTTGAGTGACCAATGGATAGATTACCCTCATCTAGAATCTATTCCATGGCATTAAGTGCCTAAAAATTATTCATAGTTCACATAGTTGAGATATTCCTTGTACTATTGTATTATGAATATCTCCCTAGTTAAGAGGGAGTGTTGAATATTGTAACTATCTTTGGTCTTCATAAATTTTATTTGATTCAATATTTATTGTACTTGTCAAAATATTAAAGAAAATAATTTTATATTTTTATTAAATGACTTATTAAAGCATGGGTTTCATGCTTAGGTCATATTATTTTAGGTCAAAGTCCCCATTGTGGACTTCTATATTTTTTTCTAAGTTTATAGAGTCATTACAAATTTATAT
>CM076581.1:1516850340-1516934764 GCA_034641835.2 Pinus albicaulis
TGGTACTATTTTATTGCTACCCTTTTCTATTAAAAATTCACCATTTATCTATCATTTTCTCCATAAACTTCCCATAAGTCCATTGAAATTGATTAAGTAAAGCATTATAGTTGTTATTTTGCATTAAATTTAATTTATGAGTTTTTATGTTAAAATTTGGAATTTTTCAACAAAATTACAGGAAGTCACTACATCCTGTAATCAGTTTATGTTGTGACATGTGGCATGACAGGAAAATCAAAATAGAAGGCATGAATTTGATCTGGGATGTACAAATATGGTAGAAAATCTATTTGCCATCGGATTTGGAGTTCCTGGATATATGGTCAAAGTCGGTCAAACTCAGCCTCTTCAGCAGAGAAATCAGAAGCTATAATGATGTACTTGATATTTTGCTTAAAGTTAGGAATTTTGAACTAATTCGAACTATGTTGGAATTAGTTAAGATGAAGAAGGAACGAATATAGCCTTCTAGTTGTAAATTTTAATAAATAGGAGGATTTTGATTAGGAAGTTTAGTTAATGAAAGCGTTGAAGAAATCAGACTTAAGACTGTAAAAGCGTATCCCAGCACTCTGTTTTGAATGTAATCATTTCCAGAACTTAATGAAAAGCAGAATTTCACCAATCACAGTGTTTACGAGTTAAAGGTTTATCATTTGAAGTTATCAAAGTGTGCCATCAGTGCGTGGAAGGGCCCTACATAAAGATTGGTACACTTTCTTTTACGTTTTATGTTTCATAGAGTTTAGTTTTTCAGATCTGAACAACGTATTTCATTTCATTGTTTGTGAGTTCATTCATTTCTTGAGAGTTCATTTATTTAATCAAAAGTTCTTGAAATTTATTGTTAATTTATGGTTCATAGCAATAGGTTGAAGATTCAATTGCAGAATTATTGAAACAGTTCTTGTAAAATGTGTAATCGAGCATTGGATTTCAAAATATCTCTATGAACTCTGTTTGTTTTTATGAATTTGATTTCTAGAATGTTCAGTGTGTTATCTTAAAGGAGTTTTTGTGAAACATATCCTCGTAAGAGGATTGAAAAGCTCAGATTAGAAACACTCTGTTTTTAAGATCAGTAGATTAAATTTGATAATATAGGTGTTTAAATTGTGAAAAGGAAACATATTTTAGCCTCTTGTAAAGGAGTACTGAAGCCTGTCACAATTAGACATTTATTTAAACATATAGAAAAGAACCTTTTAGGTCTAAAAATATTAGATTTGCCTCTAAGACTACTGACCCTGGTTGACATTAAATGAGTCTAATCTAGAATCCTAGATTGGTCGTTACATTTTGGCGCCGTTGCCGGGGAGGCGCAACTAGAGGAGTTCTAAAAAAAAACTCAAAACAAAAAAAAACAAACAAAAACATAGATTTAATTTTAATTTTAGAAGTCATGTTTACATATGTCTAGACCTAGGGATGATAAAGGCAGATTTATAAAAACCCCCCATCCAAGAACTAACCCACCATTAGGAGCAGATCCTTTAGAAAGAATTGAACACACAACACCAGCTGGGAAAGTCACTGTACAAGAACTAGAGGATAAACAGAAATTAGGCCAAAGACTTACACTTATAGAACGACAAATTCTATTAGCATACGAAACAAAGAAGAAACACTTTCCTGAATCCTCTACAACAAGAGAAGGCATCAAAACAACTCAACAATCTCTCCTTGAACCTACTGTTATTGAACAAATTCAATTAGGATAAAAACCAACACAACAACTTCTCTTTGAAACAAGTGACACTGAACAAGAACTTAAAACAACAGAGGAACCTATCAAAATGGCTGAGGAAGGAGGAGGATCAGCAAGAGGACCTACTCCTGAACAACTTAGAGAATATGAGAGACAACAGGAGGAAAGAAGAAGACAACGAGAAATTGAACTAAAACAAAAACAAGATCAAGATCAAAGAGAGGAGGAAGAGTCAACCTTTAAATTTCCTATTCAAGAACCAGGAGAAAATCATGATGAGGAAATCAAAATGAAAAACATACCTCCATCTGTGTTACCAAATTTTTATGGCATGGCATCGGAAGATCTAGATTAATTCTTGTTTGAATTTGACATAGTATGCCGAACATATGGTTACACAGATGATGCTCATAGGCTTAGACTCTTCCCAGCAACATTAAAGGCATCAGCATTAAGATGGTTCATGGGACTAGGTGAGCATGCTATAACTGATTGGGATGGCATGCGAAAAATATTCCTAAAGAAATATCAACCTTACTGTAGATCGAAAGATTCTAAAGATGACATCTTCAGAATGAATCAACAGGAGGATGAAACTTTAGAGGAGTATTTGGAACGATTTGTCTACAATTTACAAAAATCAAAACATAGAACCATGTCACTTGATCTGATTAGAACAATATTTTTAAAGGGCATTCGGGAGGAATACTTAGATGATCTTAACTTGATGGGAAAAGGTGACATTTCCACCTTACCTTTTGATGAAATTGCTGACTTATGTGAAAAGTATTCCAGAAGCAAAGCTAGAAATGGAAAAAGAGCTATATCATCCAGAGCCACAAAATCCGCTTCAGCTAGTGTCACAAGGGCTGAAATAGGAAATCTATTAGAAGAATTCAAAACAGACCTATTGAGCACCTTAGGAAATCAAATTAACACTATGAAAGCAAAGAAAAGACAAGAAGAAGAAGATCAATTAATGGCTGTCTTTTGTCCAAAATGCCGGAAGAAACATGCCTTGAAAGATTGTCCTTTAGAAAATATTCAAGTATGTGCCTTTTGTACTGAAAATCATGATATATTTCATTGTTCTAAAATAAAGATTTTGCAGAATTGTAACTTGGAAGCAAACGCAGATTTGGAAAATATGTATTTCATGGGTGCAAAGAGACCATGGCAGCCAAGACCTCCACCTCCAGGTATGTTTCCAAATCAGAATTTTCAATTTCCTGCACAAGATCAAATGTATGTTTAGAATTCTTGGAATGTACCCATGCGATGGCAACATCAAAATCATCCTCAACAACAATGGAAACCATTTCAGCAATACCCATCATATCCTCAACCATACTCATCATATCCTCAACCATATCAACAGTATAATCAGCCATATCAATAGTATCCTCAATCATACCAGCAATATCCACAGCAGCAAGTTGTTCATCCACCTCAAAACATTCAACAAACATTGTCTGCTCCTCCACCAATAAATCCACCACAATTACAACTTCCATCTAACCAACCTCCTAGACCCACTCAGATTCCTGCTCAACCCGTATCAAATCCAAATAATAGAGCAGAAATACCAGCTTACAGTGTAGATGAGGGACCATCATATCCCACATTACCTTTACAAAATATTGAGTTGAGGTCTGGTAAGGTGCTTCAAAAAGAACTTCCCATAGCTGAGAAACAAGAAGAAAACAAAAACATTGAAAATGAAACACCAAACCAAAAGAAACAAAATGAAGACATCAAAGATAAAAAAATCCAACCATTGCAATCACCACCTTTTCCGGAAAGATTGATTCAACCAAGGCTTCCCATATCTTTACCACAGTTTGATGCTTTAGATGAGCTGAAAAATGTCTATATAAAAATTCCACTTCTCCAAGCCATAAAAGACATTCCTATATATAATAAAGCAATTAGAGAGTTATGCCTCAAGAAGCCTACAAGAAAAAGACTTGATCCACAAACAATTCACGTTATTGGACACCTAGCTGGCCTTATGTCAAACACTATATCAATGGAAAAGTGTGTTGATCCTGGCATTCCCAGAGTCACTACAATCATCAACAACATACCTATTCCAAATACTTTAATTGACTTAGGGGCAGAAATAAATGTGATGACTCTTGACACAATGAAGACACTACAACTGAGAAACTTGCAATACACACCAATTGTTTTAGAACTAGCCGATAGGTCTAAAGTGATTCCTGAAGGAATTTTGGAAGATATAATTGTTTCACTGGACTCTTGGGAGTATCCAGTGGACTTTTTAGTTCTTCAACCAAAATCTAATTTAGGAGGTCACCCTATCATTCTTGGTAGACCATGGTTAGCAACTGCTGATGCATTCATAGGGTGTCGATCAGGTAATATGATCATTTCACGAGGAACTGAAAGGAAGCAACTCACTCTTTACCCATCAGCACAAACACCAGCAGTAGCAAAATTTTTATGGCTAGATGATAAATACAATGATAAGGAAGAAGTTCAATCTGTTTTTAGCATTAATCAGATCTATGATTTTCATGAAGATAATAATGATGATTTGATAGAATTGTTCCTTTCTGAACCTGAAATGTCTGAAGAAATAAGAAATGAACAATACCATGCTGCAGATGAATTTTTGGCACAAAATTTTCAAGAAATATGCACACTCCATTCTTTGCAATCATCATTTGAAAACACTTTTCCCATCCAATCTATCACAAACACTCAGAGCAAGACTATAGAGATTAGTCCGGGCAAAACATTGAACATTAGCACTCACCTAGACTTGTCTCAGGAAGAAAAATTGATTCAATTATTGAGAAAGTATCAGCAAGCATTTGCTTGGGACTACACAGATATGCACGGAATCCACCCTGAAACATGCACTCACCATATCTACACAGATAATAATATAAAACCGGTGAGGCAACCACAGAGAAGAATGAATCCCATTCTTCAAGATATTGTTAGAGAGGAATTGCAAAAACTATTGAAAGTTAATTTTATATATCCTATCTCTGACAGTCAGTGGGTATCACCGTTGGTAGTAGTGCCCAAGAAAAATGGTAAGTGGAGGATTTGTGTTGATTATAGACAGTTGAACAAAGCAACCCTCAAAGATTATTTTCCACTACCATTCATCGACCAAGTGCTAGATACTTTAGCTGGGAAATCATCATTCTCATTTCTTGATGGTTTCAGTGGCTATAACTAGATCAGGATAGCTTTAGAGGACCAGGATAAGACCACTTTTACTTGTCCTTGGGGCACTTATGCCTATAATTTTTTACCATTTGGACTTTGTAACGCTCTAGCTACATTTCAGAGAGTTGTTTTAGCTATTTTTGCTGATTTAGTTCATGAATGTGTTGAAGTTTATATAAATGATTTTTCGGTTTATGGTAATTCATTTGAGCATTCATTAGAAAATCTTGAAAAGGTTTTGAAGAGATGTATTGAAGCTAATCTGTCCTTGAGCAATGAAAAGTGTTTTATGATGCTAGATGAAGGGATAGTATTGGGTCACTATATTTCTTCTCAAGGCATTAAAGTTGATCCAGAAAAAATTCAGATCATTGTCAATTTACCAATTCCGAAGACACAAAAAGAGGTAAGAAGTTTTCTTGGGTATGCAAGCTATTATAGACGATTTATTGAACATTTTAGCAAAATGGCTCTACCTTTGTTTAAACTTCTAGCAAAAGATACACCATTCAACTGGACTGAAGATTGTGAGAAAGCTTTTGAAATACTCAAACAAAAACTATCAACCACACCAGTCTTAAAAGGGCCCAACTGGAGTCTACCATTTCACATCTTTTCAGATGCATCTGACACTGCAGTAGGTGCTTCTTTAGGGCAAAAAGAAGAGTCTTTCAATTATGCTATCTATTTTATCAGCAAAAATCTAACACCTGCAGAATTAAATTACACAGTCACTGAAAAAGAAATGTTGGCAATCATACATGCTGTAAATAAATTCCGACACTATATCACTGGTTATGAGGTTTTTGTACATACTGACCATTCAGCCATTAAATATTTAATGAATAAACCAATCACTAATGGCAGAGTAACCAGATGACTATTATTACTACAAGAATTTAATATTACAGTGTTAGATAGGCCAGGTAAGGAGAATCAGGTGGCAGATTTTCTTTCTAGATTGCAGAACTCAGGTGAGATTGTTCCGGTTGAAGATTCTTTTCCAGATGAAAATCTGTTTGCAATTTCAATAGTAGATCCATGGTATGTTGACTTGGCCAATTATTTGTCCACAGGAAAGACACCTCCACATTTTACTACAAAGGAGAAGAAGAGGTTGATCAAACAAAGTGCTAGATATTCATGGATCAATGGAGATTTATTTTACACCGGTTATGATATGATTATTAGGAGATGTGTAAGAAATGATGAAATAATTGAAATTTTAAAATCTTGTCATGACGAACCGTGTGGTGGGCATTTTGCAGCCAAGAGGACAGCATTCAAGATTCTCAACCTTGGCTACTATTGGCCATCTATTTTTAAAGATTCCAAGAGGTATGTGAAGAGTTGTGATAGTTGTCAAAGAATGGGTAGACCCACAGCTTCAGATGAAATGCCACTTCAGCCCCAAGTACATTTAGAGCCATTTGAGAAATGGGCTCTAGATTTTGTAGGCCCCATTAATCCACCATCAAAGGGCAAAAAGTACATCCTAGTATGTACTGATTACGTAACAAAATGGGCAGAAGCAAAAGCATTAGTCCGAGCAACAGAGCAAACAGTGGTAAACTTCCTATTTGAAGAAATTTTTGTAAGGTATGGAGTACCTAGGGAGATAGTCACAGATTAGGGTACTCAGTTCACTTCAAAGTTAGTCCAAGATATTACAGAAAAATATAAGATCAAGCACCGAAAAAGCACACCTTACCATCCACAGGCCAATGGCCAAGTGGAGTCAACAAATAAAACTTTGGAGGGGATTCTTACTAAAACAGTATCAATGAACAGAAAGAATTGGGAAGAAAAACTTAAAGATGCACTGTGGGCTTACAGGATTACGTGGAAAGACACTACTGGATTTACACCATATCAGTTGGTGTACGGAAAAGAGGTACTACTTCCTATCGAATTTCAAATTCATACTTATAAGATGGCTGCAGATTTAGGAATTGATCTTAGTGAAGCACAAAAGGAGAGAATTATGCAATTAAACCAGCTAGATGAGATGAGACAACAAGCAAAACAGAGAACAATCCTAATGCAGAGACAGAGGAAGCAGTGGCATGATGCACACATTAAGAAGAAGCAGTTTAAAGAGGGAGACTGGGCTTTACTCTTTGACTCTAAATTCAGAGACCATAAAGCCAAATTTACAACACATTGGATGGGCCCATATGAAATAGTTGAAGCATATGACAATGGATCAGTCAAACTTACAACAATTTATGGAGAAGGCAAGACCTTTACTGTCAATGGTCACAGGCTGAAACTCTATCATAAGCCCATAAGCAAGGAAGATTTTATTGAAACAATATCTCAGCAAAAGGAGGTTGAGATATCACAGCCTTCAGCTGTGATATCTCTACCTTAGTCATTTCAATTTCTTTTGTTTAAAAAAAATAAAATTAAAAATAAAAACATAAAATTAAAAAATTAAAAACAATGGTTTAGATGTGAAAACCAGATTCTGGCACACTCTAAACCCGAATTCTTACTTGAAAACCAATCATTTGGCTGGTAAGAATTCTTTGTTCTACTTGTTTATTGTTTTTCATCAATTCAATAATGACTTGAGGACAAGTCAAACACTTAGTGGGGGAGAAGAATTAATGGTTTTTCTCTTTGGTTGAAGAATCAGTGATTTTTCATCTCCTCATTTTTAAAGCTTCAAGGAATCTGTGTCAGTTATTCAGTATTTCAATTCAGTTGTTCAGAATTTCAATAAAGAGCTATTTTTGTTCTAATAAGAAGGACCTGTTTAAGCAATAATATTTGCAGTGGGACCTGTTCAGAAGACTATGTCAACATTATCAATATCAGAGGGACCTGTTAAGGACTGCATTAAAGATACATCATCAATAAAGGCTACTTAGATACATCATCAATAAAGGCTACTTCATAGGGACCTGTTCTACTTCAACAAAAGATACATTATCAATAAAGGCTACTTCAGAGGGACCTGTTCTACTTCAAAAAAAATTTCAAAGGTTGTTTATTACCAGAATTCGAAGGCTACATCAACAACAAGGATAAAAGAAGCTGCATAAAAGATGATTCTTCAGATTTTAAAAGGGACCTGTTACATTCATTTCAAAGGAACCTGTTTTGAAAGATGAAGATCAGTCATACCTGTACAAACAGATCAGACACCTGTGCAAGCCAAATCAGCATTCTGTCAGTCAACAAGTGTAAAGTATTGTTGAAAATTTTCATTTTTAACATTTAAATTCTTAAATTAGTTTAGTGTTCAAAAATAATAATTATTATTGCTTGATTATCAATTTCAAAAATCCCTATATCCATAATCTTTTCTTCCTATATCATTCTATTCCCATTCATTTATACCTTAGCCTATTATTCTATTTCCATTCATTTATACCTTAGCCTATTTTCTATTTCCTATCCTTATTACCCTCTTCAAATCCGCTCTTTAAAAACTCATCATTTTTAAATATGCCCTCTGTCAATAAAGGTACCAACAAAGAAGTGGTCTGTATGGATACTCAATGAAGAGTCAGCTCAATGGTAAGACATTTGTAAAACGCATGTTTACATTTCATTTCAACAGACGGAGTTATAAGATAGCATGTGTGGTTCCATTGAGAAAATATAGCAGACAAGTTATCCAGGGGTTTTTCTCTACGGCCGCCCAGAATTTGAAGAATAGCACAGTGAAGAAGGCCGGCCAGAATTTGAAGAATAGCACAGTGAAGAAGGCCGCCCAGAATTTGAAGAATAGCACAGTGAAGAAGGCCGCCCAGAATTTGAGGAATAGCTCAAGAAATTAAAGAAGGCAGCTCAGAAAATTGAGGACTCTAACCAGGTCAGAAAAACGCAGGAGAAAGAGGTAACCACTTGAAAACCTTGATAGAATTTTTTCTGAAGCATAGAAAAGGGGTTAAGAACAGAGAATTTTTTTTAAAAAACAGAGGAAACAATGACCAACAGAGTGGAGCCCGAAACATTTGATAAACTGAAGTATCACGAGGACTGTGTCAAAATTTTAGAAGAAAAACATTGGTTGCCTTTCCTACAGAAGTTTAATGGGAATAATGAAGAGGTCACGAAGCAATTTGCATTTTCTTTCAATGGAGAGAAAGCTCTAGTAGGAAATGTCTCTTTTAGAATTTCAGAAGACATAATAGCACAAACCTTGGAAATCAGTCCTGAAGGAGAGAAGTACTTCAAAACCAAACAGTTCAAGGAAAAATCATGGACCCAGTTCATGTCCAGGTCAAGGGTTTCTTCAGTTAACTGGAAGAACGGTGTCCCAAGAAGCTGGTTAGTGCATCCATGGGATGAGATGGTGTATATCATTCAAAAATTCATTACATGTGAAGGTCGATATAGTATTGTATATCTTTATCACATAAAACTTCTGTTGCATTTGAAAGGCCAATGCATTATCAATCTACCCTATTTCCTTTTGCAGAGTCTGACTAAGATGTCAAAGACTATTCAGAAGCACAAAGGTAATGAAGACAAGAGTTTATATCATTTTGGCTTGATTAAAATAATAATTGAATCTGAGTTGCAGAGAAGAGGAAAAACATGGAAGGAATTCTTAATTGATAATCAAATCAAAGATAGAGAAGAAGAACAGCAGAAGCAAGGAAGCATGGAATTGATGATTGATGTTGATGAAGAAATCCCTGAGCTTAAATCAAGTAATATTCCTCAACCGAGCGGTAGTGTAAGAACAAGAAGGCAAAAGCAAGAAGCTGCTAAGAGAATTGAAAAAGATAAAATCTTCACTACCTATAACAGAAGATCCAGGAGGATGAAAAGGAGTCAAACACAAGATGAGCCACCAGAACAGAATGCAAGCATACCAATGGAAATTGAAAGTAGTGAGTCAGTACATGAAGCAGAAATGGAAACTGGAAGAAATGAGAAAGAAAAGGAACCAACACCTACAAATAAGAAGAAGAAAAGGTTAGAAAAACATATTGAAAGGCTGAAAGAAGAATTGATGAAACCAAACATGTTAGAGAAGGTTATCAAGAAGAAAAATGAAACGCTGAGAGCTCAAAGCAAGAAAATACAACAGAAGAATGAAAAACTGAAGAAAAAGATCAATGAACTGAAGATTGATCAAACTGAAATAAGTAATTGGGCAATAAAATGTTATACTCAGAAAAAGAGTCTCAAGGAAAAATATAAGAAGTTAAAACATCAGTCTCAAGTTCAGAAGAATGCCAGAGTTCAGAGGAATGTGGATATATTGTTACAGGCAGCTGAGGCACAGGCAGAAACAGAGTTTAAGGGGAGCACATCAGGATTAGCATGAGGACATGCTAAACCATTGAGTTTGGGGGAGATGTTGGTACTATTTTATTGCTACCCTTTTCTATTAAAAATTCACCATTTATCTATCATTTTCTCCATAAACTTCCCATAAGTCCATTTAAATTGATTAAGTGAAGCATTATAGTTGTTACTTTGCATTAAATTTAATTTATGAGTTTTTATGTTAAAATTTGGAATTTTTCAACAAAATTACAGGAAGTCACTACATCCTGTAATCAGTTTATGTTGTGACATGTGGCATGACAGGAAAATCAAAATAGAAGGCATGAACGTGATCAGGGATGTACAAATATGGTAGAAAATCTATTTGCCATCGGATTTGGAGTTCCTGGATATATGGTCAAAGTCGGTCAAACTCAGCCTCTTCAGCAGAGAAATCAGAAGCTATAATGATGTACATGATCTTTTGCTTAAAGTTAGGAATTTTGAACTAATTTGAACTATGTTGGAATTAGTTAAGATGAAGAAGGAACGAATATAGCCTTCTAGTTGTAAATTTTAATAAATAGGAGGATTTTGATTAGAAAGTTTAGTTAATGAAAGCGTTGAAGAAATCAGACTTAAGACTGTAAAAGCGTATCCCAGCACTATGTTTTGAATGTAATCATTTTCAGAACTTAATGAAAAGCATAATTTCACCAATCACAGTGTTTACGAGTTAAAGGTTTATCATTTGAAGTTATCAAAGTGTGCCATCAGTGCGTGGAAGGGCCCTACGTAAAGATTGGTACACTTTCTTTTACGTTTTATGTTTTATATAGTTTAGTTTTTCAGATCTGAACAATGTATTTCATTTTATTGTTTGTGAGTTCATTCATTGCTTGAGAGTTCATTTATTTAATCAGAAGTTCTTGAAATTTATTGTTAATTTATGGTTCATAGCAATAAGTTGAAAATTCGATTGCAGAATTATTGAAACAGTCCTTGTAAAAGGTGTAATCGAGCATTGGATTTCAAAGTATCTCTGTGAACTCTGTTTGTTTTTATGAATTTGATTTCTAGAATGTTCAGTGTGTTATCTTAAAGGAGTTTTTGTGAAACATATCTTCGTAATAGGATTGAAAAGCTCAGATTAGAAACACTCTGTTTTTAAGAACAATAGATTAAAATTTGATAATATAAGTGTTTAAATTGTGAAAAGGAAACATATTTTAACCTCTTGTAAAGGAGTACTGAAGCCTGTCACAATTAGACATTTATTTACACATATAGAACAGAACCTTTTAGGTCTAAAAACATTAGATGTGCCTCTAAGACTACTGACCCTGGTCGACATTAAATGAGTCTAATCTAGCATCCTAGATTGGTCGTTACAACACTCATGACTTTCATTGACTCCATAGCCCAATGGATTTGATAGACTCTCACTCCACCTATCCTACTTGACCATCTTACCCAACCAAAACAATCAACAAACCCTACACTTAATAACTAGCCTAAGATCCAAACCCTAGAGCAAGAAGAACACATCCTTTGCACCTAATAGAGAGAGCCCTCTCTGAGTCCAAGAAGGCTAGGTCCTAGGACTCCAAAGACTGGTTCCATGTTACCTTGTCATTTGGTATACCAATCTGCCAAATCATAGGACCCTAACATTTTGGCGATCACGGTGGGACATTCTGAGTTAGTGACAATATAAGTATCCCTTAGGACTCCAGAATCCCTTGTTAAAGAGTATCCAGTGATTTATCTGCCAACTCATCGCCACCCTAACATTCTGGCGATCACGGTGGAACCTTTTGAGTAAGTTCATGCTTAAATATTCCTTAAAGGATACAGAAACCCTTGACTAATAGTATCTGGTGGTTTAGCTGCCACCTCATTGCCACACTAACATTCTGGCGATCACGGTGGGAACTTCTGAGTCAGTGACAAACTAAATACCCCTTAGGACTTCAGATACACTTATCAACTCATAGAGAATTCAAACTATCAGCCATAGAGTAGACTCTATTTGTTTCACCAACCTAGCAAAATGATGACTTAGTTGTAGGACACTCTTACAAACCTTAGGACTACCTATAGGAACTCAAAAAACCCCAAAACACCCTTATATTGGTTTCTTGTCAGTTATTGGTGGTGGACCATAAACATACATTCTTAAAACAACAAAAATTATCCACCTAGTGACTCCATAGCCTCCAGTGGGCCTATTACTTCATTAACACTCATTTGACTTCCTAGATTTGTTTCACACCAACCCTAAGAAGCTTATGAACCCACTTATATATTGTAAGAGTTTACCAAGCATTAAGAGAGGTCAGTCTTCATAAATCATTTCTAAAAACTTTCAGCCTCTCTAAATTTTGAAATTTTAAATCTGGCTTCACATAGGATTAGTACCAGATCTCATTCGGACCCAAAACCTCCCAACATAGTTGATGACCTAGAGAATATTTTGTGGCAAACTTCTAGATCTGGAAACTTAACCACTGTTAGGACCATCCATAGAGCAAGCTCCATACCTGAACATCTTACAGCTTTGCAAGATCCCCAATTTGACTTGCACCATACAAGGAACCTCTTTAGAAACAGGTCTCAAACTGATATTGAACAAACAGACCTTGAACCCCTATATTTGCAGAAAAGTTCTAGTAGAGAAGCCTCTCCTTCCACACCACCTGAATTTCAGCTTCTCCATCACTTCAACTCTTTCCATACCAAATCTACTCAAAATCAGTTTGTTGGTCCAATTACTTCCACCACACCCATCCATACCACCACTGTGAAAACCACTCCGTTGCATCATACATCTCCTTTCACTAACCCCCGCTTGTAAACCCTCCGTTAGTTCCCATCATGGCAGCTTGGTATGCTCCCTTGGCCTTACCTCAACCCTTGGTGCCTTTGCCAAATGACTATTAGTCCAAGATCCCTCATTTCACAGGGGTTGAATCCATCACTGCCCAACAACATGTAGATAGAATCAATGATGCTTTTGATTACATGGAGATAGAAGAAGAAACTATTAAAATGAGGATCTTTGCACAAATTTTAGGAAGAGAGGCCAAAAAATGGTTCAAAGCATTAAATCCTAATTCAATACATTATCTCCCTTCCCTACCAAACTTCCATAAACAAGTGGGACATCAAGAAAAATCCCCTCCAAATCCTATCTGAATATAACAATCTTAAAAAGAATGTAGGGGAAAGTGTGCAAGACTATTGCAACAGGTTTAACAGTGTATACAATGCCCTCCCACCACACATGAAACCTCCACAAGGCCTAGCACTAGTAAAGTTTCCTGAAGGTTTTGACCCTGACATGACTTTCCAATTGAGAGAAAGAGACCCTGAAACCTTAGAAGAAATGCAAAAAGCAGCTATTATTGCAGAGGTAAACTTGATTGAAAAGAGAGCCAGGTTGAAATCAGAAAATAGAGTAACCTACAAGGATGAAACCATGCCCTCAACCTCCTCTTCTAATACCAAAATAGACAACCTAATGAGAACTATGGAGAGAATGATAGAAAGGATAAATTTGAATGAAAGAACACCTCCTAGGGAAAACAAGGCTAATTCCCAAAATAGAAATAGAGCTCGGAACTTCAAAAGAGACACTCTTCAAATCAAACCATGGGAAAGTGACCAACAAATCAGACCTCCCTTTCAACAAAACTGTGTAGATGAAGAAGAAGGAGAAATTATAGAACCTGAAGAAAGCCATATTAACCTAATAGGTTTTGATAATGAAGACGATTTTTTTCTCACCGAAGAAGAACAAAGTTTCGTTTCCTCAGATCAAACTAACACAAACTATGAGGATTCTGAAGACTACCACTTGGGTTTTGAAATGCCAACATGGAAATCCATAAGCAATATGATCTGAGAGCAAAAAGTACCTAAATTATGTCAATAAAGACCAAATAGACACTGTTGTTCGGAAAGTACCTGAAAACACCCCTAAGAAAATAGCAGAGAATGTCAACACCACGGTTAAGAAAGCTGAAACAAACAAAGGAAAAATCAGCCAGCCAAACAATGACCCTAGCTGTCCTAGTACCTCCACTAGTGACCCTAAGAAAACCATTTTATCTAAATCTCCAAATCAAAATCACTAGAATAAAAATATGGAAAGGTTCATGGCTAATAAAGATGATGTTAATATATCCAAAACACAAGTACCTTTCAGCTTTGAGGGAGAAATTTCCAAAATCAAGATAAAATTCCCCTCACTGAATTGGTTACTCAACAAGTATATAGGTCTCAGATCTTGAAGGTACTAAACATAGGAAAAGATTCTGACACTTTACACTTAGCTAATGACACACCTGAGTTGTTGTTCGGACCCAAAATAGAAGGAAAATATCAAGAAGGAGTCATTCCCCCTTTCTATATCAGCCTAAACATACATGACAAAATCTTACATAATGCCATGCTGGATTCAAGTGCCTCTCACAATCTCATGCCCAAATTTGTGATGGAGAGATTAGGCCTAGAAATAACTAAATCTTACAAAGACCTGTACTCTTTCGATTCAAGTAGGGTCAAGTGTTTGGGCCTAATCAAGGATCTTTGTGTCAACTTGGCATAAGTGCCTGCTAAGAATTTGATCATGGACATAGTAGTGGCAGATATTCCTCCCAAGTATGGCATGCTTCTATCCAGATCTTGGGGAGCCAAGCTTCAAGGCAACCTTCAACTAGATATGTCCTATGTTACAATCCCTGTTTTTAATCAGACGAGAAGATTATACTGGGAATCACATATGAAGTATATGGTTAGCAATCAAGATAGGCCAGACAATACTCCTCTTTATTCTATTCATTCAGATCTTGATTCTTTCATCTTATATAATGAGGAAGACATTGATGATCAGGTACATGAAGTTGAAACACATCAAGACACATTACAACAGCCAAACCAGTCTCTATGTTGGGGCCCTTGTTTTGAAATTAAACAACTTTTGAGTTGCGGCTAGTACATGGCAGAACGCAACCACGATAGGCAGAGAGATGTCAAGGTTGAAAAGCAGTAGAGGACAGGTGGCGCGGCTATTG
This sequence comes from Pinus albicaulis, assembly GCA_034641835.2. Taxonomy (NCBI): domain Eukaryota; kingdom Viridiplantae; phylum Streptophyta; class Pinopsida; order Pinales; family Pinaceae; genus Pinus; species Pinus albicaulis. The sequence goes on from CM076581.1 coordinate 1,516,865,572, forward strand.
TGGGAGCAAGCACAGGTGGTGGAAGAGCGTGGCAGAAAACAAGTATTAGAACTCCTGACTAACGGAAAGAAACAGAAGACAGCCGAGCGAAGAGAAAGGAGGAACTGTCAGTCACGCTGGCAGCAGATCAAATAGGCAGCCAACCAGCAGAAAGAGAGGTTGGGATAGATGGGGTCAGAAGATAGGAGTCGTAGGAGAGCCCTGTTATGTTGTTCTATTCTCTATTCTTCTGTATCTCTGTATTTCTCTTTGTCCAATAGGACCACTTGTATTCTGTTCCGTTCGAGCTCATGCTAAGGAGATTTGTAATGTTCTATTGTTGATAGTTGCTTTATAATACAATCAGGAGTTGTTGTTCTGAGTATATTTTGTGGTCTGGAATGAATGGTTTCAGTAGTTATTTTTAATTTTATGTGTTATAAGTATGAATGCACTCCCGAGAGATATCTTTGATGGAACGTTGTGTTTGTTTAGACCTTTGTCACAGCTCTGATTTCTTCATACCGATGTCATTATGTTGATATCAATATATTCCCCATCTTAGTAAGTTCACGACATGCCTCGGGTGAGACTCTCGGCTCTTCAGAGAAGGGTGAAAATGCCGATGTGGTGCTAGACTACAGCGGACACCCTTGTTGGCCCTTAACCTGAACCCGGGTCTTCTCTGCGAGACTTGTTTTCTCACCAACAAATGGTTCCGTTGTTGGGACCTGAAACTTCATTTGGGAGCTAGATCATGGTATCTCGGATGTTCGAAAGAGAAATAAGAAGTTGGTGGGATAACCACCTAGATCAGTTCATCACTCAGCAAGCCGAGATGAAACGACAAAAGGAGAAAACGATTAAGATTCTAGTTCTATTTTTTGATTCTGCCAGTGATGCCTATGAAATCCTTTGGGGAAAGTTTCCAGAAGAACTCTATAACTGGTTGCGGAGGCTTCAGACCAAGGCAACCAGAGAAAAGTCGTGGAAAATAGATCGCAAGTGGGTGCACGGAGATCTGGTGGCCCTTCGTCGATTAGACATCGACTTGACTCGAGCTGTAGATTTTTGGGTGGAATCTACCTTGGATGGATACATAGTGGAGTTTTCATCGGAGTGCTACTAGTCCTTCTCAAGAGCATAAGATACATTTAGATCCGAGTTAAGGGGGAAACTGCTGAAGGAGATCCCATTGTGGATTAAAGCCTTGATGGTAGACAAAGGACTAATCGGATTCCAAAAAGCAAAGATGTAAGCGTAAACACCTTGTGCCAGGGGAAGGGACTAAGGGAGAGATGCTACTAGAACAATAAAAAGGGGGAGTAGGGGTATGGATGTCGAGACCTCTAACAGGCTGAGCGAGCGACATGCACATCGGAGGGTGCAAATCGCTGAGAAGTGGCAAGAAAGGGTGATAAAGGAGTTAAAAAGATAGGAAAATAGTTGGAAGGGTAAGGAGGAGGTGCCTCAGGTGACGAAGGAAATGGAAAGTTAGGTGGGTCCCCAAGATATGGGAGGGGTTGTTAAAGAAGTTCGGCAGGTGTATAGGAACCCAGCCCAGATGGAGAAAGGAAAGAAGTCTGACGGAGAAGGCACGGACGCGTGCCTGGAGGAGGTGTCTGATGTGGAGATGCACGTTACAATGGAGCAACTATTCCAAGAAAGGTCGGTGTCCATATCTCAAGGTATTCCTATTCCCCAAAGTTCAAGTAGCTCTAGTCCCAACCTTCCCCTGGTGCTTTATCAACCTCTAGGTGAATTTTTTGTTAAGTTGGTAAATTAGGAAAGTTTCATATTGTTCAGTCTTCAGCATCAATACACGTTAGTAGTCGTATCGCTAGTAGTACCATTTCACAACCAGGAACCAACGGATTCACTTTATTAACGCCTATACAAGGGAATATGGCAGGATCATTTACCCAATACCCAGAGTTCTCTGGGAGGGGTAACGACAATGTGGAACAACATTGGTACCTCTGCGAGGCCATCTGGAAGGCAAGGTAGACCCCAGATGCGGTGAAGTTAATAGAATTTCAAACCACTCTCAGGGAGATATCACTACGCTGGTTCATAAAATGTTCTGAAGGCCGTCAGAATCCAGCAATAGTAGATGTGAAGAGAGACTTCGTTAAGGAATTCAAATTACCCCAAACAGACCAGCAGGGTCTATCAAAAATGTGGGAAATCAAACAGTGGGAAGGAGAAACTGCTTGGGATCTAATGCAGAGATTCAAAGATGCAATCAGAAAACTTAGCTACCTAATCGACCCAAACCATCAGAGGGATTGGTTTATCAAAGCTTTGCTTCCCTTGAAAAGAACTCCATTAACTTAACAGAAAATCAAGATGTTGCAAGACGCACTGGAGCAAGCAATGAAGATAGAAGCCATGGCGGGTTATCCACAAGAGTTTAAGGGGGGAGCATCAACTCAGGACCCCTCTATAATGGGCATGCAGCATCAAATAGCAAGCTTGACAGAAAAACTCAAAGAAATTCAACCAATGCAGCCAGCAAGACCTAATGTATGGTGCACACATTGTTTCATGGAAGGACATGTGGTAACATAATGTCCTCAGTTGCGGGGGAAGAACATGGGGACATCGGCTATAGGGACATAGGGGGCTCCACCAATAGGGGGAGTTGCGCAAAAAAACACCCAAGGAATATATCCACCGCAACAACAATACACAGGGTTCCCCGCACAACAAAATCCAACCAACACCGAGTATTGTGAGATATGCAATAATATGGGCCATCCACCTCGCTTGTGTATGATCTTACAGAAATACTCCAATGTTATGAATAATGCATACTATGATTTTTGTGCCTCAACAACACACAGCACAGAGCAGTGTCGAGCCCTAGATGCACTGGCAGAACGACTAGACCAGCTTTCATACAAAGTGAACGAAGCTCCCCCGGGGAGAGGGGGAGGTCTGAGAGGAGGTTGGGTAGGGGGTAGAGGTCTAGTGAGATGTTACAACTGTGACCAGGAAGGATATGTAGCTAGATAATGTCCACTCCCTAGAAGACCCTGGTGTTCCCAGTGCCGGGTTAACAAACACGCAATAGAAGATTGCCGTAATCTCATCAAAAGATGGGAGGAAAGAGCTTGATAGAGGGGGACAAATCTAGTAAATGCAGAACCCAGGTTGATGGAGAATCAGACAATGTAGAACGTGGCCATAATAACATGCGGAGGCAAAAGAACGGGGGAATATGCAAATTTAAGGGACCCGATAAAGCTGGTTAAGCCAACATCCCCAAAACTGTTGGTCAGACCAGAACGACAGAAACAATTTTTTCAGGAAGCAGCGGAAACCTTTGCCCAACTGGGGGGAAACAAAGGTATTGAAATACAACAACCTAAGGAGGACAACGAAACCCAAGGTAACTCAGAAGCTTTGATCCAAGAGTGGTTCCAATTGTTCCTAAAAATTGTTAACAATACACTAATGCTGGATCAGCTAAAATAGAACCTGGAAAGAGTGCTGCAGAGGAACACAGGAGCAAGAGAATCACCGGACGTAAACCAGAGGTATGCACAAAGAGTAAAGAGAAATAAAAGAAGAACAGGAAAGTAATTCCGAGTGAACACACAAGTCGCGGGTATCCAGATTAAAGACAATATGCTTGATTTGGGATCCGATGTCAATATTTTGCCAACACCTGGGAAGCATTAGCGAGGCCAAGATTGACGTATTCACCAATCCAAATTTGGATGGCGAACCAGTACTGCATTGTACCCATCGGCAAACTGGAGAACGTGGAATTTAACATTGTAGGGGTAAAAACATATACAGACTTTAAAGTCATTGACATCATGGGGGATAAATATCCTTATCCTACCTTGTTAGGAATTGATTAGGCCTTTGAAAATTACGTAATAATAGACCTAAAAAAATAACAAATGATCTTCGAGGATGGGGAGATCAGAGTCACTCAGCTGCTTGACCCGTACCAAGGACCAAGATATACAAAGACTGTGGATAACGGAGAAGATGTTGGACTTCTGGATCATCTCTATCAAATGACTGCAAGAAGAAGAGAAGATTACATTAACCCAACAGCAAAAGGATCTATAAGCTAGAGAAGCATCCAAAGCTCAGAGTTGGGCTCAGAAATAGCTTGGGATGATTGGCAGCAAGGGGGTTATGAAACCAATGCACGAAGGTCCACCAATATTGGACGAATCAATTGGATCGGGACTGAGGTACCAGAATATCCAACCTTATCCGATATGGATGTTGTAAATAGTTTCATAAAAAAAATAGAAGATAAGATACTAGAAGGCCACAGGGTACCACTGATGGACATAGCATTACAATATACATCCACAAGATGGTGGAGGAATCATCGCAACTCGCTCACACAGTGGGACGAAATCGTGGCAGCATTAAAAGCAAGATTTAAGGAAGAGGAAGGACCACTCAGCAAGGAGAAATATCACGGGGACTCCGACCCCAAAAACCATTTGGAGAAATGCGAGGAACAGTGGAGAAACAAGGGATACCCAGAAGAGCTATGGGTACACCAGTTTGTCCACTCTCTGGACTTGATACCAAAGGCCTGGTATCTGACGGAAGGGAAGAAGAGAGGGACCAACAAATGGCAAGATGTTGCAGAAAACTTCATGCAGTGTTTCTTGTTTTGAGGAAAGACAGATATGGTTACACAAGCTTTGCAAGCTATCAAGAAGGTATTTTTCTTCCCGGATATTCAAAAGGAGGAGGAGAAGATTCTCTAGTACCTAGGTGTCAGACCAAAAGTGGCATGTCAAAAGATAAATAGTGAGATGGATGATGACAATCTGGAGGATCTCAGGCACCTGTAGTTTGAAGAAATAGAGGGGGAGAGAAATATCAAAGAAGAACCCATGACAGAAGGAATCCATTTGCTACCATTGAGGACCAAGAAATTAAATATTGGGACAGAGGATAAGCCTAAACTAGCGACGATTGGGGACTATTGGGATGAACAAACAACCAAGGAAATAGTCAGTTTGTTGAAGGAATATGAGGACTTGTTCCCTTCATCAGTAGTGGATTTAAGGGGCATAAAAGGAGATATGGGGAGATGCGGATAATATTGAAACCTGACGTAAGGCCAGTGAAACATAGACCATATCGTCTAAATCCGAGGGTGAAGGAAAAAGTTAAGGCAAAAATCGACAAGATGTTGCAAGTAGGATTGATATTCCGAGTAGAGGAAGCAGAATGGGTAAGTCCCATAGTTATACAGAACAAGAAATAAAAGTCTGAAATACGATTTTGTGTAGATTATAGAAGCTTAAACAATGCTTGTATCCATGACCCATTTCCTACTCCGTTTAGCGACGAAGTCCTAGATAATGTTGCAGGGAACGAGGCATATTCATTCATCGATGGATTCTCGGCATACCATTAGGTAAGGATAGCAAAGGAGGATAATAAAAATACAACATTCACCACTGAATGGGGCTCTTTCACATACAATGTGATGCCATTCAGACTGAAAAATGCACCTGCAGTATTCTCGTGCATCGTGATAGCCACTTTCTGGGAATACATCCACAAGTTCTTAGAAGTCTACATGGACGACTGGACCGTCTATAGCATACTGAAGGATCTTGCGACGTTTTTAAGGGTGATGTTTGATAGATGTCGACAAATTCAGATCTCATTGAACCTGAAAAAGTGTATATTTGCAGTGTCGTTTGGAACTCTGCTAGGGCATGTGGTATGTACCCAAGGCGTTTGCGTAGACCCGACCAAAGTAGCGATGATAGTCAACATGGAGGCACCAGAAATGGTAAAATAGTTGAGATCACTTCTGGGCCACACAGGCTACTACCAGTGATTTATCCGCAACTATGCGAAGATAACAGCTCCGTTAGAGAATTTATTAAAGAAATCTTAACAGTTCCAATGGACAGACAGTTGCAAAGCAGCCCTGGATACTCTAAAAGAAAAGCTAGCGAGTGCACCAATACTAGTCCACCCAGACTGGGACAAACAATTTCATGTACACATTGATGCTTCCAGAATCGGGCTCGGAGCATTCTTGGCCCAACCAAGAGACACTTCAGTCGATCACCCGGTATATTTTTCCAGTAGCAAGTTGTCCACAGCAGAACGCAACTACACCATGACAGAACGGGAGGCATTGGCAATGGTGTACTCTCTTCAAAAGTTTTGCCACTACCTATTGGGAGGTACGTTCAAATTTTTCACAGACCACTTAGCGTTAAAGTACTTAGTAAACAAACTGGTCTTAGAAGGGAGAATCTGCAGATGGCTCCTACTCTTTCATGAGTTCACTTTTGAAGTTATCGTAAAACCTAGAAGAATAAATGTAGGGCCTGATCACTTGTCCCGACTAGAGAATGGGGAGAACGAAGGATCTCTAGATGATCAGTTACCAAATTCTGATCTTTTCAGAGTAGAAGCCATCCCAGAATACTTAAATGAGATAGTTGTCTACCTCACGACAGGGCAGTGTTCGTGGGAATATACTTCAACACAAAAAAGACACCTAGTATTTCGGGCTGCAGAGTATCAACTACTAGCGGGAAATTTATACAATATGAGCTGGACCAAATTCTTCGAAGATGTGTCCTGGACCACGAAAGGGAAACGGTGCTATGGGAGTGCCACGGTGGTGTTGCGGGAGGACACGTGGGAGCTAAACTAACGGAAAGGAAGGTACTACAAGCAGGCTTATGGTGGCCTACACTACATATGGACAGCAAAGCCTTTGTTAAGAAATGTGACATTTGTTAGCAAACGGGACGACCATCCCACAGAGATGAACTTTCGCTGCATCCGATAAAAGTACTGCATCCGTTCGAAAAGTGGGCAGTTGATTTCGTGGGACCAATTACACCAGTTGCAAGATGCTCAAAGGCAAGGTACATAATAACAGCAACAAACTACTTGACGAGGTGGGAAGAAGCAGTGCCTGTGAGAAATTACACGGCAGAGACTGCTGCAAGATTCATATTTGAAAATATAATCAGCCGATTTGGGTGTCCAAAAATCCTGACTAGTGACCAGGGTACCCACTTCATTAACAACACCATTAAATCCCTGCTGGAAAGCTTCATGATACATCACCATAAAAGTAGTTTGTATCATCCTCAAGCCAATGGCACGGTGGAAGCGTTCAACAAGATACTGGAGAAGGGCCTAACAAAGATATGCAATGCACAGCATGATGATTAGGATGAGCGGATACCAACAACATTGTGGGCCTACCAAACAACAGGAAAGCGACTAAATAACCAAACACCATTCCAGCTATTATATGGGAGAGAAGCAGTAATCCCCGCAGAATTCATCATGCCCAGCCTCCTATTCGCGACGTCACTACAGCTATCAGAAGAGGAATTGTTAAAGGAGCGATTGCAGGAATTGCAGGAACTTGAAGAAGAATGATTTCTGACCAAATTTCACCAAATGGTACAAAAGGAGAGACAGAGAGCTTGGCACAACCGGCATATTAAGCACAAGACTTTTCAAGTCAGTGGGAAAGGTCTACTCTATGACAGCAAATACCAAAAATTCCCAGGGAAGCTACAGATGCATTGGCTAGGGCCATTTCATGTAATCGAAATCAAAGATTTAGGAGCAGTTCGGTTAGCACAATTGAATGGCCAAGTCCTACATGGATGGGTAAACATCAGCCGCCTGAAGCCCTACCAAGAGTAAGTTACATATTTTCAATTCCAATAACTCTCGCACCCGAGAGGAGTCAGTAGGGTAGAATAGCAACAATAACTCTCTCACACCTGAGACAAGCTAGGTAGGAGTCCACTGTATCGAAACTAAACATAATACTAAATAACAACAATTGAGTTGCGGAGACCGCAACGCAACCAATTGTGTTCGGGAAGGGGTAGTGTCCAACATGTCATCCACGTCAGATAGAGAAGCGTGCCAAACATCAGCCCATCATCACTACACGTAGTACCAGTATTAGTCCGTAGGATTACCAAGATTTGGAAATAATTTCCATAATTAGCATCACCCATAATATAATAAATTTTCCATAATTAGACATAACCACCAGCCGTCGCGTCTGCCCAAATCCCAAAACCACAGTCAGCAATGTCAGAACCCACCTCAGTCGGTAACTAATCGCACGATTGTAGCCGTGGAGGAAGTCAGGGGAAATTAATTAGTTATGGGGTCTCTTCAACCTCACCCATGCCAGTTACTTACATAACCCGCATGTAGAGAAGCGCAAGAATGCCAGAAAAATCCGAGTTAGAATCAGAAATATCCAAAAGAACAAGAGAAGCTGAACCAGAAGAAGAACAGAGAAGGCACATGGGAGAAGGAATTCAAGAGAAAAGAGAGAGAATTTTCCTACAAGTATACCAACGAAGAGCCAAAATGACCAGAGTAAGCCCAGCGGTCGTGGAGCAAGAAATTGACAGCATAATTCAAAATATGGAGTCCCTTGTGATTAAATACGATAGTGCAACATTGATAGATATAGACCTTACAGACTCTTTTTAATTTCCAGCGCTGAAAAGGCAAGTGTATATAGAGAATTATGCAACAACATCAGGATAGCCAGCGGCAAGAGTGCTGCCAGAGTTCAGAGGCATCCAACAATCTACGATTTTGAACTTGAGGAATCTACCAATGTTCGGGATTACAGGCGCTATGATGCAGTGCACGAAGTTTTTGTTGAGAAAGATCCAGAACAATTCACTATGGCTAGGGAAGGAAATCCCAATTCATGTAGAGGACATCCATAGATTGACAGGACTGTCACAGGAGGGGAGGGACGTAGCAGCAGTGTTCCAAATTGTATCCAAAAGAGCGAAGAAATCAGGGGACACAGACTACTATGTTAAGTATGGCACCAGGAGAGGGGGAAAAGGAGCAAAGATTGACTTGATCAATAGACCGGAGGTCAAGTTCGCCTGCTACCTGATCTCTAGTAAGACAATGAGGCACTATACCAAAGGGGAATGCATGTTGGATACAATTTCGGTCGCGAAGCACTATGTCCAAGGGACAAGGCTGAATTGGTGCTCTTTCTTGTTGAAGGAATTGTTAGAAGCTTGCGAGGACAATTATAGGAGGGTGACTGGGTTTATTTATGGATACTTGATCATGGCTCTAGCCATGTGGAAATGGACCTTCCCTAACATCCGGATATCAGTCGAGATAGCAGAAGGAAAACCATTATCAATGAAGTTTGTGCCGTGGAGAGTGTCCGGAGACCCTAGCACGAAGGAAGTGAATGCAAAAGCTTTTAGAGTCTGATATGGCCAGATGGTTGACGTCGTGATGAATCAACAAAGAATTCCAGGAAGTCTGTTGGATGGATATGCCGAGCAAATATGGTTCGGGGTCACCCACAACCAAACTTTTCTCAGGCCGACCTGTGTACCAGAATCAACATTCAATATGAGGCCATTAAGATTCTAGATTGACGAAGCAGCTTTTGACACAGAGGTCTGTTCGTGGCCAGGAGTGGCGATGGAAGTCAAGGATGGGGTCTACACATATAATTTCGATGGGATGCTGCCAAACCCAATGCGGGGAGAAACTTCAAAAGAGGCAGAGGCCAAGATGTTGAAGCTACAGCTATTCCCGATCATTGAGCAACTGAAAAATAAGGTACAAAGTTTTAATAGAGTAGTTCAAGTGATAACTAGTGATACCACTGAATTTCTGACATTTTCAGAATTTCAGGCAACCCATTCCAATCCATCTCCCAGCACGGCCTCCGTATTCGCACCCGTACCAAATGTTTTATTTAGTTCACCACCCCCAGTGACTACAGCGCTGGTCAGAAAGAATAAAACTGCGAAACCAACAGCGGCACCAAAAACAAAAAGGGCCAAGGTCGCAGTGCCTAGCCTAGTGGTCGATCTCACAGAGGAGGACCCACCCTGACAATTGAGTGTAGGGGTACTGATCAGAGAAGAGCTGATAATCGAGCCCCAAGGGACTAGGGGGCTACCACTCCACAACCCCATCTACCCCATCGATTTCTTGAACATTCTCATATCGCCACCTCACAGCCACCAACTACCATTCACCACATCATCCATTTTCCGAGAACCCCACAATTCCACACCCTCCACTTCATCAGCCACAGTGTCAAACCCAATAATCCAAATAAATAATAATGGGGACCACGAGAATGAAGTTAACTCGGGTATAGCACAGGTACCTCTAGTTGACCAAACCCTAGACCAGTAAACTACATTTATTGAGCTCATTAATCAGATAGAGAAGTCCATGGAAGAAACGGATGGGCCACTCCCCGAGCAGATTCTGCTCCAACCAGCTGACCTAACAGGTATAGAAGTGCAACCCGATCTACAAATGGCAGACTCCAGCAATCGGCTGCCTCACCAGACACCGCCACAATCACCGCAGGATCAGTCAGCAAAATTTGTCCCCAGCAGACAGCCAATTCATACACGGTTTCCAGATCAGGGTACCTCCGGTGCAGAAAGAATGGAGACATGGGGGATAGCCCAACTATACCACTTTATTCAAAGAGCAGCACAGCAAGCTGAGAGACTTCACTCAAAGCTCTAGTAGAAATGCAAGCAGCAACAACTACAGATTAGCACGCTTACTAAAGAATGTGAATAGTTGAAGACAGAGAAGGGGCAGTTATAGGAACAACTGGAGACGGTAACAAGAGTATTTCGGGACGTTTGGCCCATCATAACGGCCAGCAACAGCCAAATACTAGAAGAGATACAGGAAACTGATGTAGTCGGGCGGGCTGTCCACATCAGAGTGGCATACTCAAACCGCCATCAAGAAAATAGGGAACTTAAGGCAGCATTGGCAGCGCGACCAGCGTTACCCGACCCAGCGGTCTTATACTCAGCAAGAATATCAGAAAGGCAGAGCCAAGTCATGAAAATGCAGGAAGTACTAAGTACTGCAGCAAGAGAGGCCTACGACCTACTAAAGGGCTGACAGGAATGCTTGACGACACTTACTCTGAAGGCACAACCGGTCTCGCTGCAGCTATAGCAAATATCAAGAGAGATCCAGGAGGCCACGGACCCAACTGGACTAGACCAATTGTATGCACAAGCGGACGTTTTGGAAGTCCAAATACAACAGATAGAATAAAACTCAACGGCGGCCAAGAAAGCCCTCTGAGAGCTCTAACAGCCAGTGAAAATCAGTGCCCAGACAATGAAAAAATTGGCCTCTGAGATTAATACTCAAATCACCACTGTGTTTGGTGACTTGCCGCATAATGCTGGAGAAGAAGTCGTCGAAAATATCATAGCCGAAACCAATGCACTAATGCAAGGATGGCAACAGGCCATGACAGCCTTTCAGGAACTCAAGGGAATAGCTCTAACAAAGGTCCCAGAGTTGGGGCCCTTTTTTAGACAGCCAGAAGAAAGAGAAAGGAGACAGGTAGAGCAGGACACAGGGTCGAGCAGACCCATGGAAGTAGAAATAGTGCAGAATAATTGACTCGGGGCGAGTCAATAGGATGTGGTCGGGGCCTGTTGGGGCCCTTGTTTTGAAATTAAATAGCTTTTGAGTTGCGGCTAGTACGTGGCGGAACGCAACCATGGAAGGAAAAGAGATGTCAAGGTTGCAAAGGAGTAGAGGATAGGTGGCACAGCTGTTGCGGGAGCAAGCACAGGTGGCGGAAGAGCGTGGCAGAAAATAAGTAGTAGAACTCCCAACTAACGGAAAGAAGCAGAAGACAGCCGGGCGAAGAGAAAGGAGGAACCATCAGTCGCACTGGCAGTAGATCAAATAGGCAACCAACCAGCAGAAAGAGAGGTTGGGGCAGACGGGGTCAGAAGACAGGAGCCGTAGGAGAGCCCTGTTATGTTTTTTTGTTCTCTATTATTCTGTATCTCTATATTTCTCTCTGTCCAATAGGACCACTTGTATTCTGTTCCGTTCGAGCTCATGCTAAGGAGCTTTATGATGTTCTTTTGTTGATAGTTGCTTTATAATACAATCAAGAGCTGATGTTCTGAGTATATGTTGTGGTCTGGAATGAATGGTTTCAGTAGTTATTTTTAATTTTATGTATTATAAGTCTGAATGAACTCCGAGAGATATCTTTGATGGAACGTTGTGTTTGTCTAGACCTTTTTCATAGCTCTGATTTCTTCATACCTATGTCGTTATGTTGATATCGATCTATCCCCCATCTTAGTAAGGTCACGGCATGCCTCGGGTGAGACTCTCGGCTCTTAGGAGAAGGGTGAAAATGCCGACGTGGTGCTAGACTACAACGGATACCCTTGTTGGCCCTTAACCTGAACCCCGGTCTTCTCTGCGAGACCTGTTTTCTCACCAACACTCTACATGAAGAACTCAACATTCAGAACTATAACAGCCCTGAACAAACACATAATGATAAAACTAAACTTGATTTTCTGCAAACTAAAAATGAAACCTCAAAACCAATAATCAGTTTAGAATGTGAAATAGGTTACTCAAAGGCAGGACAAATCTCAGAAACACAACTGTTCCCTTTTTCCTATCCCGAAATGCTAAAATGCCCTCACTGAACAAAAATCTTGGGAAATCTAAATCAAAGGAGTCTTATGTTTTTACCTTATCTAGACACTTCATTATCAGAAAATTTTGTCCCTCCATAAAAGCTTTTAACTCTCACAGATGTTGTTATGAATCCTAAAAGGATGTCTGTTGAAACTAATATAGAGGAATACAATGTAGGTAGCCTAAGAAGGCCCAAAGTGATTAAGTTATCCAAAGTCTTGTCATTACACACAAAATTGAAATACATAAGGTTTTGCAAGAATTTTCAGGATGCTCTTATGTATAGGAGTAAAATCTCAAAGCCTGATGACATAGGCATTGTTCAAAAGGAGTCTTTTTCCAAGAAGAACTATGAAACCCTTGGGCAACTTGTATCACTAACAGAGAAAGCCAAAGGATGCAGACTAAGTATGGAATTTAGACACTTAGGCAAAGCCTCCATGGAGTTCAAATACTCTTTTCCCAAGATAAATCATCCTATGCCAAGGATAGGAATTTCTAACAAGATGACATTGATTGGTAGTGTTTCAGGTAACCATGATAGGATACCACTTCAGATCAGTCAACACAAAGACATTTTCAAAATTCCTTGGAATAGCTACATATTTGAACAAACTTTTCCTAGAACAAGAAATGCTGAAGACACCTTCCAAAGGGCCATGACACTTGTTTTCAACTCCTTCGCCATGATGTACATGGATGACATCCTCATATGTTTGGGGGCTAATGAAGAATTCCTTCTTCACCTAAATAGTTTCTTCCATAGAGACAATTTTTGGAAGCAAGACTCAAGGAAGAAATATAAAGGAGAACTTGGCATATTTGAAACTTTTTGGCAGAAAAATTGTACCATGCCTTCAAAAATAGATAGCTTGTTCCTTATCTACAAGAGCTAAATGAAAAAGGGTTGGTAGATGATCCTGTCGATGACAGGGTGATCACATACCATGGCCATTTTGAGTCTTAGTTAGAATTTCTCACTCATTGTACATACCATGATTTAAAGAAAGGTTATAAAGAGAAAAAACACAAAAAACAAAAAAACAAAAATTGAAAAGAGGGTAGATTTGAAAAGAGGTAAAGCCCCATACCCAAAAAATAGAACTACTAAAAGTGTGTAAGCCTAAATACCACTACTAATGCATAAAGAAGTCTTGTTTCAGTCATCTAGCCTAATCATGGTTGAAACATGTTTTAAATTTATTGGTGATAAGTTAGTGAAAGGTATTTGGTCAAATTATTCAAGCTTGACTTGTCAAAAGATAGATTAGGGAAGAGAGATATTGGTTCCACATGCTTAAAACAGAACCAAGGAGAAAAATGGGGATGAATAGCAAACAATGTATCACAGCCCTGATTTTTCTAGTCTTATTTTGTATAAAAATAGCATTTGTGTGCAGCTTGTTCTTATACCAAAAGCTCATGGTAAGTTAGATTGTCTAATCCTGATTTAACCATGTTTTCAATTTCATGTTCATAGCTTAGTGAATGAATCCTGTCAAACAATTTAACCTTGACAGTTGAATAGTCTAGGTAGAGAACTAAAGGAGTTCATTAGCATAGTATGAACTCCTAGAAGAAATAAGATAGAAGTAGATAGTTTGCTTTGTTTTCAAAATAAAAATATGTCAAGGTTTCTAATCCAAATTTACTCAAGGAAGAAAAAATGTCAGGCAAGTAGGTTGGGTAGGTAGATATGAAGTTGAGCTAATCATATCTTTCGTATTATTGAGATCATAGCTTCAAGCAAGCATTAGCAAGTGAAAAGAGGTAAAAATATGCCCAATGAATGAGGCACTGGTCTCCACAAAGCCAGAGATCTGAAATTCTGGACACCTCTTGAAAAGGAGCTGCCCTCCCCAAATGGAGCTACTGTTAGTCATCAGTATTTTTTTCCTTCATAGATGAATAAATGATTTCCCTAGATTTCTAGAAACAAAGTTCATGAACATTGTTAGTTCTATAAATCTCGCTGCCTTCATCATCCTTAAGATAAATTTTCACTATTTCATCATTCCATCATGTCAAGCTCTGCTTACCAATCCCAGAAAACCCATTAGGGGCTCATGTCACTCATTTTTTCTATATTTTGTCACCTTTGGCCCAAATCCTCTGTTTTTTTTTGCCTAAACCCCCCACTGCTACCTAAGACCACCAATCAAACAACTCTGTTGTGTCTCCCAAAAATACCCCAAGCATTGATGGTCTCAAAATTGTCTCTGTAGGCCCTTTAGATAAATAAAGTACATTGGATTTTGGATCTTCAATACATTAGTTTATCATAAATAAAAATTTACACATTGATGACCCCAAAATCTAAGTTTTTAGTCCAAATCCAAGTCCAAGGAACCTTCCACTAGGTCACCTAGGGTTTCACAAGTCATAGGGTGGATTTGGTATCCTAAAATTTATGTTTTCCCTATGCAAAGAGACTACATTCAAAGAAGAAAAGGGACAGCTGCCCTTTCTCACATTGCTGCAAAAAGATCAAGTTGGCCATCAACCTAGAAAAGAGGTAAGGTAATAGGGTGAAATCACCATTGAAGGCATCCACAGCAAAGAAGAAGGCAGCAAGGCCTATGTTTGAAGAGAATCAGGGTTTGTGAATGATTTGGCCAAACAAGTGAATCAGTACAAGGACTACAAAGACATAGGGTCACCTTCAACTCCATCCAGTGCACATTGAAGATTTTTAGAAATAATTAATGAGTTTTGAAAGGTTTTAGAGAACTTAGAAGACAACACTATTTACTTTTTTCTAACAACCCTAAAACCTAGGAGTTTGGGAAGAATGACAAACTGGTCAAAAAATGATGATAAAGCCTCCTTCATAATAGTAGATGGCATTCAAATGGTTTCAAGCTGCCCTCTAAGGGTTTGACAAAGAAGCACTGATTCCACCTCACCAAAAGGACAAATGACAAAGAGTATTAGTGCAAGGGCCTGAGTTTTCAAATACAGTCAGAAGATTTCAAATTAGTCAAAAGGGAGGCAAGCATGAGATGAAAAGACTAAGGAGAAACCAGAGATATATCACTGTCAACATGGTCAAAGAAACAAACATGTAATTAGTCTAAAAACAAATCAGAGAAGCCTCCAACAAGGGTTTATGTTTCATAAGTATATTCTGAAAAAGATAGCTAGCCATGAATGTCACTTCTACAGGACTTTCAAAGATGGCTACCTACAGGAAGATTGATAAAGTCAAACAAACCTAACGTTTATCACAATGGTGGCACATATGAAGACCAAAGGAACTATTGATGCCAACTGATAGGGTTTTCACACTAAGAAGTTTTCACTTCTCTAAGAGAAAACATAAAAAAATGCCAGTTGAAAGAAGGCCAAAATTCTTCTCTTCAGTCTTATCCACCAAGCAATCAAAGGCAAAAAAGATAAAGGACTGAAGACTCCAAGGTGAAGCTGCCAAAATGCTCACATGTTTACTGTTTACAAGTATTGAAATTCATGAAAAAGATAAAGGCGAAAAAACCTTCAAGGAGTACTAATGTCACTGAATGACTTTTTCCTTAACAATTTGTAAAAATGACCTTCTGCTTTTCAAGAATTGGTTCATGTTTCCAAAATCTGGGTAAAAGGAAAAAAATAAGCTTGTTGAATTTTTTGTAAATCCAAGAGAAGCATCAAGATGCTCCAGCCAAGGCAAAAAACCATTTTTTCATATTTCTTCCACCTACAGGACAAAAGGACCACAAAGACAATGAAAAATAAAGAAGGGAAAACAAACATTAGAAAGTGGGTTTGATCATGAAAATAGTTTTCAAAAGGAGGTATAAAGGTCTTTTTCCCTCTTCCCAACTCATTTTTGTTTTTGAAAGAGAAGGAGAGCCGTTGAAAACATTTTGTTAAGGTTTTATGCAAAACTTGTTGAAGTTTTCAGGCGCTACGCACCGACGGAGGCGCTACGCACAGAGCTGTCGGCGCTACGCATAGAGGAGGCAGATACAGTGCAAAAAATCACTGCGCTACGCACCAGCTGAGGCACTGTGCACCGGCCCAGTTCAGGCCTGACTTGCCCACCATTCAACAGCGCTACACACAAGGAAGGTCCGACCCGACCCGGCGCTGCACACAAGGAAGGCCCGACAGGAACGGCCTGTCGAGTGGCGCTACGCATAGAGGAGATTTGGCTAAATTTGCCCAAAAATTGCTCAAACTCACTTTTTCTCCTCCTCAAGTTTGCCCCAGGCTCCTGCATGAGTTAGACAAGGTTGGTAGTCATTTTCTTTGCCCTCCAAATTGATCTTTTTTCATGCATAATCAAAGGAGGATATCAAAAACCTAAATTTGGCCAAACCATAATCTTCATGGCAATCAAATATTTAACCTTCTAGGGCAATAATTACCAATTGGAGAGTTGTCATTAGCATAAATACACTCAATACAAGCTAAGCCTCCTCCTAAACTCTAAAAACATTCCTAGACTTACTTCATTTTGCCCTCATTTGCTAAAATCTTCTCTCACCATCACTCATTTGTCCTCCCTAGACCTAAATCTCTCACCAAGCTAAAAACCATTTTGTTCAAGGATATAATCAGTCACCATGTCTAGAGAAGATATCAGTACCAGTAGTGATGAATGCCAAAGGCCTATCAAGCCAAAACACAAGGGAGGAAGGGTTAACAGGTTTGAGCCTTTAGATACCATTCAAATCACCTCTTCTCCCATGATCCTTGCATGTTTTCAAGATGTTGGATGCTATCAGTTCTATGAGAAGGTTAAACAGGTCCAAAACCACTCAGATTTGACTAGGTTGTTCATTCTCAGCCTACAAAACCACCAGGTCAACCTAGCAGGAGTAAAATTTGAATTATCATCCAAATCCATTGCTAAAGCCACAAGAATACCAGATATTGGTAAGAGATGGTTCCAACAGAAGAAGTTGGCCTTAAGCTACTATGAGCCCTTCCTCAAACCTAGTTATCAACAGGGCTGCAAGATTGTTTTCCCCTTCTCCCACCTGCTAGAGAGATATGCCCAACTGATGAGGCATATTATCAAGTACTTCACTTGTGAGGGGACCACTCTACGATTTATTCATATCACATAAGGCTGCTAATGCACTTCACCAAGGTTAAATTTATAAACCTACCATACTATCTCTACCGGAGCATTGACAAAATGGCTTCAGTGGTCAAGAAAAGGAGTTATGCCCACCAAATGCAAAGCCTTTTTCACCACTCCTTGGTTAAGATTATTGTTTTGCACCAGCTAGAGCAGCACATAATCCCTTGGGAAGTTTTCATCTCACATGATATATTTGCAAATCACCAAGCCTTCATTCAGAAAAATTTTCCTTCCACTTCACACTCACTTACCTCCACTCCTCCATCACCTCCACCTATGCCTTCTCCACAAGGAAACCTACCTCATTCCTCTTCTCCTGATGCATCAAATGAAGATGATGACAATGATAATGAGGAACAAGCAGATGACAGTGGAGATGAAGAAATCAGTAGGTCAGAGACAGATTTTAATGAGGAACAAGGGGGTGACAGTAGCAACGAAGAACACGAAGATGATGATAAGTGATGAAAACAGTGGGGCAGATATAGATTTTAATGAGGAAGAGCAGGATGATGATGATGACAAGGGGGAGGGAGATGAACATGGCAGTCATGAAGACAAAGACAGTGAGAACTTGAAGGAAAACAGTGATGGTGATGATACAAATGAATCACTCCCAAGTACAGAAAAAGGTGTTGCTGATAAGCAGGATGAAGGCCAAGAAGATAGTGAAGACAATGATGAGGGTGATAGTCAACAAGAAAGTGAACATGACATCCAAGAGAAAAATGTGTGTGAGCATGACAGTGAGCCTAATCATAGTGAAAACAGTGACAATATGAATGAAGATGATGAACATGAAGAAACAGAGGAAGATGATGAGGAAATAGAAGATCAAGAACAAGGAAATGATTAAGCTGAAACATAGTTTGAAGAGGCAGGCAGTGACCAAGGAAATGACACTGATAGGACAGTCAGTGATGAGAAAAATAGCAAAGAGGAAAGTCATGACTGTCATGACAGTAGCCATGACAGTAATGACACATATCAGCCTTCTAATGATGAACAGGGCCAAAGTGAAGTTGATGCAGAGGTGGATGATCTAATCCAAGACCAAGGTAACAGCACTGAAGACAGCAAAGGGGGTGATAATGATGAGGGTGTTGAAGGCAGCAGTGAGGCTCACAGCTTTCTCAATGAACAAGCTGATGATGTACACAGTGATGGGACATCTAGTAATGAGAGTGAGATGGAAGAAGAGGCTACACACAACAATCCAAAAGGTGAGAAATAAGGCTTTCCAACAGATGATAACGTTCATGACAAGGACCCTAGAGCAGAAATCATTAGACCTTTTGATTATTCATACCGCAGGGGGAAGAGGGATGTGTTTGCTGCCTCAGAAAGGCAAGGGGCCATCTCTTCTCTAGCTATCAAACCATTAGACAAGGGAAAGAAAAAAATGGAAAGGGGTGAGCAGCAGGTAAAGGTAAGGAGAAGTAAAAGAATCAAGAAGACTACTCAAGAGGCTCAATTCATTGATCTAGTAGTGACAATGAGGACAAGGAGATGACCACCAAATTACTACTATTAACCAAAGATGCACATCTTAAGGAGTGGGAAAGAGATTTCGAGATGGCACAACAGGTCATTTAGTATTACAAGAATGAGCACAAACACTTCAAGAAGGTGAAAAGGGGCCTTTCTCTCCAGAAGAAAATGACCAAGCACTATGAAAATAAAAATAAGCTTGCTTGTGCCAAACTGAAGGAGGCCCTCATGGAGATAAAAAACCTAAAGGAGGCAAAAAAGCATGATAGTCTTGGATTTTTGGCTGAGGCTTCTCAACAGGTGTCTAAGACATCTTAAGGGACCTCTCCACAAATTTTGGGCCAAATTGAATAAAATTTTGTTTTTTTGAAATTTTGAGGCCTCTATGCGCAACACCCTTAGCGCTACGCACAAATTTGGTGCATCCTCAGCTTGAAAAATTTACGTTTTTGGATTCCTCTCATCATCAGCAGTCTTCTCACAAAATTTCAAATCATTTGGAGCAGTTTTGACCCCCCAAAAGGTAAAAAAAATCAAAATTTTGACCATTCTGTGTTGAGAATGCAGCAAGATGATGGAGCTTAGTGAAATGAAGTCGCCTTCACTAAGTGGGCCCGCAGGCAAATTCTGGCGCAAAGTCTATTTTTAGACTATGTCTATTTTTAGACATACGGAGAATAATTTGGGAATTCTACTTGGAGATTCTTGGAGTATGCGACATGTCGGTAAAAATAGATGAGACCCTAATTTTTAGGACCCAGGCTATTTTTAGACTGATCTCCTAAAATATGGAAGTCAAATATTATTTACCCTTAATAATATTTTGACTATAAACAGCAGTTTACTCTCTTGGCGCACTTCAGTTTGAGTCATGGAGGTGGCTCATGCAACTGACACAAGGAATCACGTGGTTCCTAGGGTTTGATGGCATCTCGCATGGTTGGCTTCAGTTAGACTTCAGTGGCAGAAGTTTTGGAGGAGTTAACGGGACAGATAGTGGAGTTGTGTTCTGTTTGTTTTAGTTGAACTAGTTGGGATTAGTTAACTAACTAATCAACTAGATATGAGTGGAGTAAATTAAATATTATTTAATTCATTAAATATTAACTCATTAGTCAACTCAAGAACACTTCAGTTCACTACAGTGCATGATCAGTTCAGTGAAGACCAGTGAAAGAGATAGATGAAAGGGTAGAGTTAGCTATCAGTTGTAACTATACTGTTGTTATTTGCAACACATAGATAGGTGGAGTAAGCTATGAGTATTGCAAAGTTTAGGCTGGTGGTTTATCTATATAAAGAGGCCATCCCATAGCTTTGAAATACGCAATCAAGGTTGGCTATCAAGTGGCTAAGGATTGGAGCAAGTGATTTGCTAGATCTAGCTTGATAGGGTGTAGCATGGGAGGTAGTGCATGAGAGCTTGTGAAGAGTTTTTGTACTATGATTGTTACATGATTTCTCCATTATAATATACACAATAGCTGCGGGGTTTTCAGCTATAGGCTTTCCCCATACATACCGAGTTAATGTGTGATTGATTTGATGTGAGATTGCTTCTATTATTTCCGCATGTGACAATTAATTGTAGATGAGATTATGTGTTATGCATGCAATTCGAAATTGATGTGTAATCGGGTTAATCTCCATTGAATAAGTGATTTATTCAGCTAATTTCTACATGGTATCGGAGCGAGATTAATTTTCGAAGTCTATTACGGTGATTGCAAACTTATTTCCTCGGACAGAGTCTGCATGCGGGCCAGGTAGCCTCCGGAATATTCATCCTTCTTTGTAAGGTGAAAGATATGGTGAATGCCCTTTGCAGTCAATCTCTGATTTGGAAATAATTTGTTTTCAAGTATAGATCAGAAGCGATAGAGCTTGGAGTTTGGAATTCGAATTTTGCAGAAGGTTGTTCTTCTTGGTGCCGGTGTTGAAAGATGTCTTCTTTCAATGGATTGCGACTCGAATATGCTCTTGAAGGCAGTTCGAACTATGTTGCATGGAAGGATCGAATGGAGGCAGTGTTAGAAGATAATGGTCTGAAGGAGTTCGTGGATGCGGATGTCCCAAAGCCCACTGATGCAGCTTTGGTCGATGCATGGCAAAAGAAGATCGCGAAATGTCGAAGGATCCTGTTGGAGGGCGTCAAGGATCATATTGTATCCGGCCTTCATGGAAAGGCTACTCCATATTTAATGTGGAAAGCTTTGACGGATCTATTCCAGAGTAAGAGTGACCAAAGGAAGCTGGCGCTCAAAGATAAGCTCAGGAACATCAAGATGGAGAAGGGCGACGGCATCGCCAAATACCTCACGAAGTTCACTCAGTGCAGAGATGAGCTGGGAAGTGTGGGGGTGGCTGTCAAAGTTTCACTGATTGCATGCTTAGTTTCAAGTATGCTGGGATCGGTGTGGTTCTTGGACAGCGGTGCGTCATTTCATATGACGGGAGATCGGGAGTTGTTCTCAGATCTGGAGGATAAGGATTTGGGTATGCACATCGAGATGGGCGATGACGGTAGATACAGTGCGACTGGTATCGGTACCGTATCCTTTCAGAGGGAGTCTGGTAAACCCTTTGTCTTAAAGGATGTCATGCATGTGCCTGGATTGAAGAAGAACCTGATTTCAGTAGCGATGTTGGAGGATAAGGGTTATGATGTGGTCTTCAGCGAAGGAAAAGCTTTCCTGCGCAGTAAGACTACTGGAGAGACCCGGAAGATAGGGGTTCGAACTCAGAACCTTTATCAGTTGCAGGTAGATGACTGCGCAGCTATGGCATGCAAGGTTGGAGATGTGGTGAGCCGGGATGATGAGGGCGAACTATGGCACAGGAGATTGGGCCATCTTCACCATGGAGCTTTGAAGATTCTGCAGCAGATTTCTACTGGACTTCCTAAGGGCACCCTTGCGCAGTCAGATCAGTGCAAGGGGTGTACTTTAGAGAAGTATGTGAAAGCCACCTTTCACGAGAAGGATAGTCGCGCCACGACGATCCTTGAGAGAGTTCACACAGACGTGTGTGGTCCTTTCTCAGTTGCTTCGACAGCAAAGCACAAATATTATGTGATCTTTGTTGATGATTTCTCTCGAAAGTGCTGGATCTTCTTCATGCAGAAGAAGAGCGATACATTCGCGAAGTTCTGTGAGTTTAAAGCACTGGTCGAGAAGGAGTCGGGGGAGAAGGTGATTGCTCTAAGGAGTGATAACGGTGGTGAATTCATCTCGGCTGAATTCAAGGAGTTCTGCAGCGCAGAAGGGATTCGGAGAGAGCTCATCGCACCCCATAACCCACAGCAGAACGGGGTGGCTGAGCGGAAGAACAGAACGATCGTGGGTGCTGCACGGGCGATGTTGCATGATCGGGGCCTACCCCTTCACTTGTGGGCTGAGGCATGCAATACAGCAGTGTATGTGCAGAACCGTTGTCCTCACAAGGTTCTTGGCATGAGTACACCGGAGGAGGCTTATTCTGGCAAGAGGCCTGATATTTCCCATTTGCGGATTTTTGGTTCTCCTGTCCACATGCATGTGACGAAGGATGCGAGAAGGAAGCTGGATCCAACTGCTGAGGTTGGAATATTTGTGGGGTACACTGATACACCTCACAACTATCGGGTGTATTTTTTAGACAGTCGAAAGACTGTTGTGCGACGGGATATAAAATTTCAGGAGGAGAAAGCCATGCGGTGTTCGCTTGAGAGGGAGCTACACTTGCATGCAGATGAGGAGCTGTTAGTTCCTAAGGAGGAGCTTCCGGATGTGGATCAGCCACAAGAGGAGGTTCGGGAGGTGGAAGAAACCACCCAGGCAGCGCCAACCATCAGAGGGCGCATGCGCACTACAGAAGCTGAGCGACTGGCTCGGGATGCAGAGAAGGTTGTAGGACCACCTACAGCACAGCGCAGACAGAGACAGTCACCGGATCGGTACACTGGATACATGGCTCTTATGAGTCAGTGTGTTGTGACAGAGCCATCCTCTTTTGAGGAAGCTGTGGAGGAACCCGCATGGGTTGATGCCATGATCGAAGAATATGATTCGATCATCAGGAACAGTGCATGGGAGATTGTCCCAAGACCGGTTGGGAAATCAGTTGTAGGTTCGCGATGGATCTACAAGGTGAAGCAGGCGGCTGACGGGAGTGTGGAGAAGTACGAGGCGAGATTTGTCGCCCGTGGCTTCTCACAGATCGAGGGGATTGACTATGAGGAGACTTTTGCACCTGTCGCAAGGTACTCTTCCATACGGACGATCCTTGCTCTCTCAGCGCAGATGGGGTGGCACATTCATCGGATGGATGTGAAGACTGCGTTCCTCAATGGAGTTATTGAGGAGGAGGTGTACATAGAGCAGCCTGAAGGTTTTGAGATCTTCAGCAGTGAGTCGCATGTGTGCCGACTCAAGAGAGCACTGTACGGGCTGAAGCAAGCACCTCGTGCTTGGTACACTCGGATAGGCAGCTACTTCACCGGGCTTGGATTCTCCAAGAGTGAGGCGGATCCAAACCTGTACCAGATAGTGGTGGAGGGGAAGCTGTTGATCATCGTACTGTATGTAGATGATCTGATTTTGACTAGCGATGAGCAGTTGATACTTTCATGCAAGGAGGATCTTGCACGAGAGTTTGAGATGAAGGACCTGGGCATCCTTCATTATTTCCTGGGATTGGAGATTTGGCAACGCAGTGGAGGACTGTTTGTTTCTCAGGGCAAGTATGCCCGGGAGATTCTGGAGAGGTTCAACATGCAAGGCTGCAAGCCTGTTGACACCCCTCTTCCTGGAGGTTGGAGGAAGGGAGATGCTACTTCGGAGGAGGTAGTGGATGCCACTGTCTATCGACAGTTGGTGGGGTCGTTGATGTATCTGGTCGATACTCGACCCGATATATGCTATGCAGTTAACCAGCTTTCGCAAGCTATGGTTAAGCCTACCAAGCTCTTTTGGAAGGCGGGCAAGCATGTATTGCGCTATATCAGAGGCACATCGGGATATGGTCTATGGTACAGACAGGAGGATGGAGTGAAGCTTTATGGCTTCACTGATGCAGATTGGGCAGGGAGTCCAACGGACCGGAAGAGCACTTCTGGAGGAGTTTTCAGCATTGGGTCGACAGCAGTTTCCTGGTACAGCAGGAAGCAGAGATCCGTGGCACTCAGTTCAGCAGAGGCCGAGTACATGGCAGCTAGCTTGGCTACATGTGAGGCTATTTGGATGAGGAAGATCCTCGCAGGTTTGTTCAGGTTGCATTTGGAGCCTACAGTGATCTACTGTGATAACCAGAGCTGCATCAAGCTCTCGGCTAATCCAGTTTTTCATGATAGGTCCAAACATATCGACATCAGGTACCATCACATCAGAGATTGTGTTCAGCGGAGGATCATGATGCTTTCGTATGTTCCCACGGAGGATCAGGATGCCGACATCCTGACGAAGGCGCTCACCAGGAGCAAGTTCGAATTCCACAGAGGCAGGATAGGGATTGCAGATAATCCATATCTTGCTGAGAGGGAGTGTTGAGAATGCAGCCAGATGATGGAGCTTAGTGAAATGAAGTCGCCTTCACTAAGTGGGCCCGCAGGCAAATTCTGGCGCAAAGTCTATTTTTAGACTATGTCTATTTTTAGACATACGGAGCATAATTTGGGAATTCTACTTGGAGATTCTTGGAGTATGCGACATGTCGGTAAAAAATAGATGAGACCCTAATTTTTAGGACCCAGGCTATTTTTAGACTGATCTCCTAAAAATATGGAAGTCAAATATTATTTACCCTTAATAATATTTTGACTATAAACAACAATTTACTCTCTTGGCGCACTTCAGTTTGAGTCATGGAGGTGGCTCATGCAACTGACACAAGGAATCACGTGGTTCCTAGGGTTTGATGGCATCTTGCATGGTTGGCTTCAGTTAGACTTCAGTGGCAGAAGTTTTGGAGGAGTTAACGGGACAAATAGTGGAGTTGTGTTCTATTTATTTCAGTTGAACTAGTTGGGATTAGTTAACTAACTAATCAACTAGATATGAGTGGAGTGAATTAAATATTATTTAATTCATTAATTAGTAACTCATTAGTCAACTCAAGAACACTTCAGTTCACTACAGTGCATGATCAGTTCAGTGGAGACCAGTGAAAGAGATAGATGAAAGGGTGAGTAAAGCTATCAGTTGTGACTATACTGTTGCTATTTGCAACACATAGATAGGTGGAGTAAGCTATGAGTATTGCAAAGTTTAGGCTGGTGGTTTATCTGTATAAAGAGGCCATCTCATAGCATTAAATCTGTGATAGAGGCGCTATCAAGTGGCTAAGGATTGGAGCAAGTGATTTGCTAGATCTAGCTTGATAGTGTGTAGCATGGGGGGTAGTGCATGAGAGCTTGTGAAGAGTTTTTGTACTATGATTGTTACATGATTTCTCCATTATAATATACACAATAGCTGCGGGGTTTTCAGCTATAGGCTTTCCCCATACATACTGAGTTAATGTGTGATTGATTTGATGTGAGATTGCTTCTATTATTTCCGCATGTGACAATTAATTGTAGAAGAAAGTTATGTGTTATGCATGCAATTCGAAATTGATGTATGATCAGGTTAATCTTCAGTGAATAAGTGATTTATTCAGCTAATTTCTACATTCTGCCTCATTTTCAGTCAAGGTGTTGCGCACAGAGAAGTGTTGGGAGAATGGGTTTTTGGGCAGGAAAATGGCACTCATTCAGGAAAACTCACAAATTTTGGAAATTATACTCATCAAGCTTTCCAATGAGCCATCACGGAGCCAAATCCGGTATCGGGAAGGGGTCCAAAACTTAGTCACAAAAGACCCTATTTTTCTGCTAAAGTGGCACTGCGCATATAGACTGTCTAAGTGTGTTTTGGACCAAAAGTCAACAAAACACACTCATTTATTGCAAATTTATATTTTTGAGTTTTTTGAGGTAAAACACTCTAGAATTAGGTGCAAATAGTTATTTTGTCATTTATTTCTTAGGATATTATGTGCCTTGGGCCTTGCATGGTCTCTTGGCCATAAATGACATTTATGGTTGAATTTGACATTTTCCTACCATATTTAGGGTTTTACTCCCCCTTTGCTCCATAAATAGAGCATGAGGCCCTTATGTATTTTGTTGGCTTTTGATGAACTTGGAGAGCAATACATGGTTTCTATGAGCTTGGAGAAGAAACTGGTTTTGTGAAGTTGATGAATGGCTTGTTTGGCTTGATGATGGAGAAGCTTGTTTGCAGGATTGCTTAGCTTGGTGAATGGTGATGTATTCTTAACTTGTTTATGTTTCCTTGTTCTCATTATGTTTCATTCTTCTTGGTTGCTATAAATTAGAAAAGTATAGGTTGAGACATGCTCTTTGAGGCGCTTCAATCCTCCTGTTTGTTATAGCTTTGATGTTTTCCTCTGTTTGGTCATCTTAAGGAATTCTTGATTGCTCCTTAGGTCCACCTAAACTTGTTTTTGTTTCATGAATGGTTAGTATGCTAGTTTACAAGTATGATTCACGGTATGCCCTGCTTATTTGAAGCTTTCAAAACTCTATCTTGAAACCTTTCTTTGGAATATTGTTTGCTAGGTTAAGTCAAAGAGGTCTCGTTCGATCTTTCCCTTTATCCATGCCTACCAACTTGTTTCAAAGTTCTTTATAGCCTGATTTATGACGTTTAGGAGTTCCCTCTTCATATATTAAGTTATTGTGTTATCTTCATTAGGGGAATTTTGAGGTCTAAAAAGGGCCTCCTAAGGAAATTATAAATAATAGTGGAAATAATAAAATAAGATTTGATGACATCATCAAATCTTAAAGGGAAAAATGAAAAAACTACTTTTTCAACTCATATTTTCAACTTATCTCCCAAATTTTTTACTCAAATTTCGAGCGAGAGCACTCGTTGGATGAAAAATTTAATTCCTCATCCAAGAAGTACCCATGTTACATACTTTCGATGGGTCCTACTACACGAAAAACGTGAAATACATGAAAAACGTGATTGCAATCACATTTTTTTATGTATTTCTCATTTTTCATGTAGTAGAGTGCATCAAAAGTATGCAACATGGGTACTCCTTGGATGAGGAATTAAATTTTTCATCCAACGAGTACTCCCACTCGAAATTTGAGTAAAAACTTTGGGAGATAAGTTGAAAATACGAGTTGAAAAAGTAGTTTTATTATTCTATTATTTTTTAATATTTTTACCCTTTTACTTAAAAAATGGTGAATCATCCCCCATGGTTGACATCATCATCTTGAATCCTATTGGTTCTTATAAATTTTATTTTTGTTGTACATTTTTCTTAGGAAGCCCATTTTAGACCTCAAAATTCCCCTAATGATATGTTTTCCCAAATTCTGAAGGTGAATTTACTAAAGTTAGAAGCTCTTATGCTTTCTATGTTTCACTGGAATGTTTATATTGGATATTTATCAGTTTAAGTATTGTTCATTGAGCTTAATGGTTTGCCCTACCTCATGAGTTGTAGCTTTTAACTATATGTATTCAAGACCTCCTAGTTCTTCCCAAACTTGATGTTCACTACACCTCACACATTACCTTAAGGATCCATTAACCTTGCTAGATTGGCCCTGCAACACACTCTGTTTCATCATTGAGACACTCATGACTTTCATTGACTCCATAGCCCAATGGATTTCATAGACTCTCACTCCACCTATCCTACTTGACCATCTTACCCAACCAAAACAATCAAAAAACCCTACACTTAATAACTAGCCTAAAATCAAAACCCTATAGTAAAAAGAACACATCCTTTGCACCCAATAGAGAGAGCCCTCTCTGAGTCCAGGAAGGCTAGGTCCTAGGACTCCAAAGACTGGTTCCATGTTACCCTGTCATTTGGTATACCAATCTGCCAAATCACGGGACCCTAACAAAAGTTATGCCTAGCCCATTAAACCTTGCCACATCAGTAAGGCACTTCCATGTGGCACCCCTTGTGACCCACATGGCTCTTTCTACATCACTCATGGTCCAGCATGGTGCCTACATGGTAACAACATGTCATTGTGGCACCTGCCACTTCATCTCACATTAACAAGACCCACAATCCCTACCCCGCCATGCATTTCCACAATTCCTCATTATATCCAAGCCAAGAGGAAAATCTAAGTACTCACAAAAAATCATAATGGCACCATCCTTGGTTCCTCGGATATCCTAGATAGAATTCCAAGTAGGCCCCACCCTGGATGCACTCCATTCTTTTTCAAAATCCAAAATAATTTACATCTAGACCTCACGCATTAATCCCCCAAGTGGGCCCCACTTCGGATACACTCCATTCTTTTTCAAACTTTGGATTTAACTAAATTTGGGCCTCGTGCATTAATCTCCCAATTGGGACCCCACTTCGGATATACTCCATTAATTTTCAAACTCTAGATTCAAATATATTTGATCCTTGTGCATTGATTCCCTAAGTGGACCCCACTCCAGATACACTCCATTCTTTTGCAAACTCCAAATCCAACTACATCTCGAACTTGTGTGTTAATTTCCCAAGCGGGCCCCACTATGGATACACTCCATTATTTTTCAAACTTCGGATTTATTTACATCTCAAACTCACACATTTTGTGTTTAACAAAGGTATCTGGTCCAAATATTTGTTTTGGCTAGGACCCATCCAGCCCTAGATACAAGATTCGACAAGAGACCATATGGTCTCAGAAATAAAATCAGGACTTTTGTCCAAATTCCAGAAGGGAAAATTCAAAGGGTGTTACCAGAGTTCCTCAAGGCAGAACTCTTACGCAGAATGCCAAATTCCATGGACAAGAACCCAAATTTTGAAACTTAACCTTCAAAAGTGTTTCACCATGATCATGACAAATTTTAACGACACCATCAAGCGTAACCTAGATTAGATCGTAACCATAAAAGAAAGAAATAGCACCAAGGGCTAGTTTTAACGAAAATACTACAAACCATGCTTACTCAGTAAATCTCAAGATATCATAAAATGTGCAAGTGTGCATAATCATAAACTACTCACACCACTTTTAAACTTAGAGACTCGCAACTCTAACAGAGTCTTTATTTAACTCACAACACATGATTCACCATCTTCACATGTGAAATAACCTACAATGTTAAGTAAAATAGTGAGTCATCAAGATCATAAGCTTGTCAACAAATAGAACACTGGTAATAGCAATTAGTTGTGTATGCCCATGCAACTAGTCACATATGCACATATATTTTTTGTAATTCAAAAAACATTCATCACATTCACATATGTTGGTATTCTAATTTAGCCATAAGAAGATGTAAAACAATTTTTCTAGTAAGCACACACAACAAATCTCAATGACCATTCAAGAGTAATATTGAACCATACATCACCCAATAATATACCATTCAAGTTAATCATTCACATTCGAATATATACAAGTCATTAAACTAATTGAATGGATGGATATGGTTGGAAACTAGAGGAACTTCAACTCTCCTCCCAACCATAGGGAAAATACACCATAGTCTTTCTTGTAGTTGTCCACCCTCGAGCCATATCCATATTTTGAAGGAATTGTTGCTGAGGGAATTCAACCAAGGTTCAACTACGGTATTGCTCAGTTCCAGGAGTCTGGATCTATAATTTGGGTGGTTTATCGGCTGCATTTTCAAGGCAAACACTGCAGGAAAACTTGTATTCCATTGTCCAGGTGTTTTATCAGCTTAATTAACAAGCACTAAGTGGTTTATTAGTTTCCTTGGCAAGCACTTAGTGGTTTATCAACCATTTTTCAGTAAGCACCACATTGGCCCTGCTACCCTGTCTAGTGGTGTATCATCCTTACAACAAGCACACCTGAGTGGTTTGTCATCCCTTTCAACAAGCACTAAGTGGTTTATCAACTTTTCCAACAAGCTCTTAGTGATTTATTAACTTACTTGGAAATCACTCATGATTCAATCCTCCATTGAGCGTCCCATTAGCCACTCAAGCTTAAACACCACATTCCAACAATCTCCTTCCTAATTACAAGGGATACTACACCCCAAATCTTAGCTTCCCTCTCTCTCTCTCTCTCGCATGAATCAAGGGAGGGGAAATCATAGACAGAGGGACAAGGGGGCGGGGGGGGGGGGTGAGGTGGGGTAGGGGAAAATAAAGGGGGGAAAAGGGAGAGGGACATCAAGGGTGAGAGGGAAGGGAGAGAAATGAATCAAGTCACCAACCAACAACCTCAACCTGAACCCCAATAACTATAAGCGCCAACAAATTGGAATATATCTATAGTTTGATAGACCAATACTCCCTAGCTCTTCAACTCTCTTTTTACTTAAATCTCTATCTCTATTAGCTTTTTTTTACCTTTGGTTTTTTTCATTTGAATCATTTTTAGGGGATAAAATGACTTCCATCCTTCCCATTCACCATACTTTTCTCTTCTGACATTAGGCAAGCCTGGTTTGCATGCCTATCATCTTCCTTATTCTGCCCTCTGAGGATATGATAGAACCTTACTTTATCATAGGAGGATTTTATTCCTTGTATTATTTTGATGATTTGAATTAGTTTGCAGTTTTGTGTCGAAGTCTCATTTACCATATGCTTGATTATCAATAGGGAGTCTCCTAGGATGACAACCTCCTTTATTCCTTTTTTCTGAACTAAAGAAAGACCAAACAAGAGTCCAAATGCCTCTACTTGATTGTTATATTCCCAACCCCCAAGCATATATTTATTCTATTTTTCCATCAGGATTAATGAGAATCCCTCACCCTCCTGCCACGCCATTATTGATGCCATTTTTAATACAAGACTTTATTTTACTTCTATCTTTCAATTTATTCCTTGATTTTAAAGTGTTGTTTTCCCTTTTTTTTCCAACATTAGATGGCCACCTTCTAATTTTGAAAATGACATCATTTCAACTTTGAGTGTAACCTTTAATGGTGATTCTTTTCATGTTGATCATGACGTTAACAAATCCTAATTCACAAGTTAATGTAGAACACACACACACACACACACAAATTCATGAGTAAAGTGTCCTAATTTAACTCATGAATCAGGACTTGTTAAGGTCACTATCAACAAAAAATGAAGCATCATGGAAGATTAAACTCTCTCTCTCTCTCTCTCAACCTTGCACGTGTGAATTTCTAGGTTTAGGTTTTTTTTGCGTAGAACCTCAACAACAATTTTGTCAAGAACAAATTGACGAAAGTTTTTCGTTGATGATTCTCATTTCTTCAATTCAATGCAATTTTTGGAATGGGATCAAATAATTATGTGTAATTGCTTGCTTCGAAATTACTACAATTTCCTTTTGCTAAAAAGGAGTAATTATGATTTAGATATTTGGAGATTCTATGGTGGCAATCAATTTGATGAAGGGAGTCTATAATATGGAAAATATTGTTTTGATGTTCATATGTAAATAAATCACGATACTCATGTGTACATACAGTGAAATGGATAAGTAGATTCTTTGTTCGAAGAAGGCCTTCAACTAGACAAAGGTGTTTGGTATATGTCAAAATCAATTGAGGAACAAAAATCTTAGCATTTACTCTCTTATATATTCTAATCAATATGATCTCCTTTTTGTTCCACTAACGGAATATTTTTGTATGCTTTTATGATCCTTGTCCAATATTGTAAGTGGTAAGGAAATCTCCATGACAATTGTAATAAAGTATTTGGATATAAAGTTTGTATCTTCCCTTCTTTTATGAATGAAACTAACATTATTTTTTCAAAGAAAAAAGCAATAATTTATAAATACAAAGTTATATGTGAAATATAATTATAATTCAATAACAAAAAATTGAATCTTAGTTTTATCCTAAAATCACACTATATATTCAATTTTTTTTAAATTCACAAAAAAATCCCTAAATACTAATCACACATTAATTCCATAAAAATAAAAATACAATATAATAATTTAGTTTTAGAATATTCATTTCCAAAATAAATTAATTAAATACTAAACTTAACCTATTAAATATTATATATATAATTGATTACATAGGAACAATTTACTTTTCAATTATAAATAACAATTATTAAGACTACCAATTAATTAGATTTGAAACGATAAGGATGAAGCATTCTTGTATATAAATTTCCCTCTCATCACAATCCAAACTAGAGTGCTAGTGCTACATGACTTGGCCAAAATAAATATCTACTATAACTTTCAATATTAATGCATGTCTATCCATGAACATATTCTTTTCAATAACTCCCTAACTTAAATATAAGAATTCTTAATTTGTGAATATGCTACCTTATTAAGCCTTTCATTTTCCAAAATACTATTTTGATAGAAAAAATCTATACCACTCATATTCTTTCAAGAAATTTAATATCAGTATTTATTAACATAATTTATTAACTTGAAAAAATCAAAATTCAATATCAAGATATAGAGATGACCTATTTTCACTTTCTTAAACTTACCACTCATTATTACCAATGCATCCTTAGTAATACCATTCTTAAATATATATTATATCAATTTAAAAAAAAAAAAAACTAAAACTGAAAACTGTGTATATTATATTAATTAAAAAAAAAAACCTAAAAACTTGTGCAGTTCAGGATGAATCCATCCACATATTTTAGGAAATCAAATGCAAATTTCGAAAGACCATTTGAGTCCAAAAGAGAATGAATTGAAAAGGGAAAATTTTCAAAATCCAAAAATAAAGAGAATGAATTGAAATAGGAAATTTCCAAAATCCAAACCTAAAGAAAATACATATGAAAGTAGTTTGTTAGATAGGAAATTTCCAAAATCCAAAACTAAAGAAAATATATATTAAAGTAGTTTGTATGATAGCATATATCCCATAAAAGTGTAACATAAAACATAAATTCAACTACTTTAAACACATGCATAAAAGTAACATAAAACATAAATTTTGTTGTGAACACATGCCCCTCATAGGTGGAAGGTTCATCTAACACATGGTATAGAATAAACTTTTTCCCATATTACCCATTTCATTTTCCATCTTCTCATTACATCATAGCACTTTCTATACTTTAACAACCAATTCCACGTATATATAAATATATATTTCCCAACTCTCATAACTTAAGATACCTCATACTTATCAAAATGTTTGGAATGCCTTCCGCATATAAACCAATCAAATGCTTTGTATGCTTCTTGAGGTCCAATGCCTCTTCTTTTCCAAGAGATCCCAACACCAGTGGCACCTTATCTCTTGTTTTATGCAAGGCAAGGCAAAAGGAAAAAGCTACAAAATGCATTAAAGATGCACAATGCCAATCCATTTGTCCAATTCAAAGTGGTTATCCAATGGGAAGAGGCTATTTGGGGGGTGAGAATAGCCCTAAGTGGACAGGCCATTCCCACATCCACAATTTTGAAAGCACCATCTATCTTGTCCTTGTTCAAGTGGTTACCCACTAGGAAGTGGCTATTGAAGGGTGATAATATCTCTAAGTGGATAGGCCACTCCCACACCCACGATTTTGAAAGCAGTGGTGTCCACTTAATTGCGAGTGTGCATGCACCTCGGACTTGGGCAGAGAGCATGACCCCTATCCTAGTTTTGTCTCTAAGAAGAATGTTAGGCCCTTAGAATAAGTGAGAAAGAGGGGCCGTAAATGGAAAGCCACAATGGGATGGGCCACAAGGGACGAGTGACAATCTTATTGAAATGGGGCCCACGCTTATTGGGACACAACTGGACAAACTCCAGTGCCACGCTGGTGAGAAAAGGACGTCACAGAAACCGGTTCGCCGGCAAGGAGGGCCCACCGTACGATATCGAGACGTCGTGCGGAGACCGACAATCCCGTCAAGTGCGGTAACAATAACTGCCTGCCGAACTGCTCGTACTCCCCAGTTTATCTTAACGGATTCGTCGGCTCCGTTACGGGTACGCCGGTCAACGTCATTCCGCCAATAACGGAACGGCCCCTCTTTCACGGAACCGCCCGCCGCCCAGTAAACACGAGAAATCAGAATTATATTAAAAGAAAAATCCAGACAAGAAAACCTCGCCGCCGCAATCAGATTACGCGGCTCCCTTGCAAGTTGCAACCAACTCACAACAAACTTTCAATTACAGAAATTAAAAAAAAGAATTCCAGTAATTAAGTGATTAAGCACATGACAGGTATCGATAAGTCGGTGGCAACAAACTTTCAAATATTTTTAATTAATACGGTTCGTGAATCCCTCCTTTATGAGTTGTTGGACTTAATTAAGTTTTTTATTCGTCAGTTAACTTTTCCATCTGTGAAAAAGGTAATTATGAGTGGTCAGTTCTTCATTGGACCTAATCTGTTCCTGATTGGACCTACTCTATCCTTAATCAAGCATTTTAAAATACTTTTAAAGGTAGTTAGTTAATTATTTCTTATCTCGCGCACAAAATTTTGAGAAAATAAATAAAACACGTATGACCTGCATCATAAGTAGAGATTATCGGCACTAATTCTTCATAAATGAGTTGTAACGGGCTAACATAGTTGGTTCAAAGAAAACATTTGATCTAACATGAAAACTTAAAAGAGTAATTAAGATATGAAATTGAGTTATATTATTATTTTATTTTTAATTATGGTGAATGGGTAATTTGTTAAAAGTAATTTAGGGGAAGTTCAAAATTGTTATATTTTATATGAGTAGTAATACTAATAATTTATTTTGAAGGTTATAGTCAAGTTATATATCAAATTTACATTTTTTTTTTTAAATAAAAAATCTATTAATTATTAATGTTTACAAAAATATATATACTCTATATTTTTGGTTTGAGGCATATTTTTTTTTTTTTTTTTAATAAACATATACCTTTAATCATTAAACTCATTAAATTTACTTAACAATTATTAACATAAAACATGTTAAAAGAACTGATATTCATCTTCAACTTCACTCATCTTAATATTAAATTAAGTCTATATATATATCTTAAAGTATTTTAAAATTAGCTTAAATCTCCATATATGAAATAGTTTTATTGATTTGCTATTATAATGAAAAAAATCATAAAAACCATTCGTATCGAACTAGGCAGCATAATTGACATTACCAACCACAATACTATGTGTTATTGTCATCAACAACTAATAATGTCTACTAGATTTCAACATCCCCACTTCTAAACAAGTACTACTGCATAAGAAGATAAATTTATTATATATATGAACATTAAATACGACTTACAAAATAAAAGTAATTATTTGATGTTTGTAATAATGTTTGTCTAGTGTGTTTTTTCTATAATTCAAGTAATCCATAACTTAAAATGTTGTCATCCATTTTTCTAACTAAATGTTTAATCTCATTAGTTTGTTTTGAACAAATGTTATGAGTTTGTTTTTTACTTAAGGCTTCTCATTTAAGTTAAAGTGTTTAACTTTATTTCAATAACTTCTCTTTACTTAAAAATTTATATATTGGCTTTTTCTCAACGCAAGTTAATGAGATTAATCAAACACTTCAATTGTTTATGGGTTAGAAGCTATTTTTCTCAAGTTGAAGATGTTAATCAAGCACTTCAATTATAATAATGAAATTATAATTTATATAACTTCTCTTTATATAAGAATTTATGGATTTTTAGTTATTTTCAAATAAGTCGAGAATGTTAATTAGGCACTTTAGCTATAGTAATGTAAGTACAACTTACATGGATTGGTAACTTCTCTCAAGCAAGTTGAGGAGGTTAATCAAACATCTCCATTATAATAATGGAACTATATATATATATATATATATATACTTTTTTAGTTTTACTTTATCCACCCTCTACATTAATTGTTCTAGTTTTTTATGTTTTTCAATTTATTTTATCTATAGGGGCATGTTATGGAAATGGTGTTTCTCCTCGCATGTGAGATTCCCAAACAATGATTGCAAGTACAAATTCTTGACTAATTTCTTATAATACAAATTGTAACCCTTAAATTATGGATGGTGGATATTCTACAACCCTTTATACCTCTAGCCTTTATTATTTATTATTCAACATTCAATATGTATGTTTAACAATAGGTTATCCCATGTATATCTTGAACAACATGACTTGTCAAGTAAACACACACAAGAGAGAGAGAGAGAGAGAGAGAGTTTAATCTTCAATGGTGCTTCATTTTTTGTTGATAGTGACCTTAACAAGTCCTAATTCATGAGTTAAATTAGGACACTTGACTCATGAATTTTTGTGTGTGTGTGTGTGTTCTACATTAACTTGTGAATTAGGATTTGTGAAGGTCGTGTCAACATGAAAAGAATCACCATTAAAGGTTACACTCAAAGCTGAAATGATGTCATTTTCAAAATTATAAGGTGGCCATCTAATGTTGGAAAAAAAAGGCAAAACAAGACTTTAAAATCAAGGAACAAATTGAAAGATAGAAGTAAAATAAAGTCTTGTATTAAAAATGGCATCAACAATGGGGTGGCAGGAGGGGGAAGGATTCTCATTAATCCCGATGGAAAAATAGAAGAAAGATATGCTTGGGTTTGGGAAAAAGACTAACAATCAAGCCTTTGAACTCTTGTTTGGTCTTTCTTTAGTTCAAAAAAAAGGAATAAAGGAGGTTGTCATCCTAGGAGACTCCATATTGATAATCAAGCATATGGTAAATGAGACTTCGACACAAAACTACAAACTAATTCATATCATCAAAATAATACAAGGAATAAAATCCTCCTTTGATAAAGTCAGGTTCTATCATATCCTCAGAGGGCAGAATAAGGAAGATGATAGACATGCAAAGTAGGCTTGCCTAATGTCAAAAGTGAAAAGTATGGTGAATGGGAAGGAGGGAAGTCAGCTAATCCACTAAAAATGATTCAAATGAAAAAAAAAAAAAAAACAAAGGTAAAAGAAAAGCTACTAGATACAGAGATTTAAGTAAAAAGAGAGTTGAAGAGCTAGGGAGTATTAGTCTATCAAACTATAGAGAAATTCCAATTTGTTGGTGCTTATAGTTATTGGGGTTCATATTGAAGTTGTTGGTTGGTGGCTTGATTCATTTCTCTCCCTTCCCTCTCACCCTTGATGTCCCTCTCCCTTTCTCCCCCTTTATTTCCCCCTCCCCCCCCCCCCCCCCTTGTCCCTCTGCCTATGCTTTCCCCTCCTTTGATTCATGCGACCTTGTCCCCTTTGTCACGGTTCCCCCTCATCTCCATGGGACCTCACAGGCCTTGTCCCATATGGATGCCTTCCCTAAGTCCGCTCATTGGACTTCGTGGCAGCCACTCCATAGGCGTGGGACATGGGTCTTGGACGCGTGCTGGTCGGATTTACACATGAAATTAACTTGGCATCACTTCATGTCCGATCATAAAAGCCGAGGTTTGCAGGACCAGGAGCAAGGGAGGTTTTCGGTGCATTCAAAGTTCGAGCATGTGAAGTCTGGAAAATCAAGGGAATCATTTAATCCCACTAAGTAGGGATCGTAAGTTGGCATGGGAAAATCCTCTGAGAAACATGTTAGAGGTTGAATCAAGGTACAGAGGAATCATGGAGGTTTCTGGGGAAGATGGTGGCACGAAGTGGCTGCAAAGTGAGGCCATCCACGACAGGATCAAGCTCTATTTATGCAATAGATTCAGGTCAGATTATGAAAAAAATATTATTTATGTTAGTAAGGTCAGGTGGAGTTTGACTCTGAGGCAGGGTCTGTCTAGATCAGAAGGCATAGAGAAGGTTATGTTAGTACTTTTTTAGTCATCCTAGAGGCCAGTGGGGAGAGGAATTCAGGAATTGGAGTACGAGACTGAAGGAATTTTACTAAGTCATGGGTAGTGAATCTGCAGGGTGAGCATGTAGATGGTTTAGGGTATTGGGCCTGTGTGAAGTTTAGTATTTGGACCAAGGTTGGGATCTGCAGGAGTCTCCGACATTTAGATTTCGAGTTCCCTCGGGAGAAGGATTCTGGGAGAAACTATAGGTTTTGGGTCCGTGTTAAGTTTGGATGTTGGGTGTTGGTGGGGTTTTGTGGGAGTTTCTTTCATCTCATTTCTTGGTTTTCACTGAGGAATTTTTTCTGTGACCTATAGTTTGAGACCAGGGGAAGGATTTGGGATGTTAGGGTAGTGCTAATTCTTATGAGGGTGGAAAGGGGATGAACCAGTGGGTTCCTAGGAAAGTATGTGGCTCAGGGGAAGATAAGTGGATAGCGACTGAGGTGGGAGGTTACAAAGGTGACAAAGTGTCATCTATATTTTTCATAACGAGGATTTAGGTTGTTGTTGGTGGGCGTGAGTGTTGGATGATCCTAAGAAAACAATTTTGGAGAGTGGGTGTCATTCCCTGTATGGAAGCATAGAGAAATTCAGAGGTGGGAAGCTCGACCACTAGGCCATGGGGTTGTCGCCAACCAAGGATAGGCCGCATGTCTAGCAGAAGTATAAAGGGCCGCGGGACAAGGCATGCAACCTGTGAGGGATTCTCATTTGAGCACGAATAAATAAGAATTGCACTGCAGATAATTCAACATAGTATTCATCAGTAGTAATAAGATACGCTAGATATGCAGGAACATAAAATTGCCAAGAACGAAAGAATTAGGTAGATCGAGGACGAGATAGACGCCAATTAGAAGAGCTCAAATTCCTACAGCAGAACAAGAGCAGGGAAGTGGACGAGAAAATCCCAGGATTCAATCTCAATATTCTGACTGTCATGGAGGAATAACTAGATGAATAGAAGCTCTTCCTAGTTTTGGTTTTTGTAGCTATTGTATGATATGTTGCAAATGCATGCTTCTTTTGAGTAAATTTTGTCATCTTTATAGTTGCAGGCTAGTAGTTTGTAAATAATTTGTAAATTTTGAAAATTGGAAAGGTCTAATAGTGTAAGAAAATCAATTTGGAGCCATTACTAGTACTCATCTTCCATTGTAAGTAACCTAGTTTTATGCCGAGAATGGGCTCAAACTAATACGAAAATCTACTCTTTCCTGTAAGAAAAATGGCATCAACGAAAAAAATATCAAAGTTCTAGGGTTAATATAAAATAAAAAGCACAATGTAGATTAATGAAACTGTAAATATTTTGATATGTATCTACCAATTAGAAATGACAAGAAATCAATTATAATAGTGTTAATGTATCTAATAGGTCTAGTGTGGGATTAATATATATGGTTCACGGGGGCTTCACTGTGGGAGCAATACCATACCACATGCATTCATATTGAGGGATATATAATGAGGAAAAATGACATAATATATCTAGCATATAATAGGGGTAAATGGTTTTTATATTGGTAGTTATAAAAAATGGAGCCCAAAATTAATTAAAAAATATAAGGGGGTATAAAA
The DNA here is from genome assembly GCA_034641835.2 of Pinus albicaulis. Taxonomy (NCBI): domain Eukaryota; kingdom Viridiplantae; phylum Streptophyta; class Pinopsida; order Pinales; family Pinaceae; genus Pinus; species Pinus albicaulis. Next base: position 1,516,904,973 of record CM076581.1, read on the forward strand.
TATGTTAATGAAAAAATGGATACCTACAATATATATTGAAAGCAGGGGTTTTTTAAATTGGGAAGGTGTATTGGGTCTATATTGGTAGGGGGTTAAATAATGTGATTTTTAGAGGTATTTTCCAATATGCAGTCAAATTAAGGGTATTGTTTAGTATGCCATGAATGCATATGATATGTCAGAGGATCATTGAGTGAAGCCCCTGTGATATGGTTTGATAGAAAAAATAGAGTGTTATCGTTAAAATGTACAATGTTTATTTTCATTTTTTTTTGCAAGGGTATATTTAAATAATGAAACACGTCCTACTCATTAAGTCAATTGGTTAAAATGAAAAATACAAAATTTATAAGAATTACAATAGAAAGCATAAGATATCAACTAAACTTTGATAAAGTTTTACTAATCAAACTAAGAAATATGTTCTTTGAAGAAAATAAAATCAAACCTTGCTTGCCAAATCCATGTGATTAAAATAAACACAAGGATCAATTACAAAAATTAATAAGGAGACAAATTCTATCAACCAAATTAAGTCAAGATTTTTTAACAAGTTAAAGTACAAACTATGGATAAAAATACCTTTACAAAATCAATCAAAATTAAAAATCATAGTGTCACCACTGGAAAAATATTAGCAAAAAATGCATTTTTATTCATTAAAGATAGAGAGAAGATGGGAGGGAAATGGTCAATCAAATATGGGACTAAACATAATCTTGTAACTATGGTTCTCACCATAGACATAATATTGTTCCATCTCTTGTTGAAGCCTAATTTTTCTAATTGAACATCTCGCATGCACCACCATGGCATACCTCAATAGATCCATTGACTAGGATTTCAAGAAGGAGGTTGGATACTTAAAGCTATTTATTGTCAAATTCTAAAAAAATGGAATGAAAATATGTTAAACTCATGAGCATTCATGAGGAAGATAACAAAGGCTCGAGGGTAAAACTCAAATACCCATCTCCCAACAAAAATCAATTTTACTTGGATTAAAAGCCCTAGTTGGAAAGTTGACAAAGAAATAGCCAAGCTACAATGTTCTCAAACTATTGAAAATCAAGAAAAAAAAGCAATTAAGGTATATTAAATTAGGTAAAGTTATGTCTTATATTATTAAAGGTAAGGGATGTTAAAATAAAATGGCATTCATATTCAACCTCATTGATATTATGAATTTTACAAATCCACTCATCTTAATGTGTCGTAGGGTTAGTGTATAACCCACACATATTTTCTACACACACTCCAAGGGGTAACTTTATTAGTTTGACATTTTCCACTAAGATGTTACAACAATTTGTGGAAACCACTCTCATTGAAATATCCATAATTACGAGCCACACTACTACATGTTCATTGTGGTTGATGGTTAATAATATACTCTATCTAAATATTCAAGAAAGAGGAGGAAATATGTATAATGCTTACAAAGTCCCAACATCCTCACTTCTAGACACTTGCTACACAAAAGGGCGATGAAAATTTATTTCTTAAATAGAAACAAAAAAATTAATTGATTAATTATGAATGATAGATATGATGATTATCATATGTTTATAATAGTGTTTGTCCACTAGAAGCAGAAGTATAACTTTCCACATTTTAAGTAACCCATAACTATATTTAACTAGCATAATGCTTCCATCTATATTTCTAATTATATGTTTCTTCCTTCTTACCATTTTCATAGTTTCACATGTGAACCTTACCATTTCATTTTCTACTTAAGGTTTTTCTATCTAGGTTAAATTGTATATATTTAGTTCAATAACTTTGCTCTACATAAGAAATCATGCATCACCAACTCTTCTCAAGAAATTTGATGAGGTTAATCTGTTGATAAATCCATTATGGAAACAACTTAGAGCTTTCTTAAATTCATTTCTCTAACTTTGGCATTTTCTTGTGATGTTTTTCTCATTAGTTCTTTTTTCAAATTATTATGTTCTTATCATCAATACAAATTCCAAACAATGAAGATCACAAACACAAAAGAGGACACAAGATGTAGGCACTCAGTTAGGGAAAAACCCCACTCCAGGGGAAAAACCAAAGAAATTCTTCTCTTTTTTCAAATTTAAGATTTTAAAGATGCTTAGCTTGTTGTAATATATTTTCCATATTCATCCCATCCATATTGATTTAAATATTGATGTTTCAAACCCTCAACTGAGGTTCATCATCAAGATAAAAGTATGAACCTCAGTTGAGGGTTCGAAACATCGATCTTCGAATCAATATGGATGGGATGAATCCATAAAATCTATTACAAAAAATTCTTCTCTTATTTAGAATCAGATCAAATGAGACAACCAGGACCTTTAGACTAACATTAGACCTTCCTCCATCCACCAAGTCGACTTTATTGACATGATTCTTCATGATCAACTCAAATAACATACTTCAAATCAAGTGAACAAATATCTCGACTCTTTCCTTTAGTCTATATCTTCGACCCTGTAACTTTGTATGTGTGCTCCAGGAATCCTTGCACGTATGGACTATTGTAAAATAAATTTCAGACTTCCTTCATCTTTGCTTGTATTCTTCTTCATTTACAAACCAAACGATCTTCCTTCTTAACCTTTTTCACTTCCCTTTTACAATTGCAGATTGAATGTATTGTATGTTTACTTCCTAAATTGGTTGAATGTACTAGTATATATATACTCCTTTTAAGTGAAGATGTGCCCCTTCAATGAAGTTGACTAGTAGAAGCTGGAGCTGACTTGGTGGATGGAGGATCATTATACATTTGACACAAAGACATATTTTTCTTCTATGACATAAGGAGCCCAAGAAGGGTCTTTTACATAATGAATATGACATTGAATTTTGACACAATCATATAAGTCTTCAATGGAGGCTTACCTAGAATAAAAGTGAATGAAGCATTAAACCCGTGCTCATAAAAAATTTCCTTTTTACAATAATTTTTCCTTTTTATTTCTCTTTGAAAAATACATTACATCATGACTCAAATACAATTATGAAAAATAGTTACATTTCTCAACATAATCAAGCATTTTGAGTATAGTAATGCAACTACAACGTACATAAAAAAATTATTGCTTCTTTCTATTCTCTCTACCCTCTACATCAATTATTTTTCTAGTTTCTTATGTTTCTCAATTCCTTCTATTTATAGGGTAGCGTTATGGAAATGATGTTTCTCCTCCCATGTGAGATTCCTAAGCAATGATTGCAAGTACAAATTCCCTACTATTTTTTTACAATACAAATTGCAACCTCAACAGTATGGATGGTGGATTTTATAAACCCTTCATGCCTCTAACTTTTATCATTTATTACTCAATGTTCAACATGTCCATTTAACAATAGGTAATCCCATATGTATTTTACAACATGACTTGTCAAGTAAAAACACACATACTCATATTTATTTTCTCCATGTGAAAAACATCGTTTATTTTCCATATGAGAAATATACATGTTCCAATCCATTACATGATAAACTTGAAGCCATTACAACCAAGTTCATAATGTCACTTATGGGAATTGAACCCAAGTGGGGAGTGTCTCAATCATTCCTTCCAACCACCCAAGATAAACCCAATTGACTCACATATTCTCTCTCTCTCTCTCTCTAGATAGTGAGAGAGAGAGAGACTCTCTAATCTTCAATGGTTCTTATTTTCTTATTGATAGTGACCTTAACAAGTCCTATTTCATGAGTCAAGTTAGGATGGATGTGTGTGTCTTAATTTGATTCATGATTTAGGACTTGTGTGTGTGTGCACATATTTTAATTTAAATTGTGAATTAGGACTTGTTAAGGTTACTATTAACATAAAAAGAATTATCATTAAAGGTTACACCCAAAGCTAAAATAATGTCATTTTCAAAAGTTAAAAGGTGGCCATCTTATTAATTTGACTCATGAATTATGAAATGTATATGTTCTAATTTGACTTATGAGTGAGGGCTTGTTAAGATCACTATCAACATGAAAAGAATTACCATTAAAGGTTACACTGAAATTTAAAATTATCTCATTTTCAAAAGTTAGAATGAGGTCATCTATGTCTGAAAAAAAATAACATTTTAAAACCAAGGAACATATTCAAAGATAAAAATAAAATAAAGTTCAATCAATGAAACTGAAAATTATTTCAATATTTATATGTTGATTACAAATGAAAATAAATAAACTGGAGATGACAAGAAATCAATTATAATAGCCTCGACGTATCTATTAGGTCTAGTGTGAGATCAATATATATAATTTTATGGAAAAAATAGAGCGTTATTGTTAAAATGTCTAATGTTTATTTTCATTTTTTTCAAAAGAGTCCCAAACATGGGTACAAGAAATAATTAAAAGAGAAATAAAATTTACACAATCCTTTTAAAGAGTAGATTTATATAGTGAAAACAAACTCCTTACTCATCAAGTTGATCACTTAAATGAAAAATATAAAATTTATACGAATTACGATAGAAAACTTAACCCCAAGTGAACTTTAACAAGGTTTTACGATTCAAACTAGGAAATATGTTTCTTGAAGAAAATAAAATCATACCTAGGTTTCTAAATCCAAAGGATAAATGAAGATAAATATATACTAAAAATTTAACAATGAGACAAATTGTATCAACCCAATTGAATTAAGATTGTTTTAATAAGTTATAAGTACAAACTATGAATTAAAAGACCTTTACAAAATCAATCAAAGTAAAAATTCATAGTGTTGCCACTAGAAAAATATTTCTAATCAATGTTTTTCCATCCATTTAAAGCTAGAGAGAGAATGGAATGGAAATGCTCAATTGGAGATTGGACTAAGCATAATCTTGGAATTATGGTTTTCATCTTGTACACCATCTTGTTCCATCTCTTATTGAAGCTTAATATTGCTAATGGAACATCTAGCATGCACCCTGATAGCACACCTCAATGGAACCAATGGCCAAGATTTCAAGAAGGAGGTCAAATCCTCAAAGCATGGCAGGAAAGCATGTTCAGCTCGTCAACATTCATGAGGAAGATAACAAACCCTCTAGGGTAAATCCCAATCTCCCAACAAAAATCTATTTATTGGGATTATTATCCCTAGTTGGAATGTTAGAAAAGAAATTGTGAAGTTATAATGTTCTCAAACAATTTACAATCAAGTAATAGATCACTTTGGTGAAGGGATTAATCAACTTCTTTTTTTTATGGAAGAGGCTACATAGAATTCTTGTTTTAGTTAGAATAATGTAATCTTTAGAAGTGTTAACCCTTATTTTTTTGGCCCTGGAGGATTCTATATAAACCATTGCACATTGAAGTTAAACCTAAAAGAAGACCTTCCTACAATAATCCTAATCTAGGTTTGGTTGCCTCACATGTTTCTTATATTCCCACATAACCTAACTTTTCAATTGAGTGTTAATACTATTGATAATTTCAATAATATACAAAATTCAAAGGTGTGTCTATAAGCATATACTCGTAACTCTGCAAAAGTAGACCTTAAAAGAGACCTTCCCAACATTAGGAAACTCTAGTTTAAGTGTGATATGTGCCATGAATGCAACCACTTTTCTAAGCATTGAAAAAAGGGGTAGTTTTCTATTTAGTCCAACAAGAAACAAAGAAGGCCACTCAAGTAAAGTCACCAATGAAAATGGTAAACATGTGAAAGATTAGATAGGCCTCACTTCATCCAACGTAAAACAAAGCCCTTGTTTTGGTATTAAATCACTTCATGACTCTAGGTACAAGTAATAAGGAAGATCAAGGGTGGTCATATCTATTGGGAAAACTTTATGTTAGTTCAACTTCATCCATATTAAAACTATAGTTAAAGAAATTTAAGAGGAAGAGAAAATTCCCTTGTTGAAAGACACGAGCAAAGACTAAAGGTGAGAAAATTAACATAAGAAATCCCCCTACCCCTAGACCCCCTAGCCCCTCCTTGTCGCAACATATATTTTGGCTACATGCAAAGAAAGGGAATACAAAGTGGATTTGAGGGCCCCATCTTACATAGGTGTCCTATACTAGAAACCCTCTCCCACTTTCCTTCTCCCTCTTTCGACCAACCTTTAATCACTAGAAGGTAAAAGTTAATGATAAAATTATAAGGTCAAGAAACATACATAAATAAAATTATTGTATCCCAATTCTTATTAGCCAAATATAACTATGTGTTAAATTTCTTAAATGATGAACTTGAATTTTTACTTTCAATATAATATGTTTTACATACCATTCAAATAATTCAAAATATATTAGACTTTACATACCATTCAAATAATTCAAAAACATTTATATAATTAAGCTCGCTAAGCTTAGGAAGGGAAGAAAAAAAACTCATTTATCTTAAAAGTATGTAACTTAAAGTTGGCCTAATAAAAACAAATAGAAAGAGTTACCACCACCAATAACTCATTTTTCTTATTAATTATATATAAATATAATTAGGGTCTCTCTTGTTAATTTTTTTTTTTTTTTTAATTTTAATACATCAATAATCACTTTTGTTAATAATAAATGAATAAATAAATTATATTCTCAATTAAGTTAATCAAGTTTAGTATACAAACCAAAAATTAATTAAAAATATCATAACATCAAAATTAAAATATAAATTACAAAAAATTTTGAAGTATAAATTACAAAAATATCTTGTTATCAACCTAATCATAAAAATCGTCATATTAACTCGACATTAACATTACTTCAAATAAAAAACAATATTCTCCCTCAAAAATAAACTCTTAAACAATATCCAATAATAATAATAAAATATTCGAAGAATCAAAATCAATGTAGTTCAATTCAAAAGTCTTATCAACCAACGATAACAAAAAGTTGTTCCTAGAATGCTATAGTATTCCTAAAAACTCTCGAGATCTTTTTGTCTTGTTCTCTTCAATTTATTTGGATGATGAAGCACATTGAGGAAGGGTGACACATTAAACTATAATTATTATAGGTTACGATTATTAGTTAGGACCCCTAGTAAGGTCTCTATTTTCCATCATCATTTATCTTTTTAGTATTATATAAAATGTCAAATTATTTTATTAATTTTTATTTCATTTTATTTATATGGAAAAAAAATTAAGAAAAATGTTCATGTATGAATGTTAGCAATGTATAATATATATACTTAATGTGGATTTAACTATATAACTTTTTTGGCTAACATAATCTCTGTATAACTTTTTTGGCTAACATAATCTTAACTTGACAATTCACTCTACTCCACTTAGGATAACCCTGAAGACTCCACTTAAGATAACCCTGAAGACTTATTCATTCCTATATAAATTTCATAACTTTGCATTTTTTTGTGATGGGTATGTTCATGAACCATTTGGTTCATAAAATGATACTCAAATGTTAACGTAAGTTATCTTTACCATTTAATATACAAGGTAAGCTCTAACCACTTGAGAGATAATCCTGAAGATTCATCATTCATTCCTGTATACATTTCATAACTTTGCATTTTTTTTTGTGATGGCTATGTTCATGAACCATTTGGTTCATAAAATGATACTCAAATGTTAATGTAAGTTATCTTTACCATTTAATATAAGAGGTAAGCTCTAACCACTTAAGGGAAATTATTACAAGTAACATGAGATATAAGATTTGGTATTATAGAAATTAAGAGTTATATGTTGGGTTAATGGTTATATGTTATGGATGATAGTGATCAATATATATAAGTGGTTGTAGGACTTGGAGTTATAAGGATTAGGGGTTATTAATGGTTAGGATTTAGACATTAGTTAATATATGGGTTAATGGTTTATAGAGGGGTTAGGAGCTATAAGTTGGGTTAGGGGTGACAAAAGGTGAATGTTATAATTATTTGAGAGTAAGAGTTTAAGGTGTAGAAATTAGGAATTAGGGATTAGTGTTATAATGCTTATATGTGTTAGTACTTTATATGAATGTTAATGGTTATAGGCTGGTTTTAGGGTGATGGGGGTTAATAATTATAGGGGCTAGGTATTAAAGTTGAAAGGTGTAGTGATTAGGAGTTAGGGTTTTAAGTCATAGTGGTTAATGGTACTAGTTTTAGGCACTACTTCATGGGTTGAAAATTAAGAGTCATATATGTTACAAGTTATGGGTTATAGGCATTGGGAGTTGGTGAATTGTTAACTAGGTTTAAGTAGTTGGAGGTTAATAAATTAGTAGTTAGGGGTTACTACTTAAGGATAAGTAGGTTAGTAACCAATGGTTGATGGTTATGAGTTGGTGAATTGTTAACTAGGTTTAAGTAGTTGGAGGTTAATAGATTAGTAGTTAGGGGTTACTACTTATGGATAAGTAGGTTAGTAACCAATGGTAATTAGAATTTTAGTGTTAATAGTTAAATTAGTAGGTTAGAGATGATAGGTGTAAGGTGTGGAGATTAAGAATTAGGTATAAGGTTATATTAGGCAAAGGTTATTAGTTTTAGAGGCACGGTTATAAGTTATTGGTGATAGGCATTAGGAGTTGGTGGGTGGTTAACTAGGTTTTAGTAGTTGAAGGTTATTAAATTAATGGTTAGGGGCTATTACTTATGGGTGAGTTGGTTAGTAACCAATGGTTTCTTGTTATGAGTTAATGCATAGTAATTAGAGTCTTAATTTTAGCAGTTTAATTAGGAAGGCTCACGTGATATGAAAATGAATTGATTTTGTCTATATAAACATTTGCATTGATTTTTTTAACTAGTTTAAATTTAAAAAAAAAATAGCAAATTTAAAATTCTATAGTTTACACATCCTAAAAAGTGTTTACCTTTTAACTAAATTATAATAGATTATCATGATCATTTTCTTCCAAATAATTAGAACAAATTATTATAGGAATTGAATTTGAAGGAAATAAATTGACTTCCACCATATAATCACCCTAATTATACCTTTTTAACTATGTTAAATTATCTAAAAAGATTTTAAAAATACAAATAAATATATTAGTGAATTAAATATCTATAAAAAAAAATAAAAAATTACAAAAATAATAAAGGTACCAAGTTGGTTTGCCCTCGATGGATGGATTACAAAAGTAATAATGAAAATAATGAGGGTACGAAATTGGTTTGTAGTTGATGGATGCCTTTTCCTTTATAAGGAAATATATATAGAGAAGACAAAAAGACAACGTAAATTCTGCTTAGTTTTAAATAGAAGTCCTGATATAAATAAAGTAAATTCTGTTTAGTTTTGGATATTTTAAAAAATTAGAGGTTGATTTTCATATGAATGATTTTAATGTTAAATTAAGAAAAAAAAGATACGAATATAACACTGGATAAACTTACATGAATCTTCACAACGTAAGTATGGAATTTAGGCTCCGTACTTTGATGGCAATCAAGTGAAGTAACCGTTATGAGTCCATTAGAAAACGAAATAATTTATTACCCACGAAATGATAATGTTACACAAATTTGCAACGCTAAAGACGAGACATTTGATTTCAGCAATAACAACAACATGTGAGCTGCATGCCTTGCAACGTCTATTCCTTTGACGTACTTGAGATTAAGGGTAAGTGGTTCCTAAGCAAGGGAGATATAATGAATGTGGATGTGGACTTTACGGGGATTTTATTTATTTTCGAAATCATTATCAATGCATAGATTAAGGTTATTATAATGTTGACTTTTAGCATGTTTATTTTTTTTAAATAAAATATAAATACATCAAGACACAGGCACATTACCTAAATTTGAATGATGGTACCTGCATCCAAATGAAATGATAACACACAGAGAGCAAGTTGCGGAGAACTTTGAAATTCCAAGATATTGTGGATTTGCCTTGCACGGCATCGGAGACTCAATTTGCGAGCCGACTGCCTTTCACGGCGATAATGGGCGGTGCAAATATTATTATTATACTTTTCAAGATTGGGGTCCGTTGCTTTAATGAAAGGCCAATTGTTGTTCTCGAGTTGCTGCGTCCCTCCCTGCTCTGCCTTTTCAGGAAAGCATTTATTAACTAATCTGTCAATTCCAGCGGAGCTTAGCGACCGGTTCTCCAGGGGACCACTGGGCCCTGGCCTTTCTTTCAGCAGACAGCTTTGCAGCCCGACCCGGCTGCTGCGCTCTCCCGCTCGCCTCTGTCTTTCGCGCCTTTAATCCAATTTCCCGCCCCTTTTTTAAAACACACTTTTATCTTCTCTCCAAACCCTAACCCTAACGAAACCACCATTAAATCTGCGGCTCCCTTTCTTTCGGTCTCCCAGAACCTGAACCCTAACCCTAGCTGAAACGGCCATTAAATCTGCGACTCCTTGTCCTTCCGTTTCCAAGATTCTGAATTTGAACCCTAACCAAAACCGCCTTTAAAACTGCGACTCCACCTGGACCCTAACCCTAACTGAAACCGCCATTAAATCTTCGAATTCTGGTCTTTCCGTGAACCTAAACCCTAACCCTAACTGAAACCGCCATTAAAACTGAGACTCCTTGTCTTTCCAGGCTGGAATCCACCTCGCATACAGGAGATATTTCAAAAATCGAATCCCGCCGCTATCATAATTTAAGCGAAACCGCCAAATCAAGGGCCCGGCGCCGGTCTTTAACCGAAAGAATCATGCGTGAAGTCATTGCCTTATCTATAGGCATATGTCATGCCTCTCACGTCGTCAAAGCCCTGGCAAGTTGCAGGGAGGTGTGGCCTCCTACAGGGCAAAAAAAAGTATATCTACAGAAATTCGGCATTTCCGAGATTTATGGTCGGACGAACATCAATTCATTCTTAATGTCGCCTTTTTCGTTCATTTCTCTCGAAATCGGATCTTTCTTGGCAAATGTGAATTCATTTTTTCTTTTATAATATCTTCTTAGGAATTGACAGGAAATGGAATCCAGATCTTCTTGATCCAACGGTCCATGCTTCCTTTCACGCCCAGCAAAATAGAAAATCAAATAATTTCACAATCACCAATCTCAAAGATAGCAGTTTTAATCTTAAAAAATAATTATAAAGAAGTTTGAACTTGACTTTAAAGCTTAAATTTTATTAACTGCACTATGCTTTGAATCTTGAAAACTGATTGACACAGCAGGAATTGTTAAATTTAACATCAGAAGAATATACGTTTTGAATCTTACAATTTCTTTAAATTAAAAAGGATTGAGTGCTGAGCAGGAAATCTTAGTGCAATTTCTTGAATTAAAAATGACTTTGAGTGTTCGAATCGTGCAATTAGTTAACTGATATCGACTGACACAAATATTGGAACCGACGTAGAACTGATAACATGCTCGGTAATTTTTTATTAGGGTTTGTTTTAACCTAATTTTTTTATTATGGTTTGTTTTAATTATTTGTAATATGCCAGGTTTGCAAAGTGATATTTTGATAGCTAATTTGAAAAAGATAATATTATTTATTTTCCAGATGTTTTTTTTTTTTTTTAAATGTTGGGTATGGTGTGAGTTATTATATTATTTAAAATAATATTCATTATTAAGAAAATAGATGGTTAGTAATAAGTATTTGGATGGAGAAAATTAAATGTTTTATTGTGTGGATGGATAGGTGTTTATAGCTTATAGTTTTTTGTTTTGTTTTTATATTAAATGAATCATTATTTAATTAGTAGCAAAATATAATAGTATATCTAAACATAATAATGAGTTATGAGTAGCATATTAACACACTTAAATATGAGAGTAACAACACATAAAAGTAACCATCACATATGAATACAAGATATAAGGTGGAAACTCTTTCGATAGAAAAACCCTCATCCATTTTGTTTGTTTCTTTTTTTCTTATTATGCAAATATTTTTTTTACATAGTCATTGACCACCACCAATGTGTAAGCCACAACTTGTGATCATGTGAGTAATTACTCGCTCTAGGCCACTACCTGGCGGAAACCATAACTTCCTAAACTTTGTAGGTCACCACTTGCTGGAAGCCACCACTCCCACGACTACGCAGGTCACCACCTACTGGATGCCCCAACACCCAATAGTCTTTCTAACCACCATTGGATGGAAGCCACTACTCCCAATTTCTCAAGCCACAACCCAAAGGATGCCACTACACCCTGAATCGACAAGCCACCACTCACCCACTAAAGGCCCTAACCTTCAAGTCTTGTGGACCACGTTTCACGATATTTCATTCTAGGATCCACCTGCAGCAAACAAAAACAACCATGGGCCTCGTTTCATTCCATTTTCACATTGGACCCACACAAAATCCAAGCTCATCAACTGATTAAAATCATTGACTCAAACTCTCTGCAACTTACCTAGTGCTTCACAATCAATCTTCCCTCAATGCACATTAAAAAAACATTAATCGACTCAAGCTCTCTCAAACAAATGTGCTCATATAATCAAATTGTCTCAAACCCTCTCTATGCAACAATGATACACAACTCTATTGACTCAAAACTCTCTCTGCAAACTCAAACAATACACCAGTAAGCATACTCAAACCCTCACCAACAACATATGACCAAAATAGATCAACCATAATGCTCTGTAAAATCAACATGTCAAAGCAACAATAACATAACTACACTATGAAACCTCTAACATTGATCTCTAACACTTACAAGACAATATTAGCCATGTACAACACAAGTATATCCACTGCAAAAGCACTTTTCCTTTTTCATGTGCAGTCTATCTCAGTTCACGATCCTTGCATATACAAACTCGTACCAACCAACATTAACCTCAACAATCAAGTCTTCAACTTATCTCTTGCAATCACTCTCACTCCATATGCACCAACACACTTTGTCTCTTCCAATGCACATCATTTCCATTGCTTTTGATCTACTATAGTAATATATTTAGTTCCTTCTCCTATGTCCATCACTCTCTACCAAATTATGTCTGATATTTACAAAACATTCACGCAAAGAAGTGTGCACTATTCTCCACAACCACTCATAGTCTAACCTCTAAATCGAACTCACCTAAGGCATATTTAGCCTTATTGCTCAGCTACCCAACGATGGATCAAATTCACAAAATGAATGCACTCCACAATGCTCAACAATCGATTGTGATTTGATCAAGTCACTATCTCCACAACTAATTCAAAAATTGCTCAATGATTGGATCCATGTCACTAACACAATGACTAAGAAATAAGTCTGTTCACATCCACTGGAGGAACAAAAAATTGTGTACGTTGAAGACTCAATCCAATTGAACCTTCTCAGTGATCCTTTGGGAAATTACAGTGGTTTGAGCTTATGGTATTAGATGTTTTTCACCCACAACAATGTCATTGTCACTGAATGGACTCCTTGCAATGATCTCTGTGGGCGGAAAGGGCGCATACTGAAACATTGAGTTCGTGTCGCCTTGTGATAGGGACAAGACCGTCTCACTGTCGTGACACATAGAAAATCAAGCTCTCGCTGCCCCTAACTTCTTTCTCTTGCATCAAGCCAACTTCAACCCTTCTATAGCACCTCCAAGATCCATATAACCTCATCATACCTTCGTTAATCATCAAAAGCACTTATGCATAGGGTCATCAAGCCTGTTGACATCAATGCCAACAAAAATGGCTCCAGGGTTGACATCAATGCCAATACCATGCTGCCAATAAACTCCCCCTTTGGAATTGATAGAAACCTTTAGTCACATCACCAACCTAATCTTATTCTCTACAAGTTGGTTGGTCTTCACTCTTGCTCAAGTGGTTGTGTCACTCTCCCCCTTTGACATCAATGGAAAAGGGTAGTCCAATCTCCATTGAAACACCATGTTGGCCCTAATAGGAAAGGTTGATACCAATAGTTTTCTAATGAAATCGGATCAGTTGCCAACATTGTGCTCTTCTTCATCTTGAATATACTCCCCTTGAACATGTACTAGGGGTTGGACACATCTCCAAGCTGTTGTAGAAACACTTATGTTGCTTCCATTAGCTCCTTGCCACATGCAAGAAAGCTACTCCTCATGGACCAAAAAATCCACAACACATCACGGCCAAATTATAAGCATAAGAGTATAGGGCTTCATAAAGAGAGTACATTATTGTAACAATACCAACCAATCATCCCATACATGGTTGAGATAACTCTCATGACTCTCACTCCAATGTATGCCTAACACCAATATGACTCAACCAAGACCCAATGATAAAATCAACAAGGTACAAGGCTATAACATTGCACACAAGAGAGATTAGCATGTAAGAAATGTATAATCCATTACTATGCATGCCCCAAAATTACACACATCCATACATGAATTCTCTTCTATGCATAGCTTGAGACAAATGAATTTATTTCCCATGCAACTCTCAATTAGCTTGCCACACATAGTTGAAACATAACTCACTCCTCCGCACACCAAACCAAGTGACTCGCTTTCCTATGCATGACCAATACAATGATACATAATGAAATTACATGTCTTCTCTATTGATGCACCATTCGATTTTTACATGGAAAAAAATATAACTTCTTCTATGCATGTCAAGAGACTCAAGCTCCCAAACATGACATGTACTTGGGCTGTTGACAAATGATGATCATGACAAGTACAAAAAGGCTTATTTTCCTGCCTTTTCACTCATAATTACAACATATGATGTTTCTACAAGAAAAATGAGTGAAAAAATGATGAAAATTATGTCCAACCCTTGAAACCCTAGATGGATGCATAGCTCCATTGGAGCTCAATATACCTTCTTACTCATTCAAGCTTCTCATTGGTCATGTGGAACTGATAATGCATGTAGGCTCTCGATCACTCTATGTTGTTGCTGCTACTCTTACTCATGGCACCTTCATGCTTTGATGTGCTCCCCCTAAGGCTATGCAAGCCTTACATGTACTCTTGAAATCTTGATTGGGAATGGATCTATAAAGTAACAAAGAACTGCAATGGGAATTTTTTCTCCTACTTCACAAGATGTTGCTCCTTCTTCTTCACCCACACTATAGGTTGCTTCTTGGAATTTTCATTCTCTTCTGATCTTTTGCTAGGCCCACTCTGGATCAATTGCCCATTTTTCTAAATCTGCTTTGAGAAATCAAACAACTGGCAATCTCTAGCCATGTGACCAAAATTGTGACATGCATAACATCTCACATGACTAAGCTATGATCCAAGGATGGATGGATCAAATTTACGGTTTTTCCTTGTACTTTCATTAATTGAATCACCACTTAATTAGCAGCACAATATAATAGTGGATCTAAACATAAACATGAACCATGAGAAACATATCAACACACATAAACATGTGATCAAAAACACATAAAAGAAACCATCACACATGAACATAAAATATAAGGTGGAAACCCTTCCAGTAGAAAAACCACCATTCAATTTATTTGGTTCTCTTCTTATTATGCAAACCTTATTTTTACATATTCAATGGCCATCACTAATATGCAAGCCACAACTTGTGATCATGTGAGAAACTACTTGCTCCAGGCCATTGCCTCACGAAAGCCACCACTTCCTAAACTTTGCAGGCCACCACTTGCTGGAAGCCACCACTCCCATGACTATGCAGGGCACCACTTGTTGGATGCCCCAACACTCAATAGTATTTCCAGCCACCACTAGACAGAAGCCATTACTCCCAAGTACTTAGGCCACAACTTGAAGGATTCCACTACACCTTGAGTCAAGAAGCCTCCACTCACACACTGAAGGCCCCAACCTTCAAGATCCTGTGGACCACATTTCACAATATTTCAAACTAAGATCCACCTACAACAAAATCAAATAACCATGGGCCTTGTTTCATCCCATTTTCACAGTTGACCCACATAAAATCTAAGATCATCAATTGACTACAAAATCTAACTCAAACTCTTTGAAAATCAACTAGCCATTCACAATCAATCCTCCCTCAATGCTCATCAACAAAACATCAAAACACTCAAGTTCTCTCAAACAAATGTGCTCATATAATCAAATTGTCTCAAACCTTCTCTATGCAGCAACATACTCAACTCCACTAAATCAAAACTCTCTCTGAAAACTAAAACAATACACCAACAATCATACTCAAACCCTGACTAACAACATATGACCAAAATATAAACATTACAGGGCTTATGAAAACTACAAAAAGACATTAACATGACAAATACTAATACTTTGCCCATATACACTAGCATGCATCTATGATGGTATGTAAAATCAACATGTCAAGGCAACGACAACACTATGAAACCTATAACATTGATCTCTAACACCTGCAAGGCAATATCAACTATATATAACACAAGTAAATCCAGTGCAACAACACTTTTCATTTTGCATGCGAACTTTGTCTCAATCCATGATCCCTGTATATACAAAATCACATGATTAGGTGCTCAAAAATCGACACCGTATGCTCCCGAAAATGAGTTCTGTTCATTTTCCCAAACATGCCAAATTTTGGCAAAAATTGTGCAGCCAGCCTAGTCAGTAGTTCATACAGTTGACTGGGCCTTCTCATTAGGCATGGTTGACTGGGCTCATTGGACCAATCCAGTCGCGCCACTTGCCTAAATTCTATTGGTGTTGTTTTGACGTTTTTTGATTGGGTGGTTGGTAGCTAACCAAAGGCTACCACGCAGCCCAACCAAAGGCTGCCACGTGGCCCAACCAAAGGCTGCCATGTGGTAGCCTGAGGGCCACCAAAAATTTTCGTTAAGTCTGAATTACCCTCCACAAGATTTTAACACTGAATCTCATTGCAAACAACCCCGAGCCTTTAAAGGTCATACCTCCATGGTCATTTTTTAAACAATGGAAAGAAATGTTATTTGAAGGTTAAGCGACGAGAGTACAAGGATAAGGGGCCAAGGCTTAGCCCCGAAAGCCCCCCCCCTCCCCCACCACATATTACAACATATGACTTCACACCGGAACTAGGGGTGCGACGAAGGCAGAGAGGGGCCCACCTGAATTGTTTATTTAAAAAATAATTCGATCGCCATTCTATATGGTTTAAAGTTCGGGTTTGAGGCCACATTAGGCATTTTAACTATCCCACAATTTGCGCCGAAAATCTGCTAATTTATTTCTCCGTTAGTGGAATTCAAGGAGAAATTTTAGGACAATTTTGGAATTTGGGGAGTTTATAGAGCGACTAGTAGCAAAGCTAGGGAAACTCATAAATTGTTCAGTTTTTGACCAATTTGGGAGTAGAAAGAGGCTCAACAGGAATTTTTGACAGTTCTGAAGCTATTGGAACAAGGTTTGAAGCCATTGGAGCACTATAAATTGATGTAAACACCATTTTTAGCATAATAATATAGGGGCAAGCCATTGGAAGCTAGACTAAGGAGATGTAGCCTAGGAGGGGTGAACTCCTTCATCACTTGTTGTGTTGTGGTTATTTTTATGGTGTATTTGTTTGACGTTTTCTGTTATTTCAGAGTTTAAATTCATGCTTTATGTGTATAATGAAAGTTAACATAAAATATCACAAAAACTAAATTTTTAACACTTGCAATTTATACAACCTCAATTACATTAAGATCACATACATATCAAGTTTGGTATCAAAGCTTAGGTTTCCTTTGCTGTTGTAAGGATTTAATTTTTTGCAAGTGTTTCTGATGCTTACAAGGTTGAAGCTCAAGAGAGGAGAAGAAAATCTTGTGGGTGTAGGTTCTCAATTTGGGACAAGGACCAGGAGAGCACATTTGCACAATCTCCACCACAAGTTTCACCTCAAGTTGTACATGAAGCTTCAGTAAGCATGTCTCATGAAGGAGGAGTTGATAATATGCAAGAGGAAGAGAATAATTTCAGAAAAGATTTATTTGACATGACTGAAATGGTGAAGGTTCTCTATGAAGAGATAAATTCAAGATTGCACGGTGAAAGTTCCAAGCCTTCAAAAGGAGAGGGCTCTTCTGGAGGAAAAGGAGGAGATGATGATAAGCCTTCAAAAGGAAACAGGGACAAAACATCCTCTTCTCCACCATCATCTTCGCCTCCATCTTCACCTTAATCTTCTTTCTCTTCCATAACCACTATTACTCAAACACATCCACATACCCCAAGAGTTCATGGTAAAACTCCCTTATTAAAACTTGATATCAAATTCGAACTAACTATATAAATGGTGAAGTGAATGCTGAAAGAATTGATAATTGGGTTCATCAACTTGAAGTTTATTGCAAGATTCAAAACATCAAATATGATGAAACAAGGATTCAATTGGCTTCTTTAAGGTTGGAAAGTGCCGCTTTGATTTGGCGAGAAGCTAAAACACAAGAGGATATGAAAATTCATGGTAAGGTATCAAACACTTGGATATATTTTATTAATGCACTTAGAAGACAATTTTATCCATTAGATTATATGTAGAAGGTTATTATGGATTGGCAGAATTTTAGACAACTAAAGGGTCAAATTGTGCAAAGTTATACCCAAGAGTTTAAAAGAAGGTCTTTGATACTAGGTGGAGAGTTGAAATATATTGGGGGTTTACACAGTTATTTGAGGCATACTATCCTTATGTTTAATCCTACAAGTTTAGATGAGGTTTGTGTTCAGGTAATACATCTTGAAGTAAGAGGGAAAAAAATTTCACAAAAGGGTAGCAAGAATCCATTCACAAGTGGAGAAAAGGGTCAGAGTAAGTTCAAAGGGAAAGGAAAGAAGAATGCATCCATCAAGAAGGAAGGAGAAAAAATAAAATGCAAATATCGTTCCAAAGAGGGTCGTGATGAAGCTCATTGTTGGAAGCTTCATCCTCAGATGAAACCAAATAAGTTTAACAACAAACGGAAGCAAAAGACAACTGAAACTACACAACGTGAGTTAGGCTCTGATTTGGGATATGAAACAAAGATCAAAAAAATGTCTGGAATGAAAGGTAAGGAAATAGCAAGCACTAGCTCTTCAAGTTGTCCTAATGATACTCAAGATGAGAAAACAAGAATTGAATTTTTCCATATTCGGGTTATTTCAAAGAATACAAAAATTGATACACTCTTTGATAGTGGTTCACAAGCAAATTTGTTTTCTGAAGACTTAGTCAAGAAGTTAAATTTAGAGACCATTCCTCATCCAAGACCTTATCCTTTAGGTTGGATATGTGATCATATTTGGATCAAAGACCTAAGTGATAGCTCAAAATTCAAAGTGTTCAAAAGTGTGTTGAACCTGAGCGACGAAATAGATCACGTCTTCCTGATTCTGGCGCTGTGAATGGTTTGAAAAACCGACACTATATGAAGAAGTTATCGTGATTTGAAAAGTCCAGTAAACTTCAATTTTTGGCCTTTGACCAAATTTGATTGGGTTTTGAATATTAAAAAAATATTCTAGGGAATATTCCTAGAATATTCCATTTGGGCCAGTCGGATCATGACAAATGGCACCTTATTATTGGGCATACAGATATTTTATCCAATCAAAAGCCACCACGTGGCAGGCCGGGAGGCCACCATGTGGCCCAGGAAGGGTCATTTAAATTTTTTTGGAGCCAAACGGATTCGACCCTGCAACCTCCTCGCCTGCACACCCAATTCTTGACCGTCTGCGTTGCGGGTAGTTATTAACATCTATGGGGCGTCGGTTACATAAAAAGTTTGATGCGTTGGCATTTGGGGGTCCCGAGGGCCCAGCCCTGAGGGCCAGTCCCTCCCCCATTAGACCTTAGCCCATGTCTAAAGGCTATCTCCGGGAATTATTAACCATCTCCGCCAACTGTTTAGGCCTTGTCACATGGCCACCCTCCGAAGTTTATGTGATGGTTTCCACCAAACGGTCACAATTAGTTCCGCAACTCGGGGTGCATGCGCCCAACTCAAAGCATTAACTTAAATGCTGGCGGATTTCTCGAAGTTTACATTGGTCGAAAATATGGAGCACGCCATTTTTTTCATGAGTCCCTATTTTAACTGGAGCTAACTACAATGCTCCAAAATTAGTGGAACTTTTTAGGGGTCACTGGACAAATCTTGTTTAGGCTCTATCTTGAGCTAGATTCGACCATTCTGAGAGTGTGAATAGTCAATTTAGACTATATAAAACATTCCAGACTCATTGGTGAGGGTTGTAGATCCGTCAAAGGAATTTTGAGCAGGTTTTTGTTTCATATAAGTTCTAGGGGCCACCAGGGCCATCAGGGGCCAGCAGTAGTTTGAGGCCTATCCAATGTAGCTAGAGGCCTTATTCAAGAATCTGAAAATCAATTTTGGATGTTTCAGAAATTATGGAATTAATGGTGTGGTTTTCAAAGCCTATAGAGGATATTTGAAAGCCGAGTTACTTCAGAGAAGTTCCATAGGCCACTAGGGCCATCAAGTGCCAACAGGAGAATGAGGCCTAGCTAGGGCAACCAATATCCATTCTTAGCAAAAAAATAGTCATTTATGACTGTAATGATACTTCTGAATCCATTGATGGAGTTTTCAAAATCTTTTGAGGACTTCTGAAATTCGATATGCTTCAGAGAAAATTTCAAGGAACCTAGAGCCAAGGGGTGCCACCAGGTGTTGGAGGTGTAACTGGAGCAACCGAACGCCAATTTATGAAAATGAATAGTCTATTATGACTATTTTTGACATTATGAATCCAATGAAGGTATTTTTAGAGTCATTTGGAGACTTATAAAGGTCAAGAACCCACAGGGAAGTTTTGGGCAACCCAGGGCCAACAATGAATGGAGGCCTAGATTGGGGATGCAATGCTCATTTTAAGTTGATCAGTCCATTTTGGAGGTCTGATGTATGCTGGAGACAATAGAGAATGTTTCAGGGGCAGAAAATGATTTCTTAAAGGGTTAGTGCCGCAGTGGAGCTTAAGGAAGCTTAAGGCACTGACAACAGAAATCAAGTCTAAGGGAACCTAGTTCTTTCTTCAGAGTGATGACAACCATGAAAGGGGATGATGGTATTCTAAACCCAATGGTACAACCCAGATAACCATTGGAGTTGAGTTTTTAAATTGTAAGATAAATTTCCCATCATAATCCCAAAGAGACAAGTCGGTTGAAAAAGGCTCAAGGAGACGTAGCCCACAATATTCGAGTGAACTCCTATATTAAATTTGTTGTTAAGTGTTGATGCTTATTTGTTTCATTATATGGTTTTTACACATGCTTAATATCAGCAAAAAAAAAATGTTCTTAAAGCACTTAAACAGTAAAAAAAAATACACTTGTTTTCAAGTATAAAATTCTGCACAATCATGTATAAGCACGATCATTTATTTGTTTAACTGAGTGGGAGGTGCTTGCACATATGAATTTCAAGTTATCCACCTATTTTCAGATCAATATGCAAGAATGAAAACTTACAAGTGATGAGGAAACACATACTTATATTTTCAATTACAACAAACTTTCTTGATGAAGCTGAACTTGATGTAGTTCCACTTGATATTTCCGGAATTGTTTTGGGAAGCCCATATTTGTATGATAGGAAATCTTATTTTCATCGCCATGAAAACAAGTATTACCTTTTCAAAGATGGTATTGAGTACATTGTTAGAGCACATCGACATAAATTAAATATTTCACTTGTAAATGCCAGACAAATGAAGAGACTCATTAACTCTAGCAAGAATTTTGTGCTTTTAATGGTAAAACAAAAGAACGATGTTGAAAATGAAGCTTTTCAAGGTTGTGGCTCAATATTGAAATATGATTTGGTTGAGGTTGTTATAAAATATGATGAGATGGTTCAGGAGCCAGAAGGATTTCCTCCCAACAGGGGAATCCAACATGAAATACAATTATAGCAAGATTATCCTCTTCCTAACATTGGAATGTACAGGATGTCAGTGATGGAAAGTGAAAATTTTAAAAATAAAATTCAAGAGTCTTTGGACAAAGGAATCATCAGACCAAGTTCTTTGCCATGTGGCTCACCTATTGTTTTGGTGCAAAATAAGGATGGAACATTACACATGTGTGTGGATTTCTGTGCATTGAACAAAATTACGGTAAAGAAATGTTACCTGCTTCCTATAATAGATGATTTTCTTGATCAAATGAAAGATGAAAAATATTTTACTAAGTTGGAATTAAGGAGTGGCTATCATCAGATTAGAATTGCTGAAGGCGACATATGGAAGACAACATTCAAAACAAAAAAAAAGGTTTGTTTGAATGGATAGTTATGCCTTTTGGTCTTTGCAATGCTCCTGCTACCTTCATGCATGTGATGAATGATCTATTGAGGCCATTTATAGATGATTTTGTGATAGTATACTTAGATAAAATATTTACTTTCAGTAAATCTCATGAAGAACATGTCATGCATGTCGAAAATGCAATTTATTTTTTTGAAGAAAGAATAGTTGTTTTTAAATATGTCAAAGTGTGAGTTTGGAAAAAATTCTTTAGTGTATTTGCGTCATATTGTTGGAGGAAGTGAATTGAAAATAGATCCCTCCAAGGTTGATGTCATTTTGAATCAAAGCCCAAAACAGTTACAGA
Source organism: Pinus albicaulis (assembly GCA_034641835.2). Taxonomy (NCBI): domain Eukaryota; kingdom Viridiplantae; phylum Streptophyta; class Pinopsida; order Pinales; family Pinaceae; genus Pinus; species Pinus albicaulis. The sequence continues at coordinate 1,516,927,357 of CM076581.1, forward strand.
GGTAAGAAGCTTTTTGGGAGTAGCCCGATATTGGAGGAAGTTTATTGCTAAATTTTCTTCTATCATAGCTCCATTGCATGCATTGACAAGTGTGAAGTAGGTCTTCCAGAGGGGGAGGTAAACAAAAAAATGCATTTGATTCATTGAAGGAAAAGACCAGTTCAACTCTAGTGCTTACACTTCTAGACTTGAGATAGTCATTTGAGATTCAGACTAATGCTAGTGACTATGCCATGGGTGCAGTCCTCATGCAACATGGTAAGCCCATATGTTTTCATTCAAAAACTTTTAATGGTGCAGTGATTAATTATCCTACATGTGACAAGGAATTGTATGCATTGGTGCAAAGTGTGAAAAAGTGGAAACACTACTTGATGGGTAAGGAAACAATCATTCACACTGATCATCAACCATTGTAATACTTGCAATCACAAACTAAGTTGAAACATGTAAGGCACTTTCGATGGATATGTTTTCTTCAAAAATTCCACTTGGTGATAAGGTATAAAAAATGTATCTATAAAAAAGTTGTTGACATGCTTTCTAGGCCTATTGTTAGTGCTGCTATTATTCTCATCCATGAGAGAGTGTTTCTATGGAATTTTTTAGAGGTCTTCCTATGTTAAAAAGGAATCATGGTTATCTTTATGTAGTTATGGATAGGTTCAACTAAATGCTTAGTTATACTTTTAGAATGTATGGGTGCATTTTGGATTTCTCATATCCATTGTTACTGATCAAAATTCTCACTTTGTTGGGAATTTTTGGTCAAGCTCGTGGGGATTCATGGACACCAAATTGAAAGAGTACAAAATTTCATCTACAAACAAATGGTTAAATAGAGGTGGTGAACAGGACGATGATACATCTTCTTCGTAGTTATTACAACAAGCATCCTAAGTTTTGGGATGAAAATTTTCACTATATTCAACATACTTACAACTGGGCCAAGCACTCTTCAACTCGAACATCGCCATTTGAGGCATGTTTGGGATACTTGCCTAAATATCCTTTGGATTTCATTTTTGGAAAGGGTGTTGCTATTGATGGTAATAGTGACATAGACAAAGCTAAAAGGTTCATTGAAAAAATCCAATTGGTACATCAAGAAAATTCGCAACACAAAAATCTACAAATTTTGCTAAGCCATTAGCGGAAATCAAGGAAAATGATTAGATGATTCCAGACTAGTTATCTGTGTAGTAGCGACTAGCAACATATGCCAGAGAAACTCATAACTTCTTCATGGACAAATTTGATAAATATTATATGAGAATGACAGTTTTGAAGCTAATGGAACGTGTTTTGAAGCCATTGGAGCACTGTAAATTGATGTAACCACTATCTTTTAGCATAATGATATAGAGCCAATCCATTGGAAGCTAGACCATGGAGACATAGCCTAGGAGGGGTGAACTCCTTCATCACTTGCTGTGTTGTGGTTATTTTTATGGTGTATTTGTCTGTAGTTTTATGCTATTTCATAGTTTAAATTCATGCTTTATGTGTATAAAAATGTAACATAAAATCTCACAAAAACTCAAATTTTAACACTTGCAATTTATACATTCTCAAGCATATTTACATTAAGATCACATACAAATCATCACACCAGTGAAAATTAACATCAAAAATCAATTCTTTAGCTTATCTTTGACAATCGTTCTCACTCCATACGCACTAACACACTCTGTCTCTGCCAATGCACACTATATCTATCGCTTTTCATTTGCTATAGGCGCATATTTAGTTCCTTGTACTCAATCCATTGCTCTCTACTAAATGATCTCTGATATTTACAAAACATGCACACTATGCTACACAACCACATAGTCTAACCTCTAAATCAAACTCACCCAAGGCATATTTAACTTTATCTCTCAAATACCCAACTGATTTGAAATTGGGGGAGAAATACCTCCTATAAAAAATCCACCATCCTTAGACACTTTGCAAAGTAACAAAATGGGTCTTTAAAGGTAAAAAAGTTTCAAAACCTCTTCAATATGGTGAGTTTGATTTTCAAATGAAATTTAAAAAGTAACGCATTCACATGAAACTCAAAATGAAAAACATGAAGAGAAGAAACCAACATTTGATAATGGAGTTCACCCCTCCTCGGTTACTCTCCGAGCCTGCTCCAATAGCTATATCGCTCTATTGATTTCAATAGAAAATGAGTACATACAAATTGTTGACATTGGAATTGCTTGTTTATCCTACAAAGAAAAATTCTCCTACAAAGAATTATCACCTCAAAAATATGACTCCCTACAGCAATTCATGAAAATGTCAACATAAAAAGGACTCTCACAACATGTCCTTGTACTCCACCTAAAATCCAAGGACAAAAAATACAACAAATCCACATTGAAGAACTGAAAAGAGATTCTATCATGAACACATATTGAAAAAAGATTAAAAAGAGCTACTCTACTAAATTAATAGTTGTTGTATATGAAATTAGAAGGTTGGAAAACCCCAAACTAGGCTCTCTCCATGCTCAAAATGCCTTCATAATGCTTCCAAAATCTGATTGTAACTGGCACTAAAAGACTTGATTCTGCACAAATTCCATCATAAAGTGCTCAAAGCATAAAACAGATGCTTCCATTGAGTTCAAAACACTAAAAAAACCCTATCTAGGCTCTTCTTACGCTAAAAAAGGTTGAAAGATGAGAAAGCTATGGCTCTTGGAAGTTTTCTCTGTAAATTGTTCTAATCATTCTGCAAAATCTGCCATTCAACCAACCTCCGAGCGAAAATTTCACCCGCAAAAGGTTCATTTTTATGCCTCGTTAAATTTCACAATGACGCCTAAGCGTCGAATTTTCCGCCTTGTCAGTGGTCGCTTGGTGCCCATTTAGATGGGGGTCGAGCTAACTTCCCACCCCCGCTGGGCTAGACCCCAAACTTCAAGTTGTTAGTTACGCATCAGGCCACGTGACTAGGGGCCAGGCCTTAACTATTTCCCTTGTCAAAATTGGTTCTCTACCTGGTCCCGTGGCTCCCATAGCACCGAGGGCTAGGGATGAATCCCTGCCCCCACTCCGCTAGCATTGTCGTCGATCATGTGAAACCCCATATGCCCGGGCCCTGTGTCCTAAACCTCTCTCCAGTACCACCCACGTTTCTTCTTAGTGGTCTCGTGTGATGTTGTGACTAGGGGCCAGGGCTAATGCCCAACCCCCTACCCCCATATGTGATGACCCTAAAATTTATAATAAAATTCATTATTACCATAACAAGTGACACTTGTGGCTTAGTGGTTAAGCGCTTGATTTTCACACAGCAGGTCGCGGGTTCGACCCGTGCTGATTGAATTCGACCTATGCATATCATTTTTACCAATGAGGAGGTGCCATGTGGTGACCTCTGATTGGGCCACCAAAATAATCTTAACCAATAGAATGATGCCAATTCACCCCTGCACGAAATGAAACTTGGTGGACTTTGATTGGCCCCTATACGCCAAGTTTCCATGCTGATGTCAGTAGTACGGACTGCCCATTCAACCCATCTAAAATTTTTTTAGTTGTTTGGCCAAAACTTCATAACGCAATATATTGAACATACGACGCATGTTTGAGGCGATTCAAGTTGTGTTGGAATTAGGGAGACGAGCACTACAATTTGGCTCTGCTTTCGAGCGATTATGAGCCCTTTGATTTTTGAGCCTATCTTTGACCTTCGTATCATACCTCCCCAGTAGGAACTTTTGGACCTCCAAAAGTATATCTTCAATTTTAAATAGTGAGGAAAATTTTCATTAACTTTCCCGATCTCAATCCTTCTTGTTCTCTTTGAATTGATGTGTTTGAGCTCCAATAAAGGTACTCCACCTTGCCTCTGCATGAGGTCCTTATCTTCATGTCAAGAATTAAGCCACAATTCTTCTAAACATGCAGGAACAAAAAAATTGATGGATGGAATCTGAACATTTTCTCCAAAACGATATTTATTACACTCAAACAAGATTCATCTTGAAGTACCTCTTTGCTAAACATAAACTTGATCTTCCACCTAGAAATCAGAAGCAACACAATGCTTGTCATGCACTGATTCATACTCTTCCTTACTGTCCTCAAGCTGCACTTGTAATCTTAGGTACACTAGCTGCATTTGTTCAATGACATGCTTATATTTTTCCACATAATCATGGTCATCTTCTGCATAATATTTATCAAAGATTAAATTCACAAAAAAGCTTCACATCAAAACACTTGTATCAGTGAGTTCTTAACACAACTCTAGACATACTGAATGAAACACAAATGCTCATCCCAAAAAGTCCTCAAACATTTGGACTCATCATCTAACCAAAACAACATAACATTTCATATAAAATACACTTTTTGCAGATAAGTGATGTACATGACTTCACTTTATAAAGTACCCAAACGGGAATATACAACAAGTATTTACAATTTTACAAAATAAGAAAATTGTACAAAATAGTCTATCCATTCTTTGCCTATCCCAAGCTTATGGGTTCTCTTTCTACACCCGCTCTGATTTGAAGGCTACTCTAGGAACTACATCAGTTTCCATATTTCCACCTGTTACTTTCTTTAGAATGGATCCAATGACCTCTTTGTCCTTCTTGGGACAAAGTTTCAGATAAATTTTCCAACATTTTTCAATCCAGTGCCCATTCATGTTACAATGGGTACAAAAATTGTTTCGCTTTCCTGTCGACAAGGAAGTCTTCATAACAGGGTTAGATTCCTCATGCTTTGTTCCAAGGATTTGGTCCATTTTCTTTACCATCACTTTACATTGCTCACAATTAGCCACAAAATGGTTAACTGCATCAAAAAATGTGCAAGGAAACTTTTCCCATAAATAATCAAAATCACCAACATTTTTAAAATCACCATGACACTTATACATGTCCTTTGGGATGTGACTTTGATGATGAGGACTGGAATTTGCATGTCCCTTGGAACATTCATCTCTCTTTGGAGACAATTTTCCATCATCACTACAATCATGGTGTGACATATCATCACTTGATGATTTCTTTGCCTCAACAATTTTAGAGCACTCTCATTTTTCTCCATGACCGTAACCCAATCCTTCATATCGCGTTCTTTCCTTCACCTTGATAAGATTTGTGATACCTTGGCCATTGACTTCGAGGCCTCTTCCATCATAACCCATTCAAGTTAAATGCTTTATACCAATACCTTTGGTATGATTTTCAAAAGCTGCAAAAGATGTGTGATCAACATTAGCTGAAGGAGTAGAACTGGAAATGCTAATTACCTCCTTTGGACTATCACCCATATTTTCTATTTCCGATGCTGATGAAGAAGTGGACGATCACTTTAGCCAACCAATTTTACTAACAAGTACATAACGAGAATATTTTAGATGCGGAAAAAAATTTACAAGCATCATTCTCAACATAGGGTCCATATTGTGTGTTCGGACCATGTACACAACTTTGCTTCATCTTGGAGGGGTTCTTTGCTGCTTCTGGAATGGAACTCTCACCAATATGATCCTCTAGTAAATGTTGCAACTGTAGGCACATTTTCCTTTTCTCCTCCTCTTCAACTTCAAGAAATCTCCTTAGCTTAACATTCTCCATTCGAAGAGAAAGATTAATCTCCTCTAACTCTTGAAATCTTTCATGCTTTAATTTGTTTCCCATTCTTGCAACTTGGTCAAAATTTGGGTCTGATACCACCTAATGTGAAATTGGAGGAGAACTACCTCCTATCAAAAACCGACCGTCCTCTAACGCTTTTCAAAGTAACAAAATGGGTATTTAAAGGTAAACAAGTTTCAAAACCTGTAATATCCCAAAATTGAATAGTGCATTGATACACAAACACAATATTTGAAACTGCAAAAAGTGTACATAAATGATTTAACAGAATAGATATACACAGAATGGATGAGCCATTTTATTCATAGGATATGGATTTCAGATACAACAGTGCATAAAATAGATGCACTTAAGTCAAATACATAGGCTAGAATGACCTTGAAAACATGAAAAGACAGGCACTTCCTAACTGGAGAGCTGTTAGAAGAAATAATGTAATGTCCCTTCAACAGATGATGAACATATGACTGCTGGATGGAAGGGAAATGTAGATATATGGAGTTTTTGAGCTCTGATGATGCCAAGATTCTAGATCTGGGCTCTATGTTGGAAACCCAAGATAACCCAGAAAGGAAATTCCAGATCTATGAGATTGCAAATTCACCCTCCTAGTGTTTGATCCCTCAATTGCTGATTTATGTAGATCTGTAGCTAGATCTAATCAAAAGATAACTAAAATATGTAATACAAACATATCTAAGCTTTAAGGGTTTATCCCTTATCCAGATCTCCAAGCTAGAAGCTTGAGATCTTGTCTCTTCTTCCTCCTCCTCAAAATGCAGCAACTGAATATGCAGCTGCTGGAAAATTGCATTGTATAAGAGGGAGAGACTCAATCCTGCTGAAATATGCTGCAAATAAGCTCCAGGCTGATAGAAATAGTGATGGAAAGGTGAGAGGATGATCCCTCCCCGAATTCCTAGCTGAAGTGCTAGCAAATTCCTTCCTCCTATGGATCTACAATGATGGACTGTGCAATCCTTGATGGGAATGCTGCTGATAGGAGGTGAATAATTTTTGGCTTGATGCCAGATCTAAAATGATGCTTCGGGGATGTTGATCTTGAAGTTTAAGGTGAAAAGAAAATTCCTTCACCAGTTCCTCAGCTGAAATACTGAAGACAACCTCCTCCTCTCAAACCCTTCTTCAGAAATGCATAATTTATGAGTGTACATGTTCTGTAGAGAGTAGGAACAATATGGCACCAATGCCTGATGAATAGCAGCTCAGAATAACCTTCCCAGAGTAGGCACTCAAAGTCCCCCGTGGGTAAGGGTGGGATTCATGCTCGGAAACACCCTGTGCTAAACAACACTGCAAACTTAGCTAAATAACATAAGCGTGCATAGAAACAATCCATCTAAATGATAAAAAATAATAATCAAGCCCCCCTTATATTATGCCTTTCATATTCTTATATAGATTTTGAGCCTTTCCCATTTCTGCCCACCTCATAACCGCCTCGCATACGGGACATAGATCTATATGTCGTGGGATCAAGGCGTTGTCTCTCCATGATATCCATCATGTATGCATGTAATGATCACCCTCTCCATCATGTGTGCATTAAATGCACTACTTACTCCATCATCTCATCATGAATGATCTATGATATTACATTTGATTCCATCCATGATCTTAGTTGACTGCTTCAACCTCCACGATCTATCTCATTAATGAGACATGATTTCCACTCCTTTCACATTAAGTAGCTTCTCCACTACTCGATAATGTATACCTAGATCTAAAATATCCACACTCACACATCAAAACTGGATTTTATTTATCTTT